>CM077651.1:7245018-7827518 GCA_039707465.1 Rhabdophis nuchalis | reverse complement strand
ACCCTCAAATATTGGAAGACTGCCATCATGTCTCCCCTGGTCCTTCTCTTCACTAAACTAGCCATGCCCAGTTCCTGCAATCGTTCATTGTATGTTTTAGCCTCCGGTCCCTTCATCATCCTGGTTGCTCGTCTCTGCACTCTTTCTAGAATCTCAACATCTTTTTTATAGTGTGGTGACCAAAACTGGATGTAGTATTATAGGTGTGGTCTTATTAAGACTCGGTAGAGTGGTATTAGTACCTCGGTTAGTACTTCCAACTTAATTGCCAAACAGAAATTGTCTGCACTCTGTCAGTTTGAACCAAGCTCTGCAAAATGGGATGAGCTCCTGTTGCTTGTTCCCTAGCTCTTACCCACCCAGCAGTTTGAAAGCAAGCAATACTGCAATTAGATAAATGCAACTGTACGACTTCAGTAGGGAAGCTCTAGCTGTGCTCATTTTTGTGCAGGAAGCAGAAGCTGGCGCTGGACTTGGCCGGATGTGAGGCATTGCAACGAGAGGTGAGGTGAGGCGGAGCCTGGAAGAGCTAGCAACCTGAATGCTGCTAGTAGCAACTATGAGAGGTATCTTGGAGTCCTAGTGGACAATCATTTAAATGTAAGCCAGCCGTGTGCAGCAGCTGCCAAAAAAGCCAACACAGTTCTAGGCTGCATAAACAGAGGGATAGAATCTAGATCACGTGAAGGGTTAATGCCACTTTATAATGCCTTGGTAAGGTCACACGTGGAACACTGCATCCAGTTTTGGTCACCATGATGTAAAAAAGATGTTGAGATGCTATAAAGGTTACAGAGAACAGCAACAAATGTGATTAGGGGACTGGAATCTAAAACATATAAAGAACGGTTGCTGGAATTGCATAAGACTATTTAAATGAAGGACTTCGGGTGGCATGATTGCAAAGTTCCTCAGGGCTTGGCATAAAGAAGAGGGAGTCAAGCTATTTTCCAAAGAACCTGAAGGCAGGACAAGAAGCAATAGATGGAAACTAACCAAGAAGTCACCTAGAACTAAGGACAAATTTCGTTACAGTGAGGACAATTAATCAGTGGAACAACCTGTCTCCTGAAGCTGTGAATGCCCCAACACTGGAAGTTTTTAAGAAGAAATTGCCCCACCAATTGTCTTAAATAGTAAAGGATCTCCTGCCTGAGGAAGGGTTTGGACTAGAAGACCCCCAAGGTTTCTTCCAAGTCTGGTATTCTGTGTGTATCTCTGTATATATAGTCGGGTGGTACAAGGCAGTTCGCCCTCTTTAGTGCACCAAGAATAGGCGTGTAAATGCAGAACAGAATGAACTAGCAATTTAGGCTGTCAGGACTGCACTGTGTCTGGCGTTTGTAGATTTCCCTGACATTGTAAGCCATTAGAGGTGGAGCTCTCGCCTCCCAATCAGGAGGCTGTGAGTTCAATCCTAGGTAGAGGCAGATGTAGGGTCTCTTGCTTGGGCAGGGGGTTAGACTAGGTGACCTGCAAGGTCCCTTCCAACTCTGTGTTAAATCTGTTAAATAGTGGAAATAAAAGGGGGCATGTTGCAAAACCAGAGTAAGAAATGGGAAGACAGCATGATTAAAATCTGTAGAAAAAACACCTTCAATTGCATTTTAAACAAGTTTAGTTTAGTTTAGTTTATTTCGGATTTAGATAACCGCACCCTCTCCCCAAAGGGACCCGGGGCGGTGCACAGGAAGTTAAAAAACACAACAGTATCACAATATAAATAGTTAAAACCAAATTAAATAAGTTATCCCTCTGCTAAAATTTAAAAGGTTAAAACATAATCCCATTCAAAACCCAATTAAAACAATTTATTGTACAGACTATGTAAATCAAACATAAATGTTATATTCATTTATGGTTCTTAACCGCAGTTTACAAATCAGAAGGCTGTACCATCATAATCATATTAGGTCAATCATCTCTTTGGATCACTGTATGTGATTTTCTGACTACTAATCATCATTTCCAGGACTATCTTTGCTCTGGGACTGATTAGTTCTTCCTGCAAATCATAGTATTCTTAGCAACCATGTTCAAGTCATTAATTCACAGATCTCTGTTTACTGTTCATTTTCAGATTCAGTTATGCTTTATCACTGGGAAAGTTTAAAAACAACAACAACTATACTTTGTTATCACTGAAGTGTCCTTGTCCTTCACAGTCTTGTTGAAGTTTGTCATTGCTTTACTCCCCGCGATTAATTTCCTCTTTATTTCTCCCATGGCAGCTCACTGGTCAAATAGGTAACAGATCCCTGCATTAAACTAAATACCAAACAATCACATTAGTGCGCTGTCTGACAGGTAAATTGATCGACATTCTCTGAGGAAACTGAATACCAATTTGAACAGAGAATTCACTGTAAACCTTGATCAAGTGTTTTATGGCTGCTTTATGTGAATATATCAGAAAAACTAAGCAAGATAGGACATAAATGAGAGAGAGAGAATGAGAGAGAGAGAGAGAGAGAGAGAGAGAGAGAGAGTAGGTAGATGACAGAAAGACAGACAGACAGACAGACAGACACCATGTTTTCCTGAAAGGAAGACTGGGTCTTATATTAATCTTTGCTCCAAGAGATGCATTAGGTCTTATTTCTGGTTAAGTCTTATTTTGGAGAAAATATGGCTCTAAATACATCCATCTGGCTGACAATCTTAACTGGAGCTGATTTTGGGGGGTAGGGCTTATATTAAGAGCAACCTGAACAGTTATTTCCATTTGTGTCTTATTTTTGGGGAACATGATAGGTAGGTAGGTAGAAAGGTAGAATATATATATATTCTGTTCAATAGCTTGAAATAGATCTATACTAGTCTCCCTTCATTTCTTTATCAGCAAAAATGTAACGTGTGTGTGTGTGTACATATACATACACATACATACCAGTGGCAGCAGAATAACTCCTCAGAATTAAGCTAGAGAGGTCAGCATACTATGTGCAGGAGCCATGGTGGCGCAGTGGTTAGAGTGTAGTACTGCAGGCTACGTCTGCTGACTGACTGCAATTTGGCGATTCAAATCTCACCAGGCTCAAGATTGACTCAGCCTTCCATCCAGGGGTGGGATTCAGCCAGTTTGGACCAGTTCAGGCAAACTGGTAGCTCCTACGATCAGCTGGGGAGTGAAACAGTGTTTTACTTACTTATATCCTTTCAGCTGATTCGTGCAGCAGAATGGATTGCCACGCCTCGGCTGTGTTACTCCTCAGAAGTAACGTGAAAGGTAAGTTTAAAAAACAAAACAAAAAAACTACGCACACACGGGGCGAAGCACGCAATCAACGAAGCGGTTCTTAAACCGGCATGATCCCACCACTGCTTCCATCCTTCCAAGGTGAGTGAAATGAGGATGCCAGATTGTTGGGGGCAATAGGCTGACTCTGTAAACCGCTTAGAGAGGGCGGTAAAGCACCATAACGTGGTATACAAGTCTAAGTGCTATTGCTATTTACCAACCTTTTAGCATATGGTAGAAGCTCAAGAGTAGGACCCTTTCTTGCCCTTCGTAGCTTAAACAATTTCCAAGCTGGTCAACATCCAAGATTGTCTAAAAAGACCTCTGTCATCAAAGCAATTAGTTTCACCTACCTGATCAACCCCCATCACTCATCATTTCGGCATTGAGTTGAGACATCCTACTAACTTGTCTTCATTTCACAGTTATGAACAATGAGAGGTGTTTGGATGTTTTTTTTTGTATGACTACTATGAGAGCAGATTGAACCATTGTCCTTAATCACAAAGACACATTCCTCTGGGAGTTTTTAAAAGATTTTTTTAAAAAAATACTTAATTGTTATTTTAACCTCTAAACAGCTTCTCTGCCTTCCCAACTCCCTCTGTCTCTTAAGGTACAATTTCCTACTGAGTTTGTCACCAAGACAACATCTTAACTAAGGATTTCATGGCTCATATATTTAACCATGAGTTGCAAGCCATGTAGCCAAAGTGTATGGCTTGACAACACATTTTTTTCCCCCAGGCTCGGTAAGACATTAAATGATGATCAACTTAGAAAAGTTTCCAGATATTATCCTCTCTGACCCACTTATTTTGAGCTGAAGAGTTTGCTGTGTCAGCTCGTAAAACATCTCCATGACTACTATTGAGCTGCCATAGAGAAAAGAGGGGGGAATTCCAAACATACCTGTGGTCAGAATGGAATCTCAAGCTGGCCTGTGAATGCACATGTCTAGACTCAACCATGATCTCTCTCGGTTGGCTAATGTGATTTATGACGAAGGCTGAAGGGAGGACAGTAAGGCGGGCAAAGTTCAGAAGCAGATAAAGAAAGCAAAAAAGATGGCTGCAAATAAGAAATGCCTAATGAGGAATGCCTAATAAATCACTGCTTTTTGTATCATAATATCGGGTCGCTTATTATGAAGCAGGCATCGTTAGGGTACTTGACATGCTGTTTATAAGAATTTTACATTCCCCCCCCCTTAACCTGAAAGATTTAGTATGTTTTGGGAAAGACTGAAAATGCTTCCTTTGACATTCAACATTCTTAAACGACAAGCCAGGAAAACATGTCCCATAATCGTAGCACCTCGGTGGATTTACCTTTCACTTCATAAGAGCATCCCAAACTGATACATGGAAAATGTTTATAGAACAGCAGCTAGGGTGATCAAAGGTCCAGAGACCAAAATGTATGAAGAATAGCTGCAGGATTTGGGTTTGGTTAGTCTAAAGAAAAGAAGAATTAGGGGTTAGCGTTAGGGTTAGGGTTAGGATTAGGGTTAGAAACTTCCTAACAATGAGGACAATTAACCAGTGGAAAAACTTGCCATCGGAAACTGTGGGTG
This sequence comes from Rhabdophis nuchalis, assembly GCA_039707465.1. Classification (NCBI taxonomy): domain Eukaryota; kingdom Metazoa; phylum Chordata; class Lepidosauria; order Squamata; family Natricidae; genus Rhabdophis; species Rhabdophis nuchalis. The sequence goes on along the minus strand of CM077651.1, from coordinate 7,822,701 downwards.
CTTGTGGAGTGGAGGTTTGTAAGAAGAGACTAGACCAGTGGTTCTCAACCTGTGGGTCGGGACTCCTTTGGGGGTCGAATGACCCTTTCATGGGGGTCTCCTAAGACCATCGGAAGACACATATTTTAAATGGTCTTAGGACCCGAGACACCAATTTTATGGTTGGGGGAAACCACAACATAAGAAACTGTATTAAAGGGTCATGGCATTGGGAAGGTTGAGAACCACTGGACTAGACAGTCACTTATCTGAAATGGTATAGGTTCTCCTGCTTGAGTAGGGGGTTGGACTAGAAGACCTCCAAGTTCCCATTCTATTCTATTCTATTTATTATTTCACATTCTGAAATGATGACTATGGCATTTTGTCATCAAACCAAAATTGCATCTGGCAATGCTTTTATATTACACAGCAACCAATTTATTTATACCTGTGATGTTCTTTCAATCTCTGTTCATTCCCATTTGGATCAGTATAGAGTAGAAAGGGGGAGAAATAAAGGGGGAAAAAACCTTAAGTGCTGCATTTCATGATGAAACAGGCAACAAACAGAAAACAAAATGAAGAACAGAGAACCAGTGGCTAAAACCTTTGAATCTCACCCCTGGATTTGACTCCTGTATTCAGTGGGGGTTGGAGTAGAAGACTTCCAAGGTACCTCCCATCCCTATAGTTCTATGATTCTTATCTCCTTCAGATGTTTTACTTCCTTGCCTCCTCCTCCTCCTCCTCCTCCTCCTCCTCCTCCTCCTCCTCCTCCTCCTCCTCCTCCTCCTCCTCCTCCTCCTCCTCCTCTTCCTCTAATTGGGATTCCACTGCAGTGTGTCCTGAAAGAGATACAGTACAATACTATAGGCTCCACAGCAAGCACCTATATTTTACCCTGCGCACTTAAAGAATAATTGTCCACATCAGTGATAAACACGCTGTATTGTACTGTCTTCATGGGCTCTACGTGACTGATGCCTGTTCAGCAATATTATAGAAGGGATTTGCAAGAGACTTAATAGAAGCACGTTTAAAAGAAGAAAAAACATATCCAGTGGCTTTACAATAAATTCAGCATCGCAGTAGAAATTCTACAAAGCTAAACGTTTAAAAGTATTTCCATGAGTATGTTGGGTTTTAAATAACAAAAAAGCTTGCATAAAGCATTGTCCTAAATTATTAGTCTGTCTGTCAGTATAAACCCACATTGTCAGCAGTCATTATATTGCTATTTTTAATTGCTGTTGTGTGGCATAGAGATACAAAAGTTAAAAGCAAGAGGAAGAGTAGGAGTAGGAGAAAGGGAAGGGAAGAAGGAAGGGAAAGGAGAGGAGGAAGGAAGGAAGTAGAGAAGAGAGGGAGGGAGAAAAGAAAGGGAAAATACGGTGGTGTTACAACAGGAAGAAGGGATGGTAAATAAAGCAACCCAAACTGTATATTATAATCTATTAAATTAAATAATAAATGTAAAGAAGAAGAAGAAGAATTATGTGAATGTATATAGTATGTAAGAGAATAAAAAAAATCTTAATTAAAAAATATTAAAAACAAGGCTTACTTATGTATTTTATTCAAGTACTAGCCGTTCACGGCCATGTGTTGCTGTGCCCAGTCTAGTTAAATGGCCAACCAATCTGTGTGTAGATCTACACCTGCACACACAAACACCTACACACAACCATCGTATAACCCCCAACCTACCTATCTACTGTATTTCTCCCTTTCTCCCTCTATCTACCTACCTACTTATCGTATTTCTCCCTCTCTATCCCTCTACCTATCTACCTACCTATAAATGGTACCTATAGATGGTACCTTGCTCAATAGTAGCAACTGTGAGAGGGATCTTGGAATCCTAGTGGACAACCATTTAAATATGAGCCAGCAGTGTGCAGCAGCTGCCAAAAAAGCCAACACAGTTCTAGGCTGCATAAACAGAGGGATAGAATCTAGATCACGTGAAGTGTTAATGCCACTGTATGGTGCCTTGGTAAGGCCACACTTGGAATACTGCATACAGTTTTGGTCACCACGATGTAGAAAAGACGTGGAGACTCTGGAAAGAGTGCAGAGAAGGGCAACCAAGATGATCAGGGGACTGGAGACTAAGACATATGAAGAACGGCTGCAGGAGCTGGGTATGTCTAGCTTGATGAAGAGAAGGACCAGGGGAGACATGATAGCAGTGTTCCGATATCTCAGAGGGTGCCACAAAGAAGAGGGAATCAAACCATTCTCCAAGGCACCTGGGGGCAGGACAAGAAGCAACGGGTGGAAACTAATCAAGGAGAGAAGCAACTTAGAACTAAGAAGAAATTTCCTGACAGTAAGAACAATTAACCTCTGGAACAGCTTGCCTCCAGAAGTTGTGAATGCCCCAACCCTGGAAGTCTTTAAAAAGATGTTAGATAGCCATTTGTCTGAAATGGTATAAGGTTCCTGTCCACGCAGGGGGTTGGACTAGAAGACCTACAAGGTCCCTTCCAACTCTGCTATTGTATTGTATTGTACCTACTGCATTTCTCCCTCCCTCTCTCTATCCCTATAGCTGCCTACCTACCTACCTACTGTATTTCTCCCTCTCTCTATCCCTCTACCTACCTACATACCTACCTACATACCTACCTACCTACTGCATTTCTCCCTCCCTCTCTCTATCCCTATAGCTGCCTACCTACCTACCTACTGTATTTCTCCTTGAATCTTATGGACAGAGTATTTTATGTCGTAAAGGATGACATAATACCTGTGGCCCACTGCTCTCTCTGTATCCATCTACCTACCTTTTGTACAATTTTTTACATTTCCGTTGCATGTACCTGGAACAGGTGTGACATCTACACAATCTATATATGTCATTGGTTCCGTACTTCAAAGGAACATTGTGTGAAAATTTGGAAGTAATTGGTGCAGTACTTTTGGAGATTAGCGGTTTTGAACAAACTCTTGTTACATTTTTATTTATATAGATTCTAGAGAAGAAAAACATTTCCACTGCACAACAGAAACAGAAACTTTGAAGTTTTGATACTGAAAAAAAGAAAAAGAAGAAGAAACCATTGGTTAGAAGAATCCAGAAGTATGGATTTCAATGTTCAGAATTCCTTACCCTTTATGGTCTGAAAATTGTAGGAATTCTCACTGTAACAGCATTTCCCAAAAGGCATTAAGAATTGTCAACCTGGAAAGCAGGTTAGTGGGGTGGGGAGGGAATGGGCATTTTGCAGTATCCTTCCCCTGCCATACCCACAAAGCCACACCCACAAAACCATGCCCACCGAACCAGAAGTAAAATAATTTGAATCCCACCACTGCTGCAAATCCATTCACCAACACAGAAGTATAAATACGAATAGGTTAGTTTGGTGACTAATTCCATAGTTGAAGCTTAGGTTTCCTTCCAGGCAATTCATGAACACATCCATATTACTCATAAGTTACTCATTCCGTGATATATTTCATGGTAACCTCTATTTACAATATACAGTAGCAGAGTTGGAAGGGACCTTGGAGGTCTTCTAGTCCAACCCCCTGCTTAGGCAGGAACCTTATACTGTTTCAGACAAATGGTCATCCAACATCTTCTTAAAGACTTCCAGTGTTGGAGCATTCACAGCTTCTGGAGGCAATTTCTGTTCCACTGATTAATTGTTCTGCCAAGAAATTTCCCCTCATTTCTAAGTTGCTGTTCTCCTTAATTAGTTCCCACCCATTGCTTCTTGTTCTACCCTCAGGTGCCTTGGAGAATAGTTTGACTCCCTCTTCTTTGTGGCAACCCCTGAGATATTGGAGCACTGCTATCATGTCTCTCCTAGTGCTTCTTTTCATTAAACTAGTCATACCCAGTTCTTGCAACCGTTCTTCATATGTTTTAGTCTCCAGCACTCATATTCTGTTTGAAAATACTAATTCCGTTTCTTATTTATTCATGTGTTTACCAATTAGCCACCGTACACCACTGGATGTCTACAGCTGTTCTACCCACCTTCAACCTTGTTTTCACAAGCGTGCATTCTTTTTTTTTATTTTATTTTTTTTTATTTTTTTGCCCTTCACCAACCTTTCTTATGCTTCTTTTCATTGCGAGTGACATTGGTTTTGGCTGTCCTTTAAATACCCTGCCTTGAAGTCTGTTTGATCCTGGAGATTTGCTGCTTTCGAGTCTTCCCAATTAACTTAATCCCCCTGCCACACAGACCCTGCAGTCACCCAGGATAAAAATATATTTACTGTCAATGCCAAGAGTAATCTGCTGGTGTGCTCTCTTGTAAATATCCTTAGAAGCATTTCGCAGATAGACCGGCTGTTCCTTTATGTTTGCATTTCATAATTCATTCCAAGTTGTTATACTTTTTCTTCTTCTTCTTCTTGGACTGCTTTATCCTTTGGCTGGTCCTGATAATGACAATGCTGGTCTATTCGTCATATTACTGCCATTTTTAATGTTTTTCTAGCCTATACCTTAATAGTTTTTCCCTCTGGCCTCTATTGAAAACTCAGCTTTTCTCCCATCACAGATTTTTTTAAAGCAAACACGTTGTCCAATATTGCTAGATTTTGTTTATTGCCAGCTAAGAAAATAAAGCAAAGGGGATGCACACATCATTTTTGGAATTACAATGCTACCATACTTATTTATTTTTTTAACGGTACCTTCTTTGTGTCTTTGGGCAAGGTCTTTAAAAATCTGTATCCTAGAATATCCTGCTGCATTGTTCTTTATGCACATTTAGAAATGGCCCTGAATTGCTTTTCTGAATGAAAAGTATGATTCTTTTTGCATGATTCTTTCTATATAATCCAGCTTTTTCCAAGCTGGTGACATCTAATCACGGAGAACTGAAATTTAGGAATACCACCGCAGGATGTTTTCCTAACTTTTAGGAAGGGAATGATCTTCCTATTAAAATCATATTCCAAAATGTATCAAAAGTTAATCCTGGGCTGAATGTACTAATGGAGCCAGATTATTTATTTGTTTGTTTGTTTGTTTGTTTGTTTGTTTGTTTGTTTGTTTATTTGTATCCCACTCTATCTCCCCGGAGGGCGGCACACAGGCAGATATTAAAACAATACAAACAATACAAAATACAATATAATTACACTAAAAATATATTAAATTTAAACCCCGTGCTAAAAACATCTTTAAACCCTTAATAAATTCCCCACAATTTATTAATAAAGTCTAAGCCAGGCCGGCCAGATGAAAAAAGTGAGTTTTAAGCTCCCGACGGAAGAGGCACAGGTCCGTGATGGTGCGAATGTTGGGGGGTAGGTCGTTCCAGAGAGCCGGACCCACCACAGAGAAGGCCCTTCCCCTGGGGGTCGCCAGCCAGCATTGGCCAGCAGACGGCACCCTGAGGAGGCCCTCCCTGTGCGAGCGGACAGGACATAATGATTTGAAATCTTAAGCAACAGTCATACTTAAATACGAAACTCTCCTTATGTATCAAAATATCGAAGGATGAAGCCTCTTTTCTGAAACAATTTTTTGACCATCCATCTTTAGTTTTCTTTACTCTCTTTTTTTTACAAAATAAAATGGGGATTTTAAAAAAAAGTTTATGGAAACTGAGTGGGCCGCTAAGCCTAAAAGCATCGAAAACATCTGTGTATTCAGATACAATTATAATCACCAGCGTGGTACTATTAGAACATAGAATAATAGGGTTGGAAAGAATCTTGAAGGCCTTCTAATCCAACTCCCTGTTCCAACAGGAGACCAAATACTATTCCAGACAATTGGCTCTCCAAAGCTTCAAATATTCTCCTTTATAAATGGTTGTCTAGTCTCTTCTTGGAAAAACTCCGTGTCAGGATTCCAAATAGCATCCAAAAGTAAATCAGAGTCCAAGGCAAAGTATTGCTCAAAGTTCCAATTTATTAAGAGAGACATGTTGGCATATCTGGGAAAACCCAAATCTGAAAGCTTCCTGGTTTTCCCCACCTAGTTGAAAGTTCAAGATCTTGTCCCACACCCACAAGTCCATCCCATGGTCCAATCTCCCACTGCCATGCTGGTAGTTCCAACCATCCAGTTCCAATCAGGGGCAGAGCTGCACAGATAAAGGATGACCTTGTCTTTCTAGAAAGAATGTTGTTATTACTACATATCATCTAACTCCGTACAATCCCCCCTCCCATTTTCCCACAATAGAAAAGGCATAGTAGAATAATAGAAACTGTGGCAAGCCAAAGATCCAAAAGAAAATGGCAGGCCCAAAGCTCCAGTGATGGAGCATCCACAACTTCCAGAGGTAAGTTGTTCCACTGATTAATTATGCTCACAAAGTTATTTTCACCCCATGAATATTATCACAATGTGAGTGTTACATTGTGAGTATCCTAATCAGTGTCCCTCAGTAGCTCCCGCTGAGTAACTTGAATATATCTGTAAGAAGCCAGGTTTTCACTATATTATTTCCCATAAATCCATTTACTACGTGCCGATGAGTACTAATATGTACTGTATCCTCATTGTTTGCATTGCATACATCATTTTTGCTGCCCAACTTTTCCATCTGTTTCTAGACCCTGGTGTTGACAAAGTGTTTGAAACATAAAATACAACAAGTGAGTGGCAAGCTTTGGCCAACTTTTGGGCTGCAAAAGGATCTGAATTGGTGGGCCATGAGTCATGACTCTAGAAGACAACTTATGTCAAGTATATTTGATATCGCTATATAGGGTTGATGTGTCATGCACCATCCTTTCTCCAAAACTATTTCCTGGTTGGTTAGTCATTGGTTGACTTGCCAAAGATTGCCACTTATTTGATATCTTTTTTGCAGTGGAAAAGAACATTATTCTCTGGAGAAATATCCCCTTTGTCTGAGGTCCAGATGGCTCCCACCCTGATTGCGTTCAGGAAGCTATTAAAGACCTGGCCATTCTCCCAGGCTTTGAGACTGGTGATGATTGAATCCCTGTTGGTTGAGTTTTTCTTTGTTTAGATGTTTGTGTTCATACTGCTTATGCTTTCTTTTTTTTTCTGCATTGTGCTAATATATGTATATAATCTAGACAGCAAACAAAAAAGCAGAGACATCACCCTGCCAACAAAAGTCAAGGCTATGGTTTTTCCAGTTGCAATGTATAGCTGTGAAAGTTGGACCATAACAAAGGCCTTTGAACTATGGTGCTGGAGAAGACTCCTGCGAGTCCCTTGGACTGCAAGGCGATCCAACCGGTCAGTCCTAGAGGAGGTCAACCCTGGCTGCTCCTCAGAAGGCCAGATCCTGAAGAGGAAACTCAAAGACTTTGTCCACCTAATGAGAAGGAAAGACTCACTGGAGAAGAGCCCAATGCTGGGAATGATTGAGGGCAAAAGAAGAACGGGATGACAGAGAATGAGGTGGCTGGATGGAGTCATTGAAGCAGTTGGCATGAGCTTAAATGGACTCAGGAGGCTGGTAGAGGACAGGAAGGCCGGGAGGAACATTGTCCATGGGGTTGCGATGGGTTGGACTTAACTTCACAACTAACAACAAATATATAACCTCTTTCAGCCTCTAAACCAAATAAATGCACGGATTTATGTTTTGGAAGACTGATCCCAAACCATTTCCTCAGCAATATACCTGATTTGTACCTGCATATTATCAACATATTCTCCATACATACAAAGCCACTACTTGCTCCTGCCCAGGGAGCCAACGAAACTATTCCACTCGCTGAAAAGTCAAAAGATTTACGATGCCCCTTTGACTAAAGTAGAGCAGCCTTTATTAGGGAAAAATAAAACAAGTTTGAAAGAACTCTTTCAGGATGTGACTACATTCTCTAGTGTACGGAGCAGCCTGTTACAAATAGAATAAAAATATAAAAAAAGACGTTGGATCCAAGCTTGGTAATGCAACACATTCAGTGTTCAAAGGAAAGCATGTTGATGAAAATTAAGAGATCTGGATTCTCTTGCTTCCAATCGGCTACGCTAGCTGAATAAAGCTTTTTAAAGTTCACTGAAAGGAAATACATCAAACCGAATTCTTAAAGCACTTAAAGTCTTTGGGGATACCAAAATATTGAATACCCTCCCAATAAAAACTGAATCAGAACCGGATTCTAGAACATGGCCTCCATAACTTCTGCTATGCAGTCCTCACATAAATTTGAGTGACTGGCGTTTTATAATTTATTTGTAGGTGTGTCAAGTGATGGGTCTTGTGATAAAGAGATTACATCAGGTCAGATATTAATTTGTCAATTAATTTCTGAGTAGACCTGCTTCTTTCTTTCTTTCTTTCTTTCTTTCTTTCTTTCTTTCTTTCTTTCTTTCTTTCTTTCTTTCTTCCTTTCTTTCTTTTACAATGTATAAGCCAGTTCTGATTAAAATTTGGGGAACAGACAAGTGGATAGAAAGGGGTAAGGAGAGGAGGGTGAAAGAGAGAGAAAGAGAAGGAGGGAGGGTAGGATGGGAAGGGGAAGAGTAAGGGAAGGGAAGACGAGAGGAGAAGGAGAGGAGGAGAAGGAGAGGAGGAAGTAGAGAAGGGAGGGAGGGAGAAAAGAAAGGGAAAATAAGGTGGTGTTACAACAGGAGAAAGGGATGGTAAATAAAGCAACCCAAACTGTATATTGTAACCTATTAAATGAAATAATAAATGTATAAGAATGATAAATGGAAAGAAGAATAACAATTATGTATAAGTATAATCTTCATTGTCATTGTACTTAAATACAACAAAATTGGTTAATGGGAATGTATACTTAAAAATGGTATGTAAGAGAAAAAAAATAAAAATTCTTTGGAATAGAAAGAAAAGTGGGCTCCTAGAAGGTGTTTCTTTTTTTAAAAGAAATCAGATTTCAAATGCTTCACATACTTGAAGACATAGAAGTATGGAATGCGGTATCTCCACGCAAAATACATTTTGGGGAGGAAAATGCTACAGTGAAAAAAATAATTTACTCTCCATTTTCATCAAACAAAGGTAGAAAAGAGCACCTTTTCCCAAAGGTGCTTTTTTCAAGAGGCAACTGGACTTTCTGGTTTGTTTGTTTTTAAGGCGTTTCACTTCTCATCCAAGAGACTTCTTCAGCTCTGACTGGATGGTGGGGAAATGGAAGAATTCGTACTCCTTGCAGACAACTGGTCATTTGCATTCTTTCAGCAGGTCGATAAGGTCACCTGGAGGTTTATCTGTGTCCTCAGGGTCACCTGAATGGTGCAAATAGGGGTGGAGCATTCTTGGAACTGCTCATTCTTTCTATTCCCAAGAGTGTCCTTTCAACACTCCCAAGTAGTCTCCACACTAGGGGTGAAATCCAGCAGATTCTGACAGGTTCTGGAGAACTGGTAGAGGAAATTTTGAGTAGTTTGGAGAACTGGTAGTGGAAAGTTTGAGTAGTTTGGAGAACTGGTAGCGGAAAGTTTGAGTAGTTTGGAGAACTGGAAGCGGAAAGTTTGAGTAGTTTGGAGAACTGGAAGTGGAAAGTTTGAATAGTTTGGAGAACTGGTAGTGGAAAGTTTGAGTAGTTTGGAGAACTGGTAGTGGAAAGTTTGAGTAGTTTGGAGAACTGGTAGCGGAAAGTTTGAGTAGTTTGGAGAACTGGTAGTGGAAAGTTTGAGTAGTTTGGAGAACTGGTAGTGGAAAGTTTGAGTAGTTTGGAGAACTGGTAGTGGAAAGTTTGAGTAGTTTGGAGAACTGGTAGCGGAAATGTTGAGTAGTTCAGAGAACCGGCAAATGCCACCTCTGGCTGGCCCCAGAGTGGGGAGGGAATGGAGACTTTGCAGTATCCTTCTCCTGCCATGCTCACCAAGCCATGCCCACCAAGCCACACCATGCCCACCAAGGCATGCCCACAGAACCGGTAGTAAAAAATTTGAATTTCCCCACTGCTTCACACCAATTTGCAGCCATGACCTGGATGACTGAGAATCTCCCTAGATATTTCCAAAATGGTTTCTTTGCATCTAAATTATTACCATTTTCAAAAACTCCTGCCAGGTAGAGTCATTTTTTTTTGAAGGGGGAGAAATGAGACTCAAATAGCCATTGAGGCCATTAATCAAGCAGTTTCTGTGCATCTGTAACTAAGCCTTAATTGAATTTGTATTCACCTGCAATAGTGCCAACGCCATTTCCCTAGCATACCTTCTGATGCTTTCTATTGATTTAGGCAATGTGCTTCAGCAGCTCTTACACATCCAGGATGTAACCTTGAAGAAAAGACCATTACTGAATGTGCAGAGTTGGTGCCCTTTGCTAGATAAGGGTCAGGTTTTGCACTTCCATTTAATTTAAAGAGCAGAGGACGGAAGAAAGCAGGGAGCAGCAAAGCTGTTAGAACAGATCTTTCCTGGGTCAAACCTCCTTAGATCCCTCTGGCTGGTGAGAAGTTGATTGCAGGTGTGCTTAACATTTCATCTTTGTGCTCAACAATTGAGAACCCGGACAGCTTGTTCAGTGTTCTGTGTCACCACAGAGAGCCTCAGAATAGCAAGAGTGCTACACGTCTGAAGTAGAAGAAGATTCACTTCATGGAAGGGCGAATCAGGCTGGTATAAGTTCTAGATATGATCCGCATCTTCATAAATTCTTTTGATGAGTTCCACCGATACCCTAAGTAATGGAATAACCTCATGTGGTTCTGTTTCAGTGGTTCTGTTCCTTTGAGTAGGGTCTGGTACAGCTGTACCGGTAGTAGCCAGGAGCAGCTGACAGCGTACCGGTATGGTGGCTCGTTTGGCCCACCAACGTTCTATACCTGTTTTTAAAGCAACTGGCTGATTGCGCCTGCGCAAGCCCTAACAAGCAGCTGAGCATAGCATGGGCAGGGGAGTGTGCATGCGTGCGTAGTGCGCATACACGAACAGGACATGTGGCCCCATGAGCAGTGTCCTAATAGCGACAGTAAGAGCAACCCACCACTGTCCTGTTTGAATATCCCTGCATGTTGCCGATGATAAAAATTAGTTATGCATTAATTCTAAACTTTCTATTGCAACTGGATAACCCTTAATTACCACTCACCCTAATATGTATGTGTATGTGTGTAGATAAAGTGATTGTTATTGTTTATTGTTGATTCATTTTTCTTGCCATGTACACAGTGGTGGGTTTCTGCAGGCTCGCACCTACTCGCAAGAGCCGGTTGGTGAAATTTAGAGAACCGGTGAGAGGGGGTTCCACCGGCATACCTGGAAGTAAATCTGGCCCGCCGCTGCCAGTGACCCAACGGGAAGGGAAGGATAGGAAAGGAAGGAAGGAAGGAAGGAAAGAAGGAAGGAAAGAAAGAAAGAAAGAAAGAAAGAAAGAAAGAAAGAAAGAAAGAAAGAAAGAAGGGAAAAAAGAAAGAATTTATCATCACAATTGAGTCCAAAATTTTGGTTGCTAAGGAAGAGCATTGTTAAATGAGTTTCACCAGATTTTAAAAGTTGGCCACTCCCATCCTATCACATGACTGCCAAGCCATGCCCACAAAATAGGCCACACCTACAGAGTAGGTTCTAAAAAATTTGAAACCCAGCACTGCATGTACATATACTGTATATATCCAAACTAGACTGTGTTATTTCTCTATGTCATATATGTGAGTATATGCATAATTTTAGTTATGCATAGTTTGGTTTATTTATATTTTTGTCATGCTTATGTAATATATATTGGAGGTGGTGACCCTTTGAGGGCTGTATGCAATGAAATTTCATTTTAATGTATACCCATTAAGGTACATTTGAAGTGACAACAAAATTATTCTATTCTATTCTATTCTATTCTATTCTATTCCATTCCATTCCAAATCCTTAGATTCTTCAAGATCAGCTGATGTTAGCTAGACTTTGGAGAGCGTCTTTCACTATCTGGAGGAGGAATCAAATGGGGAATTAGTCTGGAATCATTATGTAAGCATAGAGCAAAAAAGGACCTTATCTATACACGTGACTTCTGGTTGTTCATGCCTAATACTAGTTGCAACCAAATTGCTTTATTTTAACTCTACTTCCTTACACACACACACACACACACACACACTTGTTCTTGTTTCATTTCTTTCTTTATCATCTGAAACATTTAGCTGGAAAGCATTCAGATAGACCCAGAAATGTCTTTCTATAAACACACACAAACATGCACACACACAAACACACAATTGTGGAGTATGTATACAATCTTCTGCAATAGGTGAAAAGGGACATGCAGTTGCCCACTCAGACTTGACAATATAGATTTTATACGATACTATTGTTTTCCTTTTTGTATGAAAGAGCTCATTATATGACAATAATATTTCACGATTCTTGGTCCTCCTGTGTTACCCTTATCCAGTACAGGATGTTCTTACATACACTTAAATCAAACATTTTGGAGTGCAATGGCTGTCCTTGATAGAGTTTGAGATAGCTAGAAACACAATTATTCATGCTGAACAAAGCCTAGCTAGAGATGGATTGGGTCCAAGTTCTTCCATACATGAATGAAATGTCCTTTTTATTCTGTTTTTCAGCCCAGCTCAATGGCAATAACTCTCTTCCACCCAGCAGTGACAGGGTTTCTGACTTCTTTCTGAGGACAAGCTGGAACTGGTCCCAGCATTCTTCTTTTTTCAATTTAGTTTGTATTGATTTTTCTTGTCCCTTTTTGCTTTTATAGTTATATTTTTAGCTTAGCATCGCAAAGATTATGGCCACTAAAAACTTCAGCTGTTTTGAAAGCCTTCTTATCTTGAGCAAATGGACAACCTCTTAACCTGTGGCAGATGTGCTCAATGGTCCTTCTGGTTTGTCCTTCAGAATACAAACTTGATGTGCTTAGCTTGGAATACAAAAATACCCCTACCTTTCAATAAAGGTTCCCTCTTATGACCCTGTTTCCCCGAAAATAAAACCTCCCTGGATAATAAGCCCAATTGGGCTTTGGAGTGCATGCACTTAAAATAAGCCCTCCCCCAAAAAATAAGCCCTCCCTGAAAATGTTGCGACACAGCAGCAGCCGTGAGGCAACCACACTCGCAACCTCCTGTACCTCAAAAATAGTAAGACCTCCCCAAAAATAAGGCCAAGCGCTTATTTTGGTGGTCAAAACAAAATAAGGCCAAGCGCTTATTTTGGTGGTCAAAACAAAATAAGACCCTGTCTTATTTTGGTGAAAACACGGTATTAAATTGAGAGCCCATTCATTCATGATAAAGACAATAGTTCTATGGAATTACTGAAAAGTCAGCAATTCTGTTGTCGTGCTTTGGAAAGCAAACAAGCAAACATCTACTGAAGCTATTGTGCATCCAATCATACAACATGATGTCAAATCCTCAACATGCCAGGATAACCAAACCTAACATAAATTGCTGCAAGCAATCCAGGAAAAAACAGGCATCTTATTTGACATTGTCTTTGGCTCTTAGTACACAAAGTATCTTCGTTCTCCCTCGCTTCCCACATTCCCTTCCCATGTATCAGCTGTTCGAAACATCTGCTCATTAAGAGAATTTTGAAAATCTTTCCCAACAACACTTGACATCACTAGTTTGATACAAGAGATCATATAAATCTTCCATTAATGCAATGATGCTTCTGATGATGAGTGATCCTCAGATGTTCTCCTGTTCTTTCTCCTGAGAATATTGATTTAATTCATCCAGAAACCTCTGGAGCTGTCGCGCAACCACCTTCCCCAAAAAGGGAAGACCGGAGACTGGTCAGAAATGATCCAACAGGGTGGAATCCAGAAATGGCTTCTTCCAAAGATGCTCGGCCACAGCTTCCTTGAAGTGCTGGGGCACTACCCCCTCTTTTAAGGAAGCATTAATCACATAAGAGTCCACCCATATGTTGCCACCTGGAAAGCATTCACCAGCCAGGAGAGATATGGGTCTAAATCAGTGGTGAAATTCATTTTTTTTTTTTTACTATCGGTTCTCTGGGTGTGGCCTGGTAGGTGTGGTTTGGCTTGGTAGGCATGGCTTGGTGGGCATGGCAGGGGAAGGATACTGCAAAATCTCCATTTCTACCTTATTCCAGGGGAAGGATACTGAAAAATCTCCATTCCCACCCCACTCGGAGACCAGCCAGAAGTGCCATTTGCCAATTCTCCAAACTACTCAAACTTTTTGCTACTGGCTCTTCAGAACCAGAACCTGCTGGATTTCACCCCAGGTGCTTTTGATCATACTCACTAGGATCCTGTCCACTTCCTCAGGAGCAACAGCGTCCAACCATTCCAAAATAACAGAGCAAGAACTTGCCAAAGGGGCCTCCTCCTGACCATAAGCAATATTAGAGCCATGGTGGCGCAGTGGTTAGAATCCAGCACTACAGGCTACTTCTGCTGACTGCTGGCTGCAGTTTGGCAGTTCAATTCTCACCAGCTCAAGGTTGACTCAGCCTTCCATCCTTTTGAGATGGGTAAAATGAGGACCCAGGTTGTTGGAGGCAAGATGCTGACTCTGTAAACTGCTTAGAGAGGGCTGTAAAGCACTGTGAAGTGGTATATAAGTCTATGTGCTATTACTAGTGTTATTATGCACAAGGTCCATCATGGACAAGGACATTGCCAGTAGTTTGTCTGAAAGGTGCTTTTCCAAAAGACAACAGGACTTTCTTGTTGTTGTTTTTTCCTTGAAAATGTTTTCCTTTTCATCCAATAAATTTCTTCAATTCATGTTTTCAAGGAGAAAAAAAAATCCAAGAAAGTCCAGATTTTTTTTGGAAAAACACCCTTGGGACAACCATGACCTGGATGCTTGAGAATCTCCATAGACATTTGCTAATAGCCTCCATTTTAAATTGGGAGTATTTGTTTACTCAACTTTCAGTCTTGTTGCCTGATATTCTGGATGATGGTCCAGCCCTTCTTTGGGTGGGAAGGTCTGCAATCAATCATTACCTTCTTTATGCTTCCTCAGACCACGAAGTATCAGCCACAGGAGTAACTTCAATCCAGTTGTAAGCCTTTGGAGGTATTATTTATTTTATTTATTTATTTATTATTCAAATTTATAAACCGCACCCATCTCACCACATAGGGACTCGGGGCGGCGCACAGGGAATATAAAATATAAATACACAGATATACAAAAATAAAACGTTCATTAAAACTCAATTAAATTAACCCACCCTGCGCTAAAAACCCATATTAAAACTCCTGAATTAAAACTTTGGTAACTAAAGGCAGTGCAGTGTCGAGTAAAATCATGCCAGGCCAGCTTGTTGGAAGAAGTGCGTTTTTAACCGCTGGCGGAACAGGCGGAGGTCCGAGATGACATGGAGTTCAGGGGGCAGAGCGTTCCAGAGGGTTGGGCCCATCACAGAGAAGGCTCTACCCCTGGGCGTCGCCAACCGGCATTGCCTGGTTGACGCCACCCGGAGTAGACCCTCTCTGTGAGAGCGTATCGGTCGTAGGGACGTATGGGGCAGTAGATGGTCTCATAGGTAGCTAGGCCCCGTAGGCAACTACTGTAGTTGTTTCCATTCTTAGCAAATTATCCATACTGTAGTTGTGCCTAGAAGCAATTCATTTTGTTTTAAGAAATAGCTTTGGAGAATTCACAGTGTGTTAACTCTTCTGCCTTGCCTAGAATATGCCACTTTACTAGCCCCTAAGTCTGCATGTTGGAAGTCTGTGGTTAACATGACTTCAAGCAAATTCCTTCCATACAATTTTCTCTCTCTCCATATTAGATTGATCTGATAGCTTTTCAAGAGGGACGTGGTGGCTCAGTGGCTAAGACGCTGAGCTTGTTGATCAGAAAGTTCAACGGTTCGAATCCCTAGCGCCGCATAATGGAGTGAGCTCCCATGACTCGTCCCAGCTTCTGCCAACCTAGCAGTTTGAAAGCATGTAAAAATGCAAGTAGGAAAAATGGTTTTCAGACAGCGCTGGCTATTTGGCTTTGAAACAGAGAAGAGCACCGCCCCCTAGAGTTGGGAATGATTAGCACATATGTGCCAGGGGAACCTTTACCGTTACCTTATAGCTTTTCAATTGCAGGTATAGCTATTCTATTCACATTTTCCCTTTTCCAATGTAATGTCTCCAAAATAAATTCTTGGGCTTTGGAGAATCTTTCCTTATTCTTGCTAAAACCTGCCTGCCATCTATACAATAAAATCTCAAATTGTTGCATATTTTCATAATGCACCAAAATCTCAAGGAAAATTATCTGTAGTTACACATTCCGGTTGGTCTGGACTTCTAATTAATTCTGAGTAACAATGCCAGCTGGGTTGTAGCTTCATGATCATTTTTTTCCCCTATCAAGATCTCAATCCATGCATTATTTACAATTCACCTATTATTCATTTCTACAGCTCCTTATATATGTCTAGCTATTTGTGTATACAGTAGATAAGCTACTTATGGACAGAATCAGGTTTCGTTTTCATTTTCTTTTCAAAGATCAACAATGCCATCTACAGTGGAAACTGTGCAACAGCCAAATTAACTCTCAACGTGTGTCTTGATTTTTCATTGATAGGGAAACAACAATAACAACAAAAGCATTAACAGGTTAACAGAGTTGGAAGGGACCTTGCAGGTCATCTAGTCCAACCCCCTGCCCAAGCAGGAGACCCTACATCTGCCTCTACCTAGGATGTAACCACTGTGTCCTGGAAAGGTGCAATTTAAAGAGCAGTCCAGAGTCTTCATGAAATTCAGCCAGAGCTCCACGGTAGCTTGCATTTTTTATTAACTACTAGCCGTTTCTGGCTAGGCATTGCTGTGGCCCAGTCTGGTTAAATGGCCAACCAATCTGTGTGTAGATCTACACCTGCACACACAAACACGTACACACAACCACCATATAACCCCCAACCTACCTACCTACTGTATTTCTCCCTCTCTCTCTCCCTCTACCTACCTACCTACCTATCTACCTACCTACCTACTGTATTTCTCCCTCTCTCTATCCCTCTACCTACCTACCTACCTACCTACCTACCTACCTACCTACCTACCTACCTACTGCATTTCTCCCTCAGAGTATTTTATGTCATAAAGGATGACATAATACCTGTGGCCTACTGCTCTCTCTGTATCCATCTACCTAACTTTTTTACGATTTTTTACATTTCTGTTGCATGTACTTGGCACAGGTGTGACATCTACACAATCTATATATATCATTGGTGCTGTATTTCAAAGGAACGTTGTGTGAAAATTTGGAAGCGATCGGTGCAGGACTTTTGGAGATTAGAGGTTTTGAACAAGCTCTTGTTACATTTTTATTTATATAGATATCATGGTAATTACTCTTACACATTTCAGAATGACTAGGAGACAAGGACAAGAGAATGTCTGAAGTTGTTTTTTTTTAACTGATTCAACAGAATTGGAAGGGACATTGGAGATTTTCTAGTCCTCGTCTCTTCTCTTGCTTCTTAATTTCATTCTATTCCATTTTATGCTATGCTATGCTATTCCTCTTTTCTTCTCTTTTCTTCTCTTTTCTTCTCTTCCCTTTCCTTCCCTTTCCTTCCCTTCTCTTCTCTTCTTTCTTAATTTCATTCTATTCTATTCTATTCCTCTTCTCTTCTCTTCTTGTTTCTTAATTTCATTCTATGCTATGCTATTTTATGCTATGCCATGCTATTATATTCTATTATATTCTATTGTGTTCTATTGTGTTCTATTCTTTCCCTCCTCTTCTATTCTCTTCTATTATCTTGTTTCTTAATTTCATTCTATTCTATTCTATCCTTGTTTCTTAATTTCATTCTATGCTATGCTATGCTATGTTATTCCTCCTCTTCTATTCTCTTCTATTCTCTTGCTTCTTAATTTCATTCTATCCTATCCTATCCTATCCTATCCTATTCTATTCTCTTGTTTCTTAATTTCATTGTATTGTATTGTATTGTATTCCTCTTCTCTTCTATTCTCTTCTATTCTCTTGTTTCTTAATTTCATTGTATTCTAATCTATTCTATTCTATTCTCTTGTTTCTTAATTTCGTGCTATGCTATGCTATTCTAATTGTGGTCATCAATTGAGGATTACCAGTGAATAGAAATGGGGCTGTTAGAGATTTAAAGGCTAAAGAAGCACTTTTTCCCCTTTTGGGGAGGAGACCGTGCTTGAGAGAAACGAAGACTAGCAAGTGCATGCAGAAACAGTGGCTAAACATTTGTGACAACTTTTTGTTGCAGTTGCTGTCAGATTTCCAACTGCTGGAGCCAGGTGGCTGGGTTGAGAAACTGACATTTTTCATCACCACCAGCCAAGAGGACCTAAGATTCACGATCAGTGATTTCAGCCGTTTCTTTGAGATTTCAGGATTCAGCAAAGCAGCAAATGAATGGCAGCGGATTACTGGAGGGCATTTATTATAAACTGTGAAACGTCCAATCTGGTTGGGAAGGGAGCTGTTCCATCAACAACTGCTACCACCACTAAATCAATTTCTAGCTTGCTTCAGGCTGTGGTTTCTTAGGCATTTTCAAATAAAAATAAAAATAAATAGTTACCGTCTCCGCTGCGTTACAAAAGCCAGCATTTCAATATATTGATGCGATCCCATGACTATTGGGATTTTCTTTCTTTTCCTTTTCTTCATCTTGTAATATTTGCACAATTCCCTCCTGAACTGTTCAGGCACACTTAAGGAACTCTGCTGATTCTCTCACCCAACTTCCTTGAGATTTATTTATTTATTTATTTTAATTTATTTTATTAAATTTATTCCCCGCCCTTCTCCAAACGGACCCAGGGCGGCGCACAGGAAAATTTAAAATACATACAAAATCACATAAAAAATTTAAAAAACTTATTTGATGAACATCCTGCGCTAAAACCAAATTAAAATCCCCAAAATTCAAAAACTGTCTAAAATAGTCATTATGGAGGTTACGCTAGGCCGGCTAGATGGAACAAATGTGTCTTTAGGTACTTGCGGAAGAGGCGGAGGTCAGAGATGGTGCGAAGTTCAGGGCTGGGCCTGACACAGAGAAGGCTCTTCCCCTGGGTGTCGCCAGTCGGCATTGTCCGGCCGACGGCACCCTGAGAAGGCCCTTTTTGTGGGAGCGTATCGGTCTAAGGGATGTATGGGGCAGGAGACGGTCTCGCATGTAACTAGGTCCCGAGCCATGGAGCGCTTTGAAGATGGTCGTCAAGACCTTGAAGCACACCCGAAAGACCACAGGAAGCCAATGCAGCTCGCACAGGATTGGTGTTATATGGGAGCATCTAGGGGCTCCCGTAATCACCCGCGCGGCTGCATTCTGGACTAACTGCAGCTTTTGAGTGCACCTCAAGGGAAGCCCCATGTAGAGAGTTTGCTTGGTTGATTTAAAGGAGAGGGGAAGCTTTCAATTCTGAATCTTGTAACATGACTGGCAGCTATAGTTACAGTGATGTTTCATGCATCATTGGATACCTGCTTCTCTCTTTTTTAGGAATTTAAGTTTGGATCGGTTCTTTGGAAGAGTTAGAACTAAGACATAGCAATGCGGATTCGCAACAATAATCTTTTTTTTTAATGACCATGTAATCCCTTAATTCAATGGTGGCTCAGTGGCTAAAATGCTGAGCTTGCTAATCAGAAAGGTCGGCATTTCGGCAGTTCGAATCCCTAGCGCCACATAACAGAATGAGCTCCCATTACTTCTCCCAGCTTCTGCCAACCTAGCAGTTCAAAAGCACATAAAAATACAAGCAGAAAAATAGAAACCACCTTTGGTGGGAAGGTAACAGCATTCTGTGCACCTTCGGTGTTTAGTCATGCTGGCCACATGACAAAGGAGACATCTTCGAACAGCGCTGGCTCTTCAGCTTTGAAATGGAGATGAGCACCGTCCCCTAGGGTCGGGAACGACTAGTGCATATGCGCGAGGGAACCTTTACATTTACCTTTAAGCAATACTTTGATCGAGGGGTATCAAACTCGTGGCCTCAGGGTGGTGTCACATGGAGTATCAGGACTTTTTTCCCCTTCACTAAACCAGGTATGGGCGGGGCCAGCACATAACACATTCAGCCCACAAGCCACAGGTTTGCCACCCCCACTTAAGAATCATTTCATATGAATATTGTTTTTTCTGCCAGATCCTAACGTTTTCACTGCACAAAATTCTCTGCATAGCTCACCCTGTCAATGCCTTTTATTCGTGACTTCTAGAAGGACTGCTGAAGGATTTAAATGCCTCCTGGATCCTTTCATAAAAGATTATATATAACTCTGTCTAAGAAGAGAATCATTGTAGACTCTACGAAAAGAAAAATAATGTGGGTTCTGTTTTATTAGGTATTTTTAACAGTTAGCGTGATTCTACAGGTGTTAATTTAAGAGGAGTAGAAACTACTCTGGAAGAGAAGAAAACTGTAAAATACCTACGTGCAATTTTTTGTCCAGATCTCCAAGAGGAGCTACTAGAGAGAAAAGGTTTTGAGCAAATATTACTTGGTGTATATCTTTCTTTCTGTCTCTCTGTCTCTCTGTCTCTCTGTCTCTCTCTGTCTCTGTCTCTGTCTCTGTCTCTCTCTCTCTCTCTCTCTCTCTCTCTCTCTCTCTGTCTCTCTCTCTCTCTCTCTCTCTCTCTCTCTCTCTCTCTCTCTCTCTCTCTCTCTCTCTCTCTCTCTCTTATAATAGAAACTCAAACTGCACCTTCAGGTGTTCAGCCCAGTTGCAAAGTTGTGTATTTCTACCTGCCAGTCTAGAAAACCATTCTCTAAACAAAATGCCTTGCAGAGCCACTGAAGCAGGCCTGAAAGTTAAGAGTACATAAGAAAATGCAATTGCCATTAAAAAAAATCATCTCAATCCCACAGACTCCGACAGACACACCCACCAATAGAAGTGTCGAGAAACCTATTCTATTCTCTAAACTCTGCTTACAAGCGCCTTTTACTTTTTCTATGCATATGTAAATGATGCTGACCTTTCCATAATTCTGTTTCCTTCAGAGGCCAAAGACGTTGCTAAGAGTTTGGGGATTCATGTGGCCTTAGGCATTGAACCCATAGGTTTTTGGTGTTTTTTTTTTTTAGTTAGCAAATGCTTATTCCTAGTTTTGTGCCGCGGGGTTTCAGGTGATTGATTGCTGGGAATTAAAGGGGTCTTTTCTTCTTCTTTTTTTTCAAACATATGATCGCTCAGGACATAGTGATATTTTACCTCTCTCTGATGCACCAAGTATTGCTAAATGCCCGAGGCAGTGTAGGAGCAAACCGTTTCGATTCCCGGAAAATGGCAAATTCCCTTCCTCTCTTGAAGGAACCAGGAGTGCAAAGACAAATTCAAAACGATGGCTGCTATTTAACACACAAGATGTAACACACATCAGGCTGTGACCTTGAGGAAACACTTCATATACAGGAAGATAAAACACTGTTTATCCTTCCTTTTGCTTTCCATTTGAACTAAATATATCTTTTAGATAATAGTTCATCCTCAGACTATCTTTGATAAAGTATTGAACCACTGAGTTTCCCCTGACTTAATCTGTTCTGGCTGCCATGCGTCGTGGAAGCAAAGGGGAACAAAACTATTTTGCCCTAAAGGTTTTATTGGTCACTCATGAAGCTCTACTTCAAAGAAACCTAAGTGAGAGAGAGAGAGAGAGAGAGAGAGAGAGAGAGAGAGAGAGAGAGAGAGAGAGAGAGAGAGAGAGAGAGAGAGAAAGAGAAAGGGGGGGGGAATCCTCTTCCTGAAAACTCAGAGCATCCTCTTCAGAAAGAAAGCTAGGAAATTGATTAAAGTCAGCAAAAACTTTCACTTTCACAGTTCTTTTGCTCACCATTATTATTATTCAGACGCGGTGGCTCAGGGGCTAAGATTTGTTGACAAGAAAGGTCGGCAGTTCGGCAGTTTAAATCCCTAGAGTCACGTAACAGAGTGAGCTCCCATTACTTGTCCCAGCTTCTGGCAACCTAGCAGTTCGAAAGCACGTAAAAATGCAAGTAGAAAAATAGGAACCACCTTTGGTGGGAAGGAAATGGAGTCATGCCGGCCACATGACCACGGAGACGTCTTCGAACAGTGCTGGCTCTTCGGGTTTGAAACAGAGATGAGCACCTCCTCCGAGAGTCGGGAACCACTAGCACTTACCGTGTTTTTGGAGTATAAGACGCACTGGAGTATAAGACGCACCAAGGTTTTGAAGAGGCAAATGTTTAAAAAAAGTTTTTGCACTCTGCAAACCTCCCCAAAATGGCCCATTTTTCAGAAAAATGGGCCTGGTTTTTTTTTCAAGAAAAGGGGGCATGAATATCCCTTAGGAGGCTTGTAGAGTGCTCCTCGAGGGTGCCCCTCCCCCCCCAAAATGAGCAAAAAATGGTCTGGTTTTTTTAATGAAAATGGGCCCATTTCTTTGTCAAAAAAAAGGGCATGTATAGCCTTTAGAAGGCTTATAGAGTGCTCCTGGGGGCTGGGAGGCCAAAATTAAGGGGAAAACGGCCCGTTTTTTCTCATTTCTGCCCTCCCCTGTCCCCAGGAACACACTGAAAGCCTCTGAATCCTAAAGGCTCTGCACGTCCATTTTAGTGAAGGGGGCGGGGCTTCAGGAGGCAAAAAATGCTGTATTCAGTGTATAAGATGCCGCCAGATTTTCAGCCTCTTTTTTTAGGGGAAAAGGTGTGTCTTATACTCCGAAAAATATGGTATATATGAGGGGAAATTTTACCTTTAGCTAATTATTTAGACTAATTTTGAAAGCTTCATTCAGATTTTTTTTCGACAGCAGAGGTGTCCAATAATAATAATTTTAATAATAATTTTATTTATAACCCGCTCTCTCTCCCCGAAGGGACTCGAAAATAAACTGTATCAGGAAACTGAAAAACATGCCCCAAGAAAACAAAAATAGACTACTTTTCTACTGTTGCCAATCAAATTACACAGATGGGCCTATGCAGTCCCTAGAAGTTGAGTTCCGCCCGAGGGAATCTTTACCTTTTTTATATATTTGTATGAAAAGCCTTGAAGTCAGGCTTTGCTTCAAGGAAGTCTTTGAAAAAAAAGTGTTTTGAAGCCGATCTGCAAAAAAAACGAAAGGTCGTGGCTCTTGCGTTTGTTTGTTTTTTGAAAAACGTTTTATTTTTAACATAAAAACAAGTAACAAACATTATTCATCTTGTGCTTTGTACAAGATGTCGTTCGGGCAGCCGTTGTGTGCATCAGTACTTAAAATCACAAACATATTTATCAATTATCCTTTCATTACATATATATATCACCTTATTTTCCACATAGTAGCATTGCTATGGCTTTCTAGAAAGAATTTTGTTATGGCTACATAGTATGCAACTCCTTACAACCCCCCCTCCCATTTTTCCACAATAGAAAATGCATAGTAGAGGGCGCGCAATTTGGGTGTCCTCCTGGATTCCCGGCTGTCCTTGGAGGACCATGTGGCAGCCGTGGCCAGGGGGGCGTTTCATCAGGTATGCCTGATGCGCCAATTGCGCCCCTTACTGGACCGGGCTGCCCTTCGCACAGTCACTCAAGCTCTCGTGACGTCCCGTCTCAACTACTGTAATGCTCTCTAAATGGGGCTTCCCTTGAGGTGCACTCGAAAGCTACAGCTAGTCCAAAACGCAGCCGCGCTGGTAATTACGGGAGCCACCAGAAGCTCCCATATAACACCAATCCTGCGCGAGCTGCATTGGCTTCCTGTGGTCTTTCGGGTGCTCTTCAAGGTTTTGACGACCATCTTTAAAGCGCTCCATGGCTTGGGGCCTAGTTATATGCGAGACCGTCTCCTGCCCCATACATCCCTTAGACCGATACGCTCCCATAGAGAGGGCCTTCTCAGGGTGCCGTCGGCTGGACAATGCCGACTGGCGACACCCAGGGGAAGAGCCTTCTCTGTGGCGGGCCCTGCCCTTTGGAACGACCTACCCTCTGAACTCCGGACCATCACCGACCTCCGCCTCTTCCGCCAATGTCTAAAGACATACTTTTTTCATCAAGCCGGCCTAGCCTAACCTCCCATTGGGATTTTTAGAAAAGTTTTAAATTGGGTTTTTAAATAATTGGTTTTAGCATAGGATTGGGATTATTTAATATATATTTTAAATTATTTATTCATTTTCTATTTTGTATATGTTTTTAAATTTCCTGTGCGCCGCCCTGGGTCCTTTGTGGAGAAGAGCGGGATATAAATGTAATAAAATGAAAAAAAAATGAAATAGTAGAATAATAGAGAAGTGTGGCAGGCCAAAGATCCAAAAGAAAAGATGGCTGCAGGATGGGATGGCTGCTTATCGGAGCTTCATGTCTTACAACGGTGCCACTAATTGTGTTACTTGGGAGCAGACAAGCATTGCTAAGGATTTGTGGTTGTTTTCTTCAAACGTGACACAGGGAAATCTCATATTGTACCTTACAATTGTAAAACATTGGGGAGAAAACATCCCACCAGATCTTGTCAGCTTGGCTAACAATTTTTGTGAATTTGATAAGTGGGATGCCTGCAATATACCATCTTCAAAGCGCTCCGTGGCACGGGACCTGGCTACTTGCGGGACCGCCTCCTACCACATACCTTCCTTCGACTTGTCCGCTCCCACAGAGTGGGCCTCCTCAGGGTACCATCCGCTGGACAATGCCGACGGGTGGCCCCCAGGGGGAGAAGTTTCTCTGTGGCAGGGCCTGCCCTCTGGAACGACCTACCCCCCGACCTTCGGGTCATCGCGGACCTGCGCCTCTTCCGCCGGGCACTAAAGACATATCTATTCCAAGAGGCTGGCCTGGCTTAGTTTTAATGGATATAGTTTTAATTGATTGATGGATTTTAACCCTTTTTTCTATTCTAAATGTTAGCACAGGCCTTTTTTTAATTTATTTTTAACTGTTTTGTACTGTATTGTTTTATATTTTATATTTCTGTGCACCGCCCTGAGTCCCCTTGGGGAGATAGGGCGGTATACAAATGTGAATAAACTTGAAACTTGAAAAGGGTCATTGAGAGTGAATATTGTCAATTTTCATTTGAAGATGTCACTTTGGGGTTTTTGTTTTCCTCTTTTCAATTACTGATAGTAGTAAAATAACTATTTCCTTTTCTGAAACTGGGTAGCAGACACAAAACATAGGAAATCGTATAAGGCTGATGAAGGCATAAACTGTTGCTTGCAGTGTGAAGTTTCCCTTTTTGACAGATGGTTTCATCACATTTAAAAAGTGAAGGTGTGGAAAAAGGAAGTACATTTGGGAGAGTTTCATTTCAGGGTATTTGTAAGATTCTTCCAACAGATTACTTGGAATGGAGAAGCATTTACTCCAGTCCACAGAAAGAGGATTAACTTTGAAAAGGCTTGCTTAAAATTCTTCCTACATGTAGCAAATATATCCAGCAGAGTCCTCTGCGGTCTACACTATTCCTGATCTCTAATTTTAACTTTATTAAATTTTTATTACTATTTTATTATTGTTACGTTTTGTATAATAGCTGGGATTCTTAATCAGCAGCACTTTCAACATTTCTTGCAAATCAATGGACCAGCTAACTTGACGTTTTCAGTTGGATTGACCTTATGTAAACACACAACTCTTGTAGGTTGCAAATTTACAATTTCAATCAATCAGAATAGAGCTGGAAGGGACATTGAATGTTCTCTAGTCCCACCTCCTGGTCAAGGAAGGAGACCCTACACCAGGGGTCTGCAAAGTCGGCTCTTTTAAGACTGGTGGACTTCAAGTCCCAGAATTCCCCAGCCAGCCAGGCTGGCTGGGGAATTCTGGGAGTTGAACTCCACCAGTCTTAAAAGAGCCGACTTTGCAGACCCCTGCCCTACACCATTTCAGACAAGTGACTGCAGCTCTCTCAGATACAGCACCTTCAACAACTTGTCCCATTGGCAATTGGGCTGAGAGAGGATGATGGACTCAAAGTCACTTAGATGCAGGAAATGGGAGGAAACCATTCCTCTTTTTGTTCTGAATGTGCATTTTTAAAAGCATGTTTGCAATGTATTTTATTCTACTTTGCCTTTAGCCGCTATCACTAGTAGTCATGAATTGCTTGAAGAATGGAGAGAACTCTTAAGGTCCCTGTAAGAACCATTTGTCTCCAAACAAATATGGGACATTGGTCTGTTAAGCTATAGAGGATATGATGCTATCAAAAACATTATGTAGAGAAATCTTTGGATAGATTAAGAGAGGAGGAGGAGGAGGAGGAGGAGGAGGAGGAGGAGGAGGAGGAGGAGGAGGAGGAGGAGGAGGAGGAGGAAAAGTAGTAGTAGTAGTAGTAGTAGTCATATAAAATTTAAGTACAGAATGGTCCTTCACTGTCTGTTCTTCACTGTTACATCTTCAAATGTAACAGCTGTCTAAGAAGAAGAAGAAGAAGAAGAAGAAGAAGAAGAAGAAGAAGAAGAAGAAGAAGAAGAAGAAGAAGAAGAAGAAGAAGAAGAAGAAGAGGAGGAGGAGGGAGGAGGAGGAGGAGGAGGAGGAGGAGGAGGAGGAGGAGGAGGAGGAGGAAAAGTAGTAGTAGTAGTAGTCATATAAAATTTAAGTAAAGAATGGTCCTTCACTATCTGTTCTTCACTGTTACATCTTCAAATGTAACAGCTGTGGAAGAAGAAGAAGAAGAAGAAGAAGAAGAAGAAGAAGAAGAAGAAGAAGAAGAAGAAGAAGAAGAAGAAGAAGAAGAAGAAGAAGAAGAAGAAGAAGAAGAGGAGGAGGAGGAGGAGGAGGAGGAGGAGGAGGAGGAGGAGGAGGAGGAGGAGGAGGAGGAGGAGGAGGAGGAGGAGGAGGACAACACAATAATTCCCTTTTTGGAGTTAGAGAAATATTATACTATGCTCCATTTCAAGAGCTTCACTGGTTGCTGAAACACCTACTGTATAAACATGACCTCCAAATGTTAACAGAAAGACTAATTGTGTTTGACAAACAGCCTAGTCACTGCTGGGGGGGGAACAGCACATTTTTCTTATGCTTAATGAAATGCTTTTTTTTTCATGAACGCTTATAATTTCATCTATTTTAAAATAAATACATAAATAAAGCCTGAAAAAAATGGAAGACTAAAAATCACGAAATATTGAGACCTGGACATCGAAACTGCATGGTTATAGATGAAGCATGTAACAGTGATCCTCATTGTCATTGAGGCACTTGGCACCATGTCCAAGAATTTTACAAGATACATCAACCAATTGCAGCTTCCTGCAATAACACCAGCAGAACTGCAAAAAAACTGTGCTACTCGGAACATCTTACATTCTAAGAAGATACTTGGTTGAGACCTAGGATGCTGGCAGCAACCTGTATGAACCATTAGCACCAGTCAATGGAATTTGTGATAAATCTTTAAATGTTCACTTGACTGAGTTTCATGTTTAATGAATGTATGAATGATGATGATGATGATGATGATGCCCTATATAAAAATACCTGCTAAATAGGAGACAAAAAGAAAAGAGTTGAAAAAAATACTTTCTAGTGAGTGCCCACTTTCAATTATGGAGAATTTTACTACAGTGAACCTTATCTCAGTGTCTGGATCAGATAAAGCCAGGTGTATATAAAATTTATTTGATGATCTGAGAACACTTTTAATATGAGGCTTTATTAATCTGTTGGGTGAATCGTGCCTGAAGACATCGTATATAAAAGAAAGATTGAATCTTAAGCTGGAATTCCATCAAGGAAACGCAGGAAACTGACTCATTGGTCCAATTGGCCCTCGGTTGTTAATATGGACTAGAAGCTGCAAAAAATGTTCCCAGCTTTCTCAGAACAAAGCTGAAATTTAAGCAGAAAACTTCTGCACGCAAACAGCTGTTTTGCCACTAGGGTAGACTCGAGCCCTTAATGTTGCCCCTGGAGGTAGTCTAACACCGCAGATGATTTGCATAATCACAGTCTAGTTTTATCTAGAGGTCACTAATATTCCTCACACATAGGTATTCATGCCCCCACCCACCCACCGCCTAAAAATGTAGTGACCACCGGCTGGTTCATAAGTTCTTTGCTTCTTTTCGAACTGAATTTAGGATGGATTTATCGCACGGCACATTCACCGCGCATTTCGATAAAAATAACCCACATGAGATAAAAATACAAAATATGAACTGAACTGAAAAGGGAATCAGGGAAGAGGGGAAAAAAGTAGGACATATTGAAATGCCATTGGGTTAATATGAGGCGATTTGATTCCTTACTAGGAGAAATTTGTCAGCCCAGTGATGTTAATTTTGAGCTTTTACGGTATGGCAGAGAAATCAATGGTGTTTCAATTTTTTCCCCCCTTTCCCCTGTTTATTTCGAAACGTTAGTCCATATTTATAAGAAGGTCAGGTATTTGGGGAAAATAATGTTCCTTCTGGCTGCCACAGTTAATGAGGTGTTCCCATTAGGGAT
Organism: Rhabdophis nuchalis; assembly: GCA_039707465.1. NCBI lineage: Eukaryota > Metazoa > Chordata > Lepidosauria > Squamata > Natricidae > Rhabdophis > Rhabdophis nuchalis. The sequence continues at coordinate 7,794,465 of CM077651.1, read as the reverse complement.
CATTGACAGTTGGTTCATCATGCAAATCAAATCAATCACTTCCTTCCTTCAAAATGAAGGCTGCCAGTCTCTGCAGAGCTTCTTCCATGCCTGGCAGATCATGACCAATATGTGGTCTGATTCTTGACCATTTGGGTGATCACAACACACTTATTTTTGCCCCTTCCCCTCCAGTCCGCAGGAGCACTCTACAAGCCTCCCAAAGCCTATGTATGCCCTGTTTTTTTGTAAAAATGGGGCTAGTTTAGCAAAACAACGGGCCATTTTTTGCTCATTCCTTCCCCCCGAGCCCCCAGGAACACTTAGCAGGCGTCTCAAACTCTCTACATGCCACGTTTTTCACAAAAAAATGAGGAGTGCAGAGAGTTTGGAAAGTCTGCAGAGTGCAAAAAAAGTTTACTTCTTCAAAATCTTGGTGCGTCTTATACTCCAGTGCCTCTTATACTCTGAAAAATGTGGTAAGTGAATCCCACCCCTGCGGGTTACTAACTTTTAACGATTGCAGCAATTCACTCGCCACCCTGGGTCCTAACAAGGAGAAGGGCGGGGTATAAATTTAATAAAATAAAATAAATAAAATAAATAAACTGTGCCAAGAAAGGTTGTAAAATGGGGCGAAACTCACTTAACAACAGCCTTGCTTAGCAACAGAGATGTTGGGTTCAACTGTGGTAGGAAGTTGAGAACCTCCTGTATCCTTTAGATCAGGGGTCTCCAATCTTTGCAACTTTAAGTCTGAAGTCCTTCAGACTTAAAGTTGCAAAGGTTGGAGACCCCTGCTTTAGATGCCTGAGTGTGCTAAGGAAAGACACAAGGAGAAGACTTTGAAAAGAGGGGAAGAGAACCAGCCATTCAGGTTAATAGTTTTATCAGCAAGCACACATCTGAACAAAGACAGCCATTTGGGATGAAGGGAAAGAAATCCCATTTATCAACATTTGAATTTAGTTGTTTATTTGCTTATTTGCTGGATCTCTCTGGACAAACAGATCCTACTGCTGCCACCTTTCTGTTTAGATAAGCTGAGCTAACAAAGACTGACTCCCACTTTTCAATTATCTACAGATCCAAGTTGGGAATTTGGCCCCTCCTTTCTTAAAATAATCTCTGTAGGGTTGAAAAGTCACATATCCAAATATACTCTCAGGGTACATTCACTAAGGCCATAATCAAGTTAGGCACAGGGAATTTATTTTCATCCAAAGGAAGCAGCAAACATTTTTTCTCTCTCTATCCTAGTCAGTTGTCCAGTTGCATTGTGGTTTTTTCCCCCCCTCTAGCTTTGAATTCATTAGTGGCTCTCTAGGAGAGTGGGTGCCAAATGTGAAACAAACCAGGAATTCTACTTTGAACCTGGAAATAGACTTACCTGGAAGGAGGAGGAGGAGGAGGAGGAGGAGGAGGAGGAGGAGGAGGAGGAGGAGGAGGAGGAGGAGGAGGAGGAGGAGGAGGAGGAGGAGGAGAAGACGAAGAAGACGAAGAAGACGAAGAAGAAGAAGAAGAAGAAGAAGAAGAAGAAGAAGAAGAAGAAGAAGAAGAAGAAGAAGAAGAAGAAGAAGAAGAAAAGTCTTACTTCTCACAGATGAAATCTTGGTGGGCATCTCACAGGTTTATGGTGGTTTGTGATAACTCACAATAGGGGCATGATGGCTCAGTAGTTAAAATTGCAGAGTTTTCCAGCTGACAGCCCATGTTCGAGACTCAAGCATTGTGCGAGCTCCCATTACTTGTCCCAGCTCCTGCCCACTTAGCAGTTCAAAAGCATGCAAATGCAAGTAGATAAATAAGTATCACTTTGGTGGGACGATAAGAGCGTTCCATGCAGAGGTGGGTTCCTACCGGTTCGGACCTGTTCGACTGAGTAGGTAGTAACTCAACCGGCCATGCCCCCAAACTGGTTCTAAGGGCGGTGCCTTAGGCAGCGCCATCTTGATTTTTGCTTCTACGTATGCACAGAAGCATTTTTTTACCTACTGCACATGCAGGTGTAACGTGCATTCAGAGGACACGCATGTGAAGCAGATCCCTGAGTGAACCGGAAGTAAAAGAAGCCAGAACTCACCCCTGGTTCCATGTATCGGTAGTCATAGTGACCACATGACCACCGAAAAGCCTTTGGACTACACTGGAAGAATCTATAAAAATCTGTAGCTCTCCGTACTGTAGCACTGCTGCTCAACAACAGTTTGGCCCACTACTTAACATTTCATGTAGTCATAAAAGTTTAATATTGTTCTGGCAGTGGTGATTCATAACCTTTAAGAAATGAACACATCCCTCCATGGGGAAGAAAGGGGAAAATTTTTTAAAAAGGAGAAGAAGGCAGGTGAGACGATCAAAATCATTCAGAATGTGAATGCCACCTTAATGTGAGCCCAAGGCTGATGGCTGATTCACTCATAGGCTATTTATCTTCACATCGGTTTTTCCCCCCCTCCAAATACACAGTTTGCCAGGAAAAAGAAGAGCAGAAAGAACTATAGGTGTGAAACTAATCTCTAGAATTAATCTCACTAAATGCATTATAACTTACTTCCATGTAGACATGGATGGATTAGAGTTAAATGTTACAAGAATGTTACCAAGAGCTTTTGGGGGGGGGGATGGGAGATCTACAGTGTCAATAGCATAATTTGAAAATCATGGATCAGGTTTCATTAGAAATAAGGAAATGTCTCCTTCAGGACATCTGATAATTTCATCAACGTGGTTCATGGAGTACCCAAGTACCAACCAGGTCTGTTTGAAGTGCAAGAAACCAGGGACCAAAGCAGTTCAATTCGATACCGGTTTATTGTATGCTAACATTCTGAGTGTCAGGAGGCTGTGAGTTAGATTATAGGTAGAAGCAGATAGTTCTCTCTCTGGGTGCAACGTGAATATATCTGTTCCAAACTCCACATGGGTGACAGGAAGGGCATCTGGCCAGTAAACACTCGGCTCCATTCGGTTGCCTTGACTCCACCCCGATGCAAGGGATTACGGGCTCATTAAAAGACAAAAATAAATAAATAAATAAAATAAAATTGCATGCTAACATTCTCTACAAGAATCTGAACTACTAATGGCCAAGGCAAATTGGCAGTAGATAAGGGTGAATGGAATTCAAGGGAGGCTGGACTTTGATCTCAGGACTGATCCCGCCCTCGGGCTGTACCTAAATATCTCCTACATCCTGTGTGTGTGTGTGTGTGAGAGAGAGAGAGAGAGAGAGAGAAATACCACTTATGCATCATCACGAAATCTCCAGAACCATAAAGTTTACAAACTTTAAATTTAGTGCATATGTTCCTCTTGGCTTCTAGATGCATGCTAAGAAAGGAGTTTTTGAAATGACCATCAGATCATTGGTATTTCTTATTCAGAAATTAATACACTCTGATGCTAAGGAGTTCTACTCCCCCTCCCCACCTGAAAAGAACTCTGTTCCAACTGCCAGTTGCCTCACATTCTGTTACCTCAGTTCAAACTGGCAGGCATTCCACTCCTTTACTCAGAAGCGGTCTGGGGCTCCTTACAGTACTAAACGTCGGTACCTCTATGCCTTCCACCTATGGCACTCAAGGGACAACCATGGCCTGGATGACTGAGAATCTCCGTAGATAAATCAGGTGAAAATCCAGTCTGTTTTCCAAGGAAATTCTAACATTTGCAAAGAGTTTGAGATTTGAAAATAAAAATATGATTATGGCAGAAAGAGAGTTTTGAGCACTTAGTTTCCAAAAGTTTGGGATGAATGGTTTTATATTGTATCATTTTTCACTTCCTAATTAGGTTTCAAATTATTTTTGTGACAGATTCTTCAGTTTTAATATATCTTGGATGTCCCCAGAAAATATGGTTCTTTCCCTCCTGCAAATAGTTGCATGCATTAGAAATGAACCATACAGATGAGATTTTAAAATAAAATAACATAAAATAAACATTTTCCAATTTTCACATGGAATTAAAAAAATGGCATTTTTTTAAAAAAAAATTATTCAGTTCCCACTTTTTAAAATCTTTCATGTTAAAATAGTGTTCGTCAAAATTCTTTCAATTATCTACTCCCAACTTTGGCAGGAAGTAGATTACACATTCTTTGGTAACAACCACGAAGATCGCAAAGATGAACGACTATATTGCTGCAGAATCTCAAACAGATTTTTAAAAGTCTCCTTTGTATCCATGAAGTTTCCTGATGGAATTTCATGGCAGCAATATATAAAAATGATTTCTTACTATCTTCTTCCAAGATGAGGGTGGAGGGATAAATAATGTTTATTTTAGTCCAGGACCACAGATGTAAAAGCGAAGCATTACAAACACAGTAGCAAACAACAAAATTTGTTTTAGAAAAATATTAGCACTGAAAATCCATAAATTGGACTTATGCATCAGCCGTTGTACCCTGTTTTCCCCAAAATAAGAGCTCCCTGGATAATAAGCCCAATTAGGGTTTTGAACACAAGTGCTAAAATAAGCCCTCCCCTAAAAATAAGCCCTCTCTGAAAATATTGCACTAGGGGAAGACATGATAGCAGTGTTCCAATATCTCAGTGGTTGCCCCAAAGAAGAGGGAGTCAAGCTATTCTCCAAAGCACCTGAGGGCAAGACAAGAAGCAACAGATGGAAACTAATCAAGAGGAGAAGCAACCTAGAACTAAGGAGAAATGTCCTGACAGTTAGAACAATTAATTAAACAGAGGAACGACTTGCCTCCAGAAGCTATGGGTGCTCCAACACAGTTTTTTTTTAAAGAAGAGATTGGCCAACCATTTCTGAAATGGTATAGGGTTTTCTGCCTGAGTAGGGGTTTGGACTAGAAGACCTTAAATGTCCCTTCCAACTTTGTTATTCTATTCAATAGCTGGATTTCAATGACATTGAAATCCAGCTATTTGAAGAGCAACCAAGATGATTAGGGGACTGGAGACTAAAACATATGAAGAACGGTTGCAGGAGCTGGGTATGTCTAGTTTGATGAAGAGAAGGACCAGGGGAGACATGATAGCAGTGTTCCGATATCTCAGAGGGTGCCACAAAGAAGAGGGAGTCAAACTATTCTCCAAGGCACCTGGGGGCAGGACAAGAAGCAATGGGTGGAAACTAATCAAGGAGAGAAGCAACTTAGAACTAAGGAGAAATTTCCTGACAGTTAGAACAATTAACCTCTGGAACAGCTTGCCTCCAGAAGTTGTGAATGCCCCAACCCTGGAAGTCTTTAAAAAGATGTTAGATAGCCATTTGTCTGAAATGGTATAAGGTTCCTGCCCACGCAGGGGGTTGGACTAGAAGACCTACAAAGTCCCTTCCAACTCTGCTATTGTATTGTATTGTATTGTATTGTATTAACATAACATTTCATGAATAACATGAAATATCTGGATCTGAATTACATGAACTGGACTTGATCTACCCAGACATAAAAGTTATATTAGTGGGTGATTTGATTTGTTATAAAATAAATAATACAATCTCACACGTGCACTGTCTAGTTAAAGCCAGAAGCACATTGGTGTAGCCATTCTGAAGTGGAGGCATCGACAAGGTGGGTTTGAAAAAAAGAAGATCATTTTTCCAGGCTAGGAAAATACATAGTTGTACCTTGAAGAAAATCTCTGGAAATGTAATAAATTAGGATAAAGGTTCTAGAACATAGAACCTAGAATAATAGAGTTGGAAGGAACCTTGGAGGTCTTCTAGTCAAACTCCTTGCTCAAGTAGGAGACTTGAGCATGGCAAAATCTTCATGCTTTGCTTTTTCTTGTCCATCATTTTTCTGGCATTCAAAGTATTTTTTATTACCGGTTCTGTGGGCATGGCTTGCTGGGCATGGCATGGCTTGCTGGCCATGGCAGGGGAAGGATACTATAAAATCTCCATTCCCTCCCCACTCCAGGGGAAGGATATTGCAAAATCTCCATTCCCTCCTCATCAGCTGTGACCCGGGAGGCAGAGAAGAGATGGGAGCAGGGCCAGCCAAAGGTGGTATTTACCGGTTCTCCGAACTACTCAAAATTTCCTCTACTGGTTCTCCAGAAGCTGCTGAAGACCACCTCTGATCTGTGTATTAAGTAGACGCAGTAGGAAATCAACCCAACAATGAATTTAGGGAATGAACTTCGACATTTTCATTTTTCCCAAAGCTGACAACGATCAGCACATTGGAAAATAAAGAGGTGCCAATTCAGAGCATGAAAACAAGCAGCTGCAGGACATGACTTCAAGTGGGGGGAAATACACACACACACACACACACACTGTTCTCTGTAGTATCTGAGTACTCAGTTAATGTATTTTAATTCCTGCTCTCCAAGCCTGTTCAGTTCAGGATTCCTCAAAAGCTAACAAAATGCCATCTTTATTGGTGTGCCTGCTGATGTGTCTAGAGGTGCTTTCAGACAAAACCCAGTGACCCCTGTGGGGCCATGTTTTTAGCTTGGACCGAAGCATGGCAGAAACATGCCCTGGCATCACCTTTCTTTTCCCCTGCTGTTCAAGAGAACACATAAGAGAAACAGAACTGTGGCTCATCGAATAAACACAAACCCTGTAAAAAAAATTCCAAGGCAGCAGGAAGGGTTTCTGAATCTTTTGATCTCATCTCCAAGGGAGAGGCAGACGATTGCAAGCTCACAACAAGAGATGCTTCTAGGTGTGATGTTGATTAACCTAAATTTAACCTGAATTATCTGCTTTCAAAGCCTTCGAGTGCCATCTCAAAATGGAACTGTAATGCACATCTGCATTGGTACAGGGAAATATTTGACAGTATCTGCCCGGCGATTGAAATTATGGACATCAGCTTCCAAATAAATGGGAATCAGATATTTTAATGTTGTTTGCTATTTGCTGGAAAGGTTTTTTTTTGATATCGTCCAGATTGCACGAAGGGCGTTCTAAGAAGATACGAGTTTCCATTATCTTTCATTTTACTAGACTACAATTTGATCCTTGCATCCAATTAGTAGAACTGTTACACATTGATTTGTCTCTCAACCTAATAAATTACATTGCGGCACTCCAAATCTACTATTCTGCACATCAACCAACTATTCTTCTTCTATGGTGCAATGGAAGATCTGCAAGAAATGCTATTTGCCTACAAGCAAAAATTGGTGGGACCACAAAATAGACAAGGTGTGTGTGTGTGTGTGTGTGTGTGTGTGTGTGTGTGTGTGTGTCTGCCTGCCTGCCTGTCTGTCTGTCTATAGACATAGACATAGACATAGACATAGACATAGACATAGACATATATGGTGTGGCCCAGCAGGGACCGGCTGAGTTGATGATGAACTCGATAGTGAGGAACAAGATGAGTCTGCCCTGGATACTGAGGAAGACCCTGGGGGGTGTTCGGAGTCAGATCAGGGACCAGAGAGGCTGGTTGGCCACCAGGAGGCGTCTGAGGCATGGAGCAGTAGGGAAGACCCGAGTCCGTTTGTCCCTGACGCTAGAATGCGAAGAGCTGAGAGGCAGAGGCAGCAACTCAGGAGGCAGACTCACAGAAGGTGATTAGGCACCAGGTGGTTGTTGATTGGTCCCTTTCAGAGAGCTTATAGGTGAGGCGATGGGGGGGGGACATTGGCAGGAAACAACCGCTCAGTGAAGGAGTCATGAATGTCTGTGTGAGTTGAAGCCTGTGCTGGTTCAGTTTCCTGTGAGTTTGAGAGTTTTTCTTACTTACCTCTTCGAAATCTTGGTGCATTTTATACACCTGTGCAGTCCAAAAAATACAATAAGCATTATCTTAGTTGGTTTTGTTTGATATAAATTTGTTGGATATAAATTTGGTATAATTCCAATCATCTTTTGAATTGTTATTTTTATTTTAAATTTGGAAAAGAGGCTGCGTTTTGGACACGTTTGCGAAGAGTTTCTCTGCTGAGATTAGCGTGAGGGAAGTTTTACTTTCCTTCTAAACAGCAATGTCAGGTCATGAATTATTCAAGGCCATTCAGAGCACACAGTCCTAATCACTAGACTATCCTGGTAATTACTAAATCTGGGCTGATTGCTCATTAGGAATCTGGTTTCTTTTGTTCTTCCCTCCAGCCCCGACTTGGAACAAGGGAAGAAGAAGTATCGCCAATGTGGGGATCCAACTTCATTACAAAGAGTAATGCTGTCTTTCCCCAAAGCCCATGATGAAGCTGGTCCAGCAGCAAATCGTGATATCCAGCTAGACATGAATAACTTTCTTCTCTTTTTTTAAATACATTGCATTAATTTTTGTATTAATTACATTCCTTAATGCTTAATAAACATCGTGCTGTCTGGGTATTTAATTTGCTTAACAGTATAAATGCCATTCTTACTCTCCTTTTTCCCCCCTTTTTTTTAATTTAAAAGTTTTTTTAATTAAACACACATTAAAACATTGGACACGGTGTAACCATCCTGGCAATTTCTTTGCCATACATACTGGAATATAAAGTTAAATATTTGAACCACCATGCTGATTTACAATGGGTCTATTCAGTATTTACAAATATAAGGATATTGTATTTCCATCCATGTTGCTTTGTCCTTGTCTTATACATTTTCCCTGTTATGATTTCATACATAATTCTAATTTCCAGTCTATAAATCTTAATCATTGCTTATTTGGGGTTTTTCCTTTTTTGTTCCAATCATCAAATAAATTTATCCCAGAACTTATAATATTCTGATTCATCTTTGTTCTTCAATTCCCACATCAATTTATCCATTTCACCACAACTCAGAATTTTCCTAATTACTTCCTCTTCTTGTGGAATTTCCCTGTTTTTTCCAGTTTTGGGCAAAGACCATTCTTGCCATCCCTTAGACCGATACGCTCCCACAGAGAGGGCCTCCTCAGGGTGCCGTCGGCCGGACAATGCCGACTGGCGACACCCAGGGGAAGAGCCTTCTCTGTGGCAGGCCCAGCCCTTTGGAACGACCTACCCCCTGAACTTCGCACCATCTCCGACCTCCGCCTCTTCCGCAAGTGTCTAAAGACACATTTGTTCCATCTAGCCGGCCTAGCGTAACCTCCATAACTGACTTTTAGATAGTTTTAAATTCGGGGATTTTTAATTTGGTTTTAGCGCAGGATTTTATTGAATAACTTTTTTAAAGTTTTGATATGGTTTTGTATGTATTTTTAATATTCCTGTGTGCCGCCCTGAATCCGTTTGGAGAAGGGCGGGGTATAAATTGAATAAATGAAATGAAATGAAATGCTGCCCTAATAATATGTATTATTAAGTAGATTACCCACTTGTTATGTTTATGGTTTATGATTCCCAAAAGAGTCTATTGAATTCTATTTCCTCTTCTGTTATCACCACTTTTGAATTTTTGGCCAATATTCTTCGGCAATACCATCACATTTGGTAGTACATGCCTGATTCATTATCACATTTCCCACAATTTGGCACTAAATTTCTAAATATTTTGGCTATTCTCAGATCCACCCCTTTTTTCCAACCACTGGTAAAATAAATTCCAAGTTTGACAATATTCTGTATCTTCTTTCTGTTTGATTTTCAATGTAAGTCGGTCCATTTCTGTGCAGTCTAACATCTTCTTAATGATCTCCTCAATCTTGAGGTGTTTCTTCATCTTTCCAATATTGTGCGAAGATAAACCTCGCTGCTCTTAAAACATGTAATACTAAGTACATATTTCCCATATCAAATTTCACGAAGAACTTTCAAAGCCAGATGTTATCCTAATTTCTAAGTAAATTATGCCAAGAGCAAGAAGGTTAGAGGTAAGATAAAAATAAGACAAAACATCTCCCACCTTCTGTTTTGAGCCTGGAGAAGGTATCCATATCTAAGAGGAGCCCAGTGGAAAAATACAAATCACACAGAAGAAAGTGAATGGCTCATCAGGGCACCAGGTAGATGAAGTTGAGTACTTTGAAGTTCCATCAACTTCAACTAAAGATGAAGTTGGCCACTCAGTGACAAGGGCCATGGTAACACAGTGGTTAGAATGCAGTATTGCAGGTTCATGTGCCCAGTGCCTTGAGTTTGATCCTGATCGATCCATGTTAACTCAGTCTTCCATCCTTCCAAGGTCTTGTCACATAGGTATCAGGATTGTTGAGGGCAATAGGCTGACTCTGTAACAGCAATAGAGCTTATACTTATATACCACTTCATAGTGCTTTACAGCCCTCTCTAAGTGATTTGCAGAGTGGTGGCACAGTGGTTAGAATGCAATATTGCAGGCTAACTCTGCCCACTGCCAGGAGTTCAATCCTGACTAGCTCAAGGTTGACTCAGTATTCCATCCTTCTGAGGTCTTTTAAAATAAGTATCCAGATTGTTGAGGGCAATATGCTGACTCTGTAATAGCAATAGAATGTAGACATATATATGGCTTCTTTGTTCACAGTGAAGAACTTCATCCAAACAAAAAAACTGGAACGATCATTAACATTTGTGATTATGTTTGGCAATAGCAATGGCACTTAGACTTAATACTGATTATATGCTGCTTCATAGTGATTTACAGCACTCTCTAAGCAGTTATATAGTACCATCATATTGTCCGCAACAATCTGGGTCCTCATTTTACCAACCTCAGAAGGATGGAATACTGAGTCACCCTTCAGCTGATTAGGATTGAACTGCAGTCTCACCAGTGTGCCACCACATCACTTTCTGTAAATCACTTAGAAAGAGCTGTAAGGCACTGTGGACAGAGGTGATATTCAGAGGGTTCTGACCAGTTCTGGAAAACCAATAGCAGAAATTTTGAGTAGTTTGGAGAACCGGTAAATGGCACCTCTGACTGGCCCTGCCCCCATCTATTCTTTGCCTCTGAAGTCGCAGCTGATCAGGAGGAAGTGGGGGTTTTACAGTATCCTTCCTCTGCCTCACCCACCAAGCCCCACCCACCAAGTCCCACTACACCCACCAAGCCACTCCCACAGAACAATTTGGAATCCCACCACTGACTAGGTGATAGTATATAAGTCTAAGTGCTATTAATAGGACTTTATTTATATATAGTTGTTTATAGCTGTCTCATACCTTTGGAAAACGTATCTGGAAGAAGCATGAGATTACATCTAATTAATTACAATATAGTCTTATCACATCAGGCCAAAAAGGTTAATTCCTCGTCTTCCAAAAGCTTCTGGACTGTAATGTAGAGTTTGATTTTTTTCTGCCTTTAAAAACTAAAACACATTAAAATAAAATAAAATAAAAACAAGACAAGGAAAGAGAATGGGTGCTAACCAAAAACTAACAACCCCCTAACCTCCCCTCTTTTGACCTGCAGGAGTTAATTAGTCATTGATTCAGATTAGCTTCAGACAGATTTTTTTGTTTGGCATTATTTTGAGCAGCATCCTTTGGGGATCTCGTATAAAATTATAGATGACAGAGAGAAGTGGAGTGGGGTGGTGGAAGAGCTTAACAAGCACCAGACTGTAAAGTAAACATTGGCAAAGGTCGAGGGGCGATTGTCGTTTGCGGCCACTTACTTTGGAAACTTAAAATTTCAAAACTTTTTTTTTTCTCGTGATAATACAGAAGATAAGGCAAGACAAGGCAAGTCAAAACCGAGAACGAGCAGAGAAGGAAGCCCGAACCGCATCTCGTGTTATCGAGGCTCGCTAAATGCCAAGTGGCGTGAATTTATAGTGCAATTTATCATATGATACAGATAAGAAACCCAGAATGGGTAAACTGACAGGTTTAACTGATGACACTAAGTAAAAATACAAGGGGGTGTATTTGTTTCTGGGTTTTTGTTTTTTTTTAAACATGCATTCTGGGATAAGGATATGCATGCCTTCCCTTTCCTCCTCCCCCATTTTCTTTATAAGGGATTACAGCAGTGCTTCTCAAATAGTGGGGCGGGCCCTCCAGGGGGGTGCGCGAGGCTCCGTAAAGGGGGGCCGCGTTTGACCTCGGCAGTTTAGTTTAATTAAGGATTTAATTTTTTTAAAATTTCTAATGCACTTTAAATCTTTTCTGCTACAGTTAATAAAGCTATTCTTTGTTGTAAATTGATCCACATTTCTTTCTTTTTTTATTCTCTTATACGTTAATAAGGATACAGTGTTATGCAGAGGTGTACTTATAACAATTTTATAGACAAATGATACTATTTACAGTCGCGCAGGGGGCGCAAAATGTTTTCTTCTTCCTAGGGGGGGCATGACAGAAAATAATTGAGAAGCACTGGATTACAGGAACAGAACAAGTTAAAACAAATCGGCAGCTGCCAGAATGGATATCACCATAAACAAAGGCAAAGTTTGTTCTTTTAGAAGTTCATTGCTACAAGTCTTATCTGTTTGCTTCCAGTGCCGGCTACCTATGTGCAAAAAAAAAGCCACTGTTTATTTTTTATTTTATTTTAATCATATTTATATCCCGCCCTTCTCCACTGTGAAATGCCGTGTCCTCCTGTAGTATGACAGCAAAAGAGTTCCAGGATGAATTACTAATACTAATAATAAGATTTGGTTCTGGATGGCTAAGAGGCCATTAAGCAGACATTCTCCCTTCTCACCCCACTGATATGGTCAACGTATCCCATTTTCCCCCCCCTCCCTCCCTCCCTCCCTCCCTCACCAGCTCGTTCCTTACGGGTGAACGATTTGCCCTTGCAAACAAATGAAACTGCAAAGGTTTGCAACAAAACTCAGCCATAAGCAACATAGAGGTGAAAGGTTTGATCAACAACACAGAGTTTTTGCTTTGTAGATGGAAGCGAAGGCCCGACACAAATTAGTCCTCGTTGCACGATGGGCCAAGTCAGAGCAAAGGCAGTGGAGAAAAAAAAAAAGAAGCCACACGCACAATGTTGCAGCGATGTTTTGAACTGAGATGCCCAATTAATGAAGTGGCATCTTGCTTACATCAAAAGTTCATGCCACAATTAATGCCTTCATTTATAAGATGCCAGGGTGTGTTTTTTGCTACTCAGGGCTAACTAATTAAGAGAAGTGCGTTTGTGTCTCATGCACAATCATCACAGTGTGTGTGTGTGTGTGTGTGTGTGTGTTGCACGGGCTTTCCTAACCAGGAGATGATGTTGTGCTTGTAGAGAGAAAAAAAACACAGATCACATTCTGCAGTTTCTATAGAGCCACAACATATTGTTATGAACAGCAATATTTCTAGCAATGGCACTTAGACTTATATACCATTCCACAGGACTTTACAGCCCTTTCTAAGGGGTTTACAGCATCAGCATATTGCCCCCAACAATCTGGGTCCTCGTGTTACTAGCTTCAGATGGAGGGAAGGCTGACTCAACCTTCAGCTGGTCAGGTTCGAACTCATGGCAGTGGGCAGAGTCAGCCTACAATACTATATTTTGCCAAAGACTCAAGACTCAAGGCAAAAGGCAGAAGTGAACATATGAGGGGGAAAAGTAATTCCTTCATTCCTTCATGCCTTCCATCCATCCATCCATCCATCTAATTTTATTGATATTTTATTGGGGTTTTTTGTGGTTCATCTCTGCTAAAATCTCAGGAGACAGAGCAACAACAGGATATGATTTCCAATATTAAATGATGGGATATGGGATATTGTCTCTGTTCAACACGTCTGCAGTTTGCTCTGGAAACTCATTACGAGAACCCAAAAAATTACACAGCCTAAGAAAAAATTTGCCCACTTAAATTACTTGTTCTGGTGGCAAAACTGAGCTTTATTATGGAGAATAGTTATTCCCTCGGTGCAGCATGAGGTTATTTAGTTCCTAGCAGAGAGACTTCATTTCTTATTTATTTACAATGTTTGTGTATAATCCCCATAACGACGTTTCCTGGATGTCTTACAATAAACCAGCATAGAAACAATTTAAATACGAAATAGAACATAAAAACTGTAGAATCAAAAGCAACATAAACATGACAACAGCCTCCACAGTACGTGCAAATTATACACACAGTTAAAAGCAAAACCCAGACAATGAATTATTTAGAAGGTCTGGATTCAGAGAAAGGTTTTCATCTTGAAGAAAAGACCACGTAAGTGGCCTCAATTGGCTTCAAGTGAACATTTCTACAAAGACTGTTTTATTCGCCAGCCCCCCCCCCCAAAAAAAATACATAGTCCCTGAGGTGCTTCTTCACTCGGTTGTCACATTGGGTCACTTAAAAACCTTTCCCATGTAGTCAACCCTCAAGATATGCATTTACAAATCATATGAAGATCAACGTTTCTGCTTGAATTAGACCTGAAGACATATTGGAAGACATCATAGTTTGATTATGATGATATCAGATTTCTAGGTTCATGTAGGAACATAGACTTGGGATCAATTACTATGTCAAATCAACTTATGCAAGAACAGTGTACAGAGTAGAGTAGAATAGAGTAGAGTAGAGTAGAGTAGAGTAGAATAATAATTTAATAATAATAATTAATAATTTTAATACTTATAAACCGCACCCTCTCCCCACAGGGACTCGGGGCGGTGCACAGGGAGAATAAAAACAATAACTATATACAACATTTCATATTAAAAATAAATTAAACAATACCTGTGCTAAAATACCCATTAAAACTAACTAAACTAAAAATCCCCAATAAACCCAAGAACAGAGGAGTAACTATCCCAGGCCGGCCAGGCAGAAGAAGTGTGAATAGAATAGAATAGAATAGAATAGAATAGAATAGAATAGAATAGAATAGAATAGAATAGAATGGGACAGGACAGAGTAGAGTAGAGTAGAGTAGAGTAGAGTAGAGTAGAGTAGAGTAGAGTAGAGTAGAGTAGAGTAGAGTAGAGTAGAGTTCAATTGAATTGAATTGAATTGAATTGAATTGAATTGAATTGAATTGAATTGAATTCTTTATTGGCCAAGTGTGACTGGACACCCAAGGAAATTGTCTTTGGTGCCCATGCTTTCAGTGTACATAAAAAGTACATTCATCAAGAATCATAAGATGCAACACATAGTGATAATCATAGGATACTAAATAAGCAATCGAATATGCTAGGAAACTAAATAAAACGATATAAATCATAAAGATACAAGCAACAATGTTATAGTCATAAGTGGGAGGAGATAGGTACTAGGAAGGATGAGAAGAAGAATAGTAATACAGTCTCAGTAAATAGTTTGACATGTTATGAGGATTAGTTGTTTAGCAGAATGATGGCATCTGGGGGAACTGTCCTTGCGCCTTGCTGTTAAGGTGTGCAGAGCCTTATAGCATCATATTGTAGGCGCTAGACAGTTCTGTTAAACTCATTTTCCTCCCTTCTCCATTAAACCAGATGCAATCCTTCCTATTAGAATCAGCAAAAGGACCCCAAAATCTTGATAAAAGGGAGTGGGTGGATTTAATTTTGATAGGCTAATTCTGCATGCTTCTTCTCATGCAGATCTTTTCTAGATCTCCCTTGAGAGCCACGGTTGCAATTCTATCAGTGGCAACAATGTGGATCTCGAGAAATCTCCCGTTGTTCTCAAATGCTTAAAGCACAGTAATCTCTCCTTTGAGTCAAGTTCGATTTCTAGCAACTTCACAGGCATGTCAAGAACATTTGCCGCTGTCACTTCTGGTAGTTTAGCCAATTGTTCTGGGGATGGGTAGAGGTCTCCCAAGCAAGCCTCCATCTGGTTGGCTCAATCTGGCTGTTTTTAAGGTCAGTCACAGTTGGCAACGTGTTACCTTAGGTTGGACTGAGGCCAAAATAAAATACGTTGCTATTTCATATATGCTGCACTTTCCTGATCAATGCATTGCATTAGTTTTTCTTTGAGAAAAGTATAAGCATATGCATGTGTTGGGAGAAATGTCCATCTGGGTTCAGTTCCAAGAAAGAAAAGAAAAGAAAGAAAGAGAGAGAGACAAAGAGAGAGGGAGAGAGAGGGAGGAAAGAAAGAAAGAAAGAAAGAAAGAAAGAAAGAAAGAAAGAAAGAAAGAAAGAAAGACACTGGGAACATGATGGCTGCTTGGAAAGATGGTTTAATGATGGACAGGACCACATGTCTTCAGGTCCTGGGCAAAAAAGAGCACATGGGTGAGAGAAAGAGAGAGATTTATACTGCCTTGGAGCTTCCTGTTCCTGTGTAAGAAATGTACTCTAATTGGTGGTCAGACTCCCATGGGGCCATGCAGGGTAACTTTCTAGGTTGTCTTGAGTCCCAGGCCTGGTTGAGTCTTGCTGGGTGACAGAGCTTCAGGCAATTCCTATTATGGATTAATGGCTTTGTCCTGGTCCTATCCTGTCCTGTCCTGAGGGCCGTGTCTTTTGTCTTGTAGATAGGTTGGGCACCAAAATATTTGCTGGTGTGGGGCAGGGAGCTGAGACTCTGAGTTTATGTCTTTAGAGACATGTTAATACTTCCTAGAATATTTCATTTTTCTAGGAGCGGGGTGGGTGCTAACTCATGTTTTGTGTGTGTTTGTTTATTTCTGCATGTAAGAATGTGTGCATATGTGCACAAATGTAACTTCTGTGTGTGTGCGTGCATGTATATGTCTTCTGTGTATATATGCATCACTAGATTGCAGTGGCATTGCAGTACATTATCCTTAAATCTCTCTGGTCTGTAATAAACAGATTGATTGATATTCTTATATATTTGTGTCCAAAATAAGATGTGGTTTTTGTGTCATTTATCTCCATCTTTGGTTTGTTAGCAATTTACACTACTTGGGAATTATTCTATGTACGTGAACTAGCTCATAATGGAAGATTCACCTCTATATTGTTTTTTCCCCCTCCCCTTACAAATAATATCCTGAACTGACACTTTCTAATTTGTATTTTAAAAATAGGCTCATGAATTTTCTCCAAATCAAAATGATAAGCAATCTATACTCAATTTGACGTGTGGGGAAAAAAAGCTCTTGGCATATATTGCACAGACAGATTTCATTAAAAGGCTAAATATCCCATTGTTTGCATTTAAACTCTGGGTTAGCTTTTGCTACATTTCTCTCCATGGGGCTTTATTTCACCTTCCCAGATACCCATAGATTTGTCTTTATTGCATTTAAATGAACAATCAAGCAATAGTTTCCTCATTACTGACTGTGCCAGCTGCCCAGGTAATATTTACAAGTGTTTTAATATTTCAAAGTCAACATTTCAAGCTTTGACCAAGAAACCTGTCAGCTACCCAACTTCTCAAAAACTATTATTATTATACCAACCACACTGTAAAACAGAGGGTGAGATATATGCTGCATTCTAGCATCTGCTGCAGATTTATGCCCAAAGTTTTAATGAATCGCAACAGAATGAAACAATGGTAAATTTGAGACAACCCCAGAAACATTGAAGGAACATCTGTTGCAAAATATATCTATCACAGGAAGTGCTTCTTGCGAACTAGTAATAAGAGGATAAAAATGATCAGGTTATGCTAATTTTGAGCTGGGAAGTCAGTGTGAAGTACAGCATAGCATAAAGTTGTGCTTGGATCACCTGTGGTGAGAATTGCACATCCAACTGAATACAGAGCTTTCTTCTTAGAACTTCCGTAGCGGTGATGTGCCAGTGCCTGGAAGCCGTGCGGACCTGGATGGGAAGTAACGGACTCGGGCTCAACCCGACCAAGACCGAGTGGCTGTGGTTTCCGGCTGCCCGATTCAACCAGATGATTCCATCTCTGGCCATAGGGGGCGAACATCTTGCCCCTGTGGATGGGGCGCGCAACTTGGGTGTCCTCCTGGATACCCGGCTGTCCATGGAAGATCAAGTGACAGCCGTGGCCAGGAGGGCGTTTTACCAGGTCCGCCTGGTACGCCAGTTGCGCCCCCTATTGGATCGGGACGCCCTTCGCACAGTCACTCATGCTCTCGTGACATCCCGACTGGATTATTGCAACTCTCTCTACATGGGGCTCCCCTTGAGGTGCACCCGGAGGCTTCAGTTGGTCCAGAACGCAGCCGCGCGAGCAATTATGGGCACCTCTAGGTTTGCCCACGTAACACCGCTCTTGCGCGAGCTGCACTGGCTACCTGTCGTCTTCCGGGTGCGCTTCAAGGTGTTAATTATCATCTTCAAAGCGCTCCATGGCTCGGGACCTAGTTATCTGCGGGATCGGATCCTGCCTCATACATCCTCACGGCCGATACGCTCCCACAGAGAGGGACTGCTCTGGGTGCCGTCCACTAGACTTTGTCAGCGGGCGACGCCCAGGGGAAGGGCCTTCTCTGTGGCGGGCCCAGCCCTCTGGAACGACCTTCCCCCCGATATTAGGACAACCACGGACCTCCGCTCCTTCCGCTTAAAATTAAAGACACACTTTTTTCGCCTGGCCGGCCTTGGGTAGTCTCTTTTTAGGTTAGGGGTTTTTAGGGGTAATTTTTAGTTTAGCATATGGGTTTTAGCGCAGGGATAATTTAATTCACTTTTAATTTTGTAGTTTGTATTCTGTATTTTGTTCTTTGTATTTTTAATTGCCTGTGCCCCGCCTCGAGTCCCCTTGGGGAGAGAGAGCGGGTTATAAAATTAAATTATTATTATTATTATTATTATTCCAGTGAATAACAATAACCCAACAATGATCAGTGTCCTTCCCATAATTACCACAATTCGTCACGAGGAAGGAGAAACGAGCTCCAAATATCTATCATAAAATGAAGTTCATGTTTTAAGGTTCAATGTTATTGTCCAGCTGCTCTTTCTTAAGATATGTTATGCAGATATATACAGTACAATACAATACAATAGCAGAGTTGGAAGGGAGCTTGGAGGTCATCGTCCAACTCCCTGTCTAGGCAGGAAACCCTATACTATTTCAGACAAATGGCTCTCCAACATCTTCTTAAAGACTTGCAGTGTTGGGGCATTCACAACTTCTAGAGGCAACTTCTGTTCCACTGGTTAATTGTTCTAACTGTCAGGAAATTTCTCCTCAGTTCTAACTTGCTTCTCTCCTTGATTAGTTTCCACCCATTGCTTCTTGTTCTGCCCCCAGGTACCTTGGAGAATAGTTTGGCTCCCTCTTCTTTGTGGCACCCTCTGAGATATCGGAAGACTGCTATCATTGCATATATATTATGCAAAACCCACCATCCTGGGCCCAACATTTGGGAATCCAGGCTCTGCCTGTCACAAGCCAGGACAAAGGGTGAGTGATGGAGGAGTAACACCTCCTTAAAAAAAACTTGGTCCAGCTGGCTTGGCTGGTAGCACCTCATAAGGGCCCCTTTCCAGGGTTTTGAAGGCGGAAGAGGGCTCTATGTCCAACAGCAGATAAAGTGGCAGAACGGGAAACTCCGATTACAAACCTCCATTACTGGAAAAGGCTTCAGGGGTCAACCTTGAGGCAAAATCCAGAGCTGGAGTCCTGGAAGCAGTTCATGACTCTTTACAACCACGTTCTGGTAATTCCTACAATGCAACTGGAGCCAATCGTATGGGCTCTGCTATTCTATAGGGCTATTTCAGCGACATGGAGAGGGGAGATCTGCTGCTTGACTATCCTCCGTATTAATCTCCCCAGGCTTCGTGCACTCCAGCTTTGCATACAACACACCAGATGCTGATTTAGGACCTCTTTCCAGAGCACGATCCCATAGTCTTTTGAGACTGAAGGATGCCAATGCCATACATTATGCAATGTATCTAACCAGTTATGATAACCTCAAAAAAACAAGAGATTGGCTTGGTACTTGTATAGTAAAAATAACAAGGATGATCCTAAAATGGCTAATTCACCTCCCCCCCAAACAATTCTACTCCATTTTGTTTCAATTGATGTCAATACTTCTAAGCAGCTTGCATTATCTCCACATTGGCTAAGAGTTGAATGGAAAGTAATGCCTTTGATGTTACAATTTGCCCACAGGTGTCAGGGCCGATGTCCTACAAACTCTAGCATTCTTGTTTCATTTTAGTTGTCAGGAAGCTGCTGGGAGAAGAGGTTGTACATTATTCTTAATACAATGGAAACTAGGTGAGTTTTCATCAGTATGCTTCAAGGAACGTACTGTATCTGGATTTTTGATAACCTAAGAAGTTGTCCAATTGAAACATACCCACCAAATGCAAGTTGTTTATACCAATGAGTGCCTTGACATGAGTGCTGTGCATCACTGGGTCAAAAAAAATAGAAATGCAATGTCCCAGGCAGAGCTGATTTGTGAAAACAAGAACAAAGTGGGTGACTTGTGACAGCAACTGGCAAGTTTCTAGGAGAAAGTTTGATGAACTCATTAAGGACAATCAGCAGATCACTCAAACAGAAATTGCTACAGTGGCATTTCACAGGAAGATGTGGCTTCTGTCCTTCCGTGTCAAAGGATTGTGTAAGTTGGGTTCCTTGCATGCTGATGCCAGAGCTGAAGGCTTCAAGAGTTGAAATTTGCTAGCAATTGTTGTCGGGCTGCAACAATGCAGGTGAGGACTTTGTTCGCAGGATCACGACAGCTGACAAAACATGGGCTCAAAAGCTTTACCATTAAACCTCTACATGTCTCTAGACTTCCATCATTCCTTTGAAAGATGTGACTTTGTACACTTGGCTGTAAAATCACTTTTTCTCCCTGGTTTGGCCAAATGTGATGTCCTAGGGTCAAAGCCAATCTCAGCCATGGAAACATGGAAATTCTCTATCATGGAAACTGTCTTTGGATCAGTCCTTCTCTGTCAGCCCTACCTAATTTACAAATATTTTTTCGTGGGAATTAAAAGAGGAGAGATACCCATACCAGGCAATTTTAGATCTTGGAGAAAGGATACAACCTAAATCCATCTATAACAACAAGACAAGCTTTTCATCTGACTTTTAGCCCTTTGGACTCCAAGACATTTGAAACTTTGTAGATTCTGTTAGTCAAATTAAAACATTGCCTCTGGTTTTTTCCCCCCTCTCAAATCCAGCACAAATTCTATTTGCATTGTACAGGATAGTTACTATTATTATGCAACCTTCAGATGCATAAAAAAGCATTTAAAGGAATGTATTCTCTCTCTTTTTTGCATATAGTTTTTTTTCTATTTTCCAGTAATAAATATACATCATTTGTGGATGCTGCATTGACTGGGTCAAATCTTTTTTGGACAACTTTGACAATAACAATACAAACAATATGCGAAATTATTATCTTCCAATTACGACAATATTTATCTCATTTCATATTTCTTTTACATTTCCCCATTTATTCATTTAAACACAACATTTCTTTACATGGTTATCCCTTCCTAAGTATTTCCCTTCAATATTATGAAAATCTCTCATTATTCCACCATAGCTTCAATGTTCCAAATATGTGGGATTATTAATAACACCAATAATTAACAATATTCAATCCATCATGGGCGTAGAATATATTTTAACACACTACTAATGTTAATAATACAATTGCATTACCTAATCTTAGATTACCATTTACTAATCTGCACTTATTAGAATTATGGCATTTTCCCGTTTTATTAATATATTTTCTCATTATCCAGCATCTCTTAATCTTTCTAGATTTCCATCATTTCTTGATTTTTTGATCAACCTTTTATTTCTCTCTAAGCTCTTATATCTTTTTTTTTTCATTTTTGTATCTACTAATCTTTCCCTCCTGACTGTGTTTTATATCTTTTTGATGTGTTATTTGAACACCCATCTCCAAGACTTGTAAAGGAATGTCTTCTCATGGTCACATTCCTTTATTTAGTACCAATTAATTAAAAAAGCTACTGTTTGCCTGGGATTAATGACGAAAGATGGGGGGAAACTTGGGGAGAGGTACTAAAACAACAGAATTAAAAAGGGGGGAAAAGATTGGAAAGAAAAAAAATACAGAAATTTCAAGCTCAAGAAAAAGCTAGGCAAATGGATGGAGAGAAGAACATATAAGAGAAGTGAAGTTCCCAAGAGACTAAGAGAAAATGGTTGAAAGGAGAAAAGAAAGAAAAGGATTTACTAGTAGAATAGAACGAAATTTGGTAAATATACATAGCCAACGGTGTATATTCACTACGATGTGAGGGAAATAGATTAATGTTATTACTTGTGGATAACTTATTAAATGAAATGTTTATTACATAAAATTAAATTTGAGGATATATGTTATTAATAGCAAAACAGAACAATAGATGGAAATGCTATGTTAAATTGGATTAATTTGGAGAGGCAAATAATGATATTGCTTATCTATTAAGAAGAAATTAAAATTAAGCGGGAAAATATGGAATGGAAATAATACAACTGAAAGGTAAAATGAAAATACACTATATTGCCAAAAGCATCCGAATAATCAGTCAGGTGTTCCAATCACTTCCACGGCCACAGGTGTATATAATCAAGTACCCAGGCATGCAGACTGTTGTTACAAACATTTGTGAAAGAATGGGTTGCTCTCAGGAGCTCAGCGTGGAACTGGGATAGGAGGCCACCTGTGCAACAAATCCAGTTGTGAAATTTCCTCGCTCCTAAATATTCCACAGTCAACTGTCAGCTGTGTTATAAGAATGTGGAAGTGTTTGGGAACAACAGCAACTCAGCCATGAAGTGGTAGGCCACGTAAATGGACAGAGCGGGGTCAGCGGATGCTGAGGCGCCTAGTGCGAAGAGGTCGCCAACGTTCTGCAGAGTCCATCTCTACAGAGCTCCAAACTTCATGTGGCCTTCAGATTAGCTCAAGAACATTGCGCAGTGGACCGATGTCTTATTGAACCCTCTGGATTAAGAATGGGATGTCACTTACTGTACGTTCATATGCAAGTCAAGGCAGGTGAGCGAATGCTTTTGGCAATAGAGTGTATGGTGTAAAGTGGACTATGCATAATAGAAGATGTAAAGGGGGAAAACCTGGACAACACTTTGTTTATAAAAGAAGTTTAAAAAAAGAAAAAAAGATTGTTTTAAAAAAGCTACTGTTTGCCAATGTGTGTTGTCATAATTGCACCTGAATGGCTCCCAAGTCCTTCCCTTGTGCCTGTTTCAAACTGGGTCAGAATGTCAAGCTATTTGTGCCTGGTAGCTGATATTTCTACAAGAGAATCAGTTTGAGGAAAGGTAATCTTCCAAGGTCCATCATTCCTCGATATGGTTCTGGGCATAAATAGCTTGACATTTGGGGACAATTTAGGGGGACAAGGCAGTAATTGTTCTGCTTGATTTAAACAGGAAATGTCCAAATCACTTATTCGGGATTGGTAGTTGGGCTTTTTTTGGAATCCGAGGTCAACATTTCCAGAGGACGACTCGTGCAGAAGGCTGCTGTAGAAACGAGAACCAGGAGCCAATTCTAATAAGAAAGAGGGTCTGAGCTAATGAAAAGTACAGAATCCTTTCCTAAAACAATTTTCTTGCCTTTATACCTTTTCTAATAAGAAGAGAAACCTTGGTGGGCCAAAGAAAAGAAAAAAGAATTAAGGACAGCAAATGGGGGAGAGAGAGACTATTAGATAGAAAGTCAAGGAAAAGTCTGAAATATTCCTCTTTACTCTGATAAGAAGCTCACTCCCTATTATTTCTTTCATGATAGGAAACTTCCTTGTAAAAGTTCCTGAGGTGTCATATCTAATGTGGCCAGAGGTTAGCTGTAATGTGTCACCCAGCCTACACACAAAAGGACATCAAATACAAGCTTTGAATTATTTCTCCGAAGGAGACATGTAATCACTTTTTATTGCTGTATTGATTATGATGATGGCGATGATAATGGTGATATCAACGTTAACTTTCTTTGGTCCAGAAATAGCCAGTAACTTCCAACATTGGCTGATATAACAGAAGCTAAATAGGGTGAAATCTACCTGGATATGAAAGCATAAGGTAATCATAACCATCAGCTTAAGATATTGAGACTCTAGAGAGAGTGCAGAGAAGAGCAACAAAGATGATTAGGGGACTGGAGGCTAAAACATATGAAGAACAGTTGCAGGAACTGGGTATGTCTAGTCTGATGAAAAGAAGGACTAGGGGAGACATGATAATAATAATAATAATAATAATAATAAATTCGAATTTATTAACCGCTCCCTCTCCCCACAGGGACCCGGGGCGGTGCACAGGAGGAACTAAAAACAATATAAACAATAAATACAAAAATACATACTTTAAAACACAATTAAACACTATTATCCCGTGCTAAAAATAATTAAAAACCCATTAAAATACATTTGAAATCTATAGACAGAGAGACTATCCAAGGCCGGCCAGTCGAAAGAAATGGGTCTTCAATTTCGTACGGAAGGAGCGGAGGTCAGTGGTCGTTCTGATATCGGGGGGAAGGTCGTTCCAGAGGGCCGGGCCCGCCACAGAGAGAGCCCTTCCCCTGGGCGTCGGCGCTGACAAAGTCTAGTGGACGGCACCCGGAGAAGTCCCTCTCTGTGGGAGCGAATCGGCCATGAGGATGTATGGGGCAGGATCCGATCCCGCAGATAGCTAGGTCCCGAGCCATGGAGCGCCTTGAAGATGATAATTAGCACCTTGAAGCGCACCCGGAAGACAACAGGCAGCCAGTGCAGCTCGCGCAAGAGCGGTGTAACGTGGGTGAACCTAGTGGTCCCCATAATTGCTCGCGCGGCTGCATTCTGAACTAACTGAAGCCTCCGGGTGCACCTCAAGGGGAGCCCCATGTAGAGAGAGTTACAATAGTCCAGTCGGGATGTCACGAGGGCATGAGTGACTGTGCGAAGGGCGTCCCGATCCAATAGGGGGCGCAATGATAGCAGAGTTCCAATATCTCAGGGGCAGCCACAAAGAAGAGGGAGTCAAGCTATTCTCCAAAGCACCTGAGCATAGGACAAGAAGCAATGGATGGAAACTAATCAAGGAGAGAAACAACCTAGAACTAAGGAGACATTTCCTGACAGTTTGAACAATTGATCAAAGGACCAACTTGGCTCCAGAAGTTGTGAATGCTCCAGCATGGAAGTCTTTAAGAAGATGTTGGATAACCACTTGTCTGAAATGGTCTAGGGTTTCCTGCCTAGGCAGGGAGTTAGACTAGAACACCTATTATGTCATAATAGAGAGAGACACAAAGCAGGAAGAAAAAGCTACAACTCATTGAGGTTACATGGGCATTTAGCACTTCATTAATTCCATTCTATACCAGACAATTAGTTGGCTTCTAAAACTACCCTACACCACAAACCTGTTCATCTTCCTTCATAAGAAAGTTTAATTCCTTTCAGCAGAGCTTGCAACCAGATTCTGTAACTATGTTTAAATGGAATTAAATCCAATTTAATAGAACAGGGCTTAGATTCCAATAATCATAGTGATAATCAAATATTCTAGCTTTGTTGATGAGATTAGGAAGTCTACAGACTCAAAGCTAATGGGATTACTCAGTGTTCTTTAGTGTATTAAAAAAAGAAAGATATTGTGATAAGATATTGCTTTTTTTTAAGGCAATTGTTGTTACCACTAATTAATTATATTTTACAGTAACAAGCCTGAGGATAGAATCAAGATCAGGTGAAGTGTTAATACCACTTTATAATGCCTTGGTGAGGCCACACTTGGAATACTGCATTCAGTTTTGGTCACCACGATGTAAAAAAAGATGTTGAGACTCGAGAAAGAGTGCAGAGAAGAGCAAAAAAGAGGATTAGGGGACTGGAGACTAAAACATATGAACGGTTGCAGGAACTGGGTATGTCTAGTTTAATGAAAAGAAGGACTGGGGGAGACATGATAGCAGTGTTCCAAAATCTTGGGGATTGCCACAAAGAAGAGGGAATCAAGCTGTTCTCCAAAGCACCAGAGGGTAGAACAAGAAGCAATGGGTGGAGACTAATCACGGAGAGAAGCATCTTAGAACTGAGGAGAAATTTCCTGGCAGCGAATCAGTGGAACAACTTGCCACCAGAAATTGTGAATGCTCCAACACTAGAAGTTTTTAAGAAGATGCTGGATAACCATTTGTTTGGTGTAGGGTTTACTGCCTATGCAGGGGGTTGGACTAGAAGACCTCCAAGGTCCTTTCCAACCCTGTTATTCTATTCTATTCTATTCTATTCGTCAAAATAGAAGCATAATTTGTAGTTCAAAATGTTCCCCATTCTAGATTATTTTTTTACTAAGACAATAGAAAACATTTAT
This sequence comes from Rhabdophis nuchalis, assembly GCA_039707465.1. Taxonomy (NCBI): domain Eukaryota; kingdom Metazoa; phylum Chordata; class Lepidosauria; order Squamata; family Natricidae; genus Rhabdophis; species Rhabdophis nuchalis. The sequence continues at coordinate 7,768,508 of CM077651.1, read as the reverse complement.
GTTTTATTTTTTAGCCTATGGTTGTTGGAGTCAATTGCAACTCTAAAACCTGATCTCCTTTGTATCTTTAGTCAACACATACTGTACTGAATCTAAAATGAAAAGCAATTCAGCTGTGGGCTATTGCAACCCAATTTTAGATGTACCTTTGGCTGTTGATATAAGAAAGCTACTGAATTTCTTTCTTTCCTCGGCGCATTTACTACAACACCAAACAAAAGTAATAAATAACTGAAGATGAGGACATTTCTTCACCTCTCTTACTGCAAATCCCTCAACTATGCTTGTATTCTCTGAGGTTCGCCCTGAACCCATATACAATTATGTACAGTATATTAAAATAAAAATCCTACATTTCCAGCTTTCTCTTACAAGTGTAGTATTTTGTCACGAAGCATTAGAATGAAAGAGAAGACAAGCCCTTGAAATTGTTGCTAAATTATTAAAGATTACAGCAGCACAATGTGATATTTTGAATCCATAAAGTTATCTTGAATCCCTTGCATTTTGCAGGAACTGGTGCTATCAATTTACTAATATACTTAACAGCAAAATAAGCATTTATGGCTGATTACAGTTGCTTTATCTGCTTTGTCAATATACTCTATTGCAGACTGTCAAACAAGTATGCTCCATTTTATTTACTTCACCTAATATGTGCAATGTTACTGCTAAATGCTACTTCATCATCATGTCCTAACTCATTTCTACCCAACAGCCAACAGCAAAAAGATTAACCAAAAAAAGAAAAGAATGGAAGACAAACCTAAGGAACAGTGGTGGGTTCCAGATCCCGTTGCAACTGGTACGCTGCAATGGGGCCCGGTGTCCAACAGGTGCATGCGCGCAACAAGTGCATGTGTACTTACCATCCACAATGCTCTAGCTGCTCGGCGGAGCATTGCGCAGGCACCGTACACTCTATGCATGCGTGTGAAAGTCCCGATCGGCTCAAATGGAGGTAAGGATAGCGGGTGGGTGGGCCCTCTGGAGCTCTGTACCAGAATGGTTCCTGGTGCTCCCAGCAGTCACCGGTATGCCCGTACCGGTATGTACCAGTTGTATCCCACCACTGCTAAGGAATAAATTTTAATTGTCTAATTTTCTTCTATAAATACATGATGCATTTAAAGAACGTTGTATAGTATAATTACAGTGCCAAGTGTTATTTACTTTGTCTTCTTAATGCAAACTCTGTGGAGGGATGTGAGAGAGATGGGGGAGCAGAAAGAGAAGAAGAAGAAGAAGAAGAAGAAGAAGAAGAAGAAGAAGAAGAAGAAGAAGAAGAAGAAGAAGAAGAAGAAGAAGAAGAAGAAGAAGAAGAAGAAGAAGAAGAAGACGACAATACAATACAATACAATACAATAGCAGAGTTGGAAGGGACCTTGTAGGTCTTCTAGTCCAACCCCCTGCATGGGCAGGAACCTTATACCATTTCAGACAAATGGCTATCTAACATCTTTTTAAAGACTTCCAGGGTTGGGGCATTCACAACTTCTGGAGGCAAGCTGTTCCAGAGGTTAATTGTTCTAGAAGAAGAAGAGGAGGAGGAGGAGGAGGAGGAGGAGGAGGAGGAGGAGGGAGGAAGAAGGAAGGAGGAGGAGGAGGAAACATCGAAGTGAATTTTCAGGTCTGCTTTTGGGGTAAAGAATGTGTGAATGTTTATCTTTTACTATCCTTTTCATTCCTGAGTCAGAAAAAAACATGTGTGCATTTTTCTACTCCCGCCCCTCTGCACACAAAAATAGGAAAGAAGACAATTTTTGCTGATTGTACTATGCCTGTTCTCCATGCCTTGGTTTTCTTATGCTACAGTGCAGAGATGGGTATCTGCCGTTTTGCCCCAGATCAGGCAAACTGGAAGGAACGGCGGTGGGAGGCTCTGCCCCGCCACCCAGGCACTGCCCCGTCGCACGAGCGCATGCGCACAATTTTCTGGACCTAACCAGAAAATAAGACCTAATGCAGGAGTGTCAAACTGGCAGCTTACGGGCTAGATGCGTCACACGCAGGCCACACCCACCTCCGCTCCGCAAAGGGGAAAAAATGCCACGAAGCATCATGTGACGGCAATGTGACCCCAGGAGTTTGACACTCAATCCCTAATGCATCTTTTGGAACAAAAAGAAAGACCCTTATTTTCAGGGAAATATGATAGGAGCTGGGACTTATAGTTCCATACTAACTGGGAAAACCCAGGTTCTGCATTCAACTAAGTAGACCTTGAAAAACTAGGTTAGCCCCTTGCTATTTCTTAACCTTTTAATAAAAAAAAATCTCTCAATTCTTCTTCCTCTCCATCAACCATTCTTAAGTGAAGACAATTTTTTTTTCTCCACTGGTGAACTTTGGTGTTCAGATTCTAGTTTATATATAAAAACGCCTCAGTGAAAAATATTGATGCTTTCTCTACAGCGTTTGAAGCTCCTTGTCCCAGTTTTGGAGCATTTATTTCCAAAAGAATGATTCCACCTCTGTTTGGGTCAACAGAAAGTATTCTGGTTCAACTATCCATGTTGTCATTTATCTGTCAAACTCATCAGTATGTCCTGTGCTCTTCTTATGGCAAGGGAACTTAAAGAGAAAAGAGGTAGAACAATGTACTTTTTGTCAGGTTCCAAGTAATGCACCCATAACAAATCAAACTCCGAGGCATTGTTTTTCCTCAAAAAAAACCCAATTTACAATACAATACAATAGCAGAGTTGGAAGGGACCTTGGAGGTCTTCTAGTCCAACCCCCTGCGTGGGCAGGAACCTTATACCATTTCAGACAAATGGCTATCTAACATCTTTTTAAAGACTTCCAGGGTTGGGGCATTCACAACTTCTGGAGGCAAGCTGTTCCAGAGGTTAATTGTTCTAACTGTCAGGGAATTTCTCCTTAGTCCTAAATTGCTTCTCTCCTTGATTAGTTTCCACCCATTGCTTCTTGTCCTGCCCCCAGGTGCCTTGGAGAATAGTTTGACTCCCTCTTCTTTGTGGCACCCTCTGAGATATTAGAACACTGCTATCATGTCTCCCCTGGTCCTTCTCTTCATCAAACTAGACATACCCAGCTCCTGCAACCGTTCTTCATATGTTTCAGTCTCCAGTCCCCTAATCATCTTGGTTGCTCTTCTCTGCACTCTTTCCAGAGTCTCCACGTCTTTTCTACATCGTGGCGACCAAAACTGTATGCAGTATTCCAAGTGTGGCCTTACCAAGGCACTATACAGTGGCATTAACACTTCACGTGATCTAGATTCTATCCCTCTGTTTATGCAGCCTAGAACTGTGTTGGCTTTTTTGGCAGCTGCTGCACACTGCTGGCTCATATTTAAATTGTTGTCTACTAGGATTCCAAGATCCCTCTCACAGTTGCTACTATTGAGCAAGGTACCACCTATACTGTACCTGTGCATTTTGTTATTCTTGCCTAAATGTAGAACCTTACTTTTTTCACAATTGAATTTCATTTTATTAGATAGTGCCCAATGTTCAAGTTTGTCAAGATCCTTCTGTATCTTAAGCCTATCTTCTGGAGTGTTGGCTATTCCTGCCAGCTTGGTGTCGTCTGCAAATTTGATGATTTCCCCATTTATCCCCTCATCCAATTCATTGATGAAGATGTTGAAGAGTACTGGGCCTAAAACAGAGCCTTGGGGGACTCCACTGCATACTTCCTTCCATGTAGATGCAGTTCCATTGAGGACTACACGTTGAGTGCGGTTGGTCAGCCAGTTGCGAATCCATTTGGTGGTGATGCTGTCTAACGCACATTTTTCTACTTTCTACATTTTTCTACTTTATCTAATAGTAGGTTATGGTCTACAATTTATTTAGATACATCATGCACAAGAAGCAATGGGTGGAAAATAATCAAGAAGAGAAGCAATTTAAAACTAAGGAGAAATTTCCTGATAGTTAGAACAATTAATCAGTGGAATAACTTGCCTCCAGAAGTCGTGAAAGCTCCAACACTGGAAGGTTTTAAGAAGATGTTGGATAACCATTTGTCTGAACTGGTGTAGGGATTCCTGCCTAAGCAGGGGGTTGGACTAGAAGACCTCCAAGATCCCTTCCAACTCTGTTATTCTATTCTAAGATGACCCATAGATGTTTCTTTAGGTACACAGTGAATCCTTAGGGAAAATTCAAAACTGTTAGTTTTGAGATACATTCATTTTGCAAGGCTATGTAAAATAAGTATTTTCTTAACTTAGTTTTTGAGATAGAAGACTCTTATTTAATCCCCTTGTTCTTATTCTGATTCATTTTACATGAAATTTAGTGCTGGTAAAAAAAAAAAAACTTTCAGCAGGTTGAAACACATCTGGTAAATGTGCATTGGCTTATTTTTGCATAAATATTTATTCTGATTTGCAATCACTAATTTGATCCGGAGAGAGTTCTACATTGATGGTATGAACTACATAAACTTGCAATTGACAATTTATTCTTCAACAAGCAGAATCGTGTGTTACAATCTTTAATTTGACCCAGTGGGAATTCTTTGCTGATGATTTTGTCTCTATTAACTTCCAATTGTCTATGTCCTTCCATGAACAAGGAAATCAACAATGGGTAAATTTACATTTGACCTAGTTCCAGACATGGATAATATCTTGACTATTTTGTTTAGATGTTTTGTTGAATTTCTATACAATTTAAAGTAATGAACCTGCCATTTCACCAGCTGGATACATACAGCTATGGGTACAAAATCAAAGCAAAGTGTTGAACCCAATTATGTCTTGCCTAAAATGAAGGAAAACAGAATTAAGCAACAACAAAAATCCAACTTTTATGGGATTGAATTTACGAACAATCCCCCCTTATTCCCCCCAAAAATCCAATTTCTCCACTGTGTTCAATTGAATAAGGTGTACTAACATCTATCCTTCTCAAGGTTACTAGCGTATTTTTTCCAAATCTAATTTAAATAGTTGTTAGCTGTGAAATCATATCCAACCAATCACGACCCATGGACAACATTTCCCAAGCCTTCCTGTCCTCTCCCATCCTCTGGAGTCCATTTAAGCTCACACCGACTGCTTCAGTGACTCCATCCAGCCTCCTCATTCTCTGTTGTCCCCTTCTTCTTCTGTTCTCCATCATTCCCAGCATGAGGCTCTTCTCCAGTGAGTCTTTCCTTCTCATTAGGTGGCCAGAGTATTTGGGTTTCCTCTTCAGGATCTGGCCTTCTAAAGAGCAGTCAGGGTTGATCTCCTCTAGGACAGACCAGTTTGTTCGCCTTGCAGTTCGAGGAATTTGAAGGAGTCTTCTCCAGCACCAGAGTTCAAAGGCCTCCATTCTTTGGCACTCTGCCTTCCTTGTGGTCCAACCTTCACAGCCATCCATTGCAACTGCGAAAACCATCGCCTTGACTAGACACACTTTTTTGGTAGGGTAATGTTTCTGTTTTTTAGTAATGTAGGTTTCAATATCTTTTGTTACATATGCAAGAAAATTATGAGTGACATTTAGAGTAAACATGGAGAATTTATGTTAAAAAAAACACTTGAGGATTTGGGAAATAACATTAAACTATATCCTTCTCCTCTCCCTCCTACTTTTAAAGTTTGAAATTCTACTCTTCTAATGGATTGAGTGAAATGGCTTTCAACCAGTTTTCATATTCCCAAAGCTAGACAATTTGTTATCTAGAGCGTTGACCATCTGTTCAGGAAAATGGGAGAAAGAATGACTACTTCACCATTACTCCAAATAAATGATCTTGGCTACTGACAGCAGCACTTATCAGACTTGAATATAAGTCACATTAATTACAAGGGATCTTGCTAAACTTGATGTCCTCAAGTCCCAAAGATCTCGAGCTTCCACAGAGTCCCTGCAGATGCAAGTTAGAATGATGGATGGTAGTAAACATAAGGGACAGAGTGCTTTGCTTTCTAGCCATCTGTTGAAAGTAATGGAGAGAAGTCAGATGGTTTTTTAATAATAAAAGTCCTAAAAAGCTAATATAGTGTGCTGCATCCCTCACCCACTCCCAGGCACGTAACTGTGGTTTAGTGAGTTTATTAATGTTCCCCAGCAATTCCCTTCACCAAGACTCAGAACTGTCCCAATGAAGTCGAGCCACAAGCAGGTCAAGATTAGTCCACACAGCAATGGCTTAGCGGTCCATAAAGCAATTGAAAGTTGCTCAAAGAAATAACTCCACCAAGCAAACTTAAATCCACCAGGCAAAACTTAAACAAGAGCTCACTGAAAAGTTCTGAGTCTCCAAAACACAATTACATTTAAAAAAAAAATATTTTTTTTTATTAAACAGTTTTAAAAAAAAACCCAACATTTTCCTTTTATATAATACAATACAATACAATACAATACAATAGCAGAGTTGGAAGGGACCTTGTAGGTCTTCTAGTCCAACCCCCTGCGTGGGCAGGAACCTTATACCATTTCAGACAAATGGCTATCTAACATCTTTTTAAAGACTTCCAGGGTTGGGGCATTCACAACTTCTGGAGGCAAGCTGTTCCAGAAGTTAATTGTTCTGACTGTCAGGAAATTTCTCCTTAGTTCTAAGTTGCCTCTCTCCTTGATTAGTTTCCACCCATTGCTTCTTGTCCTGCCCCCAGGTGCCTTGGAGAATAGTTTGACTCCCTCTTCTTTGTGGCACCCTCTGAGATATCGGAACACTGCTATCATGTCTCCCCTGGTCCTTCTCTTCATCAAACTAGACATACCCAGCTCCTGCAATCGTTCTTCATATGTTTTAGTCTCCAGTCCCCTAATCATCTTGGTTGCTCTTCTCTGCACTCTTTCCAGAGTCTCCACGTCTTTTCTACATCGTGGCGACCAAAACTGTATGCAGTATTCCAAGTGTGGCCTTACCAAGTCACTATACATATATACATATAACATTTCCACATTGGTATAAATCCATTATATATTCCTTCCCCCCACTTACTTAAATCTATGTTTATCTATCCACGTCATTGCAATATTTTTATACATACTAATATATTCATATTTTGAATTACAATCATTCATTTTGTGTCATTTCCATTAATACAGGTGTATTACTAATTTCTAACTCCTATATCTTCTTCATTTAACCCTTAATCTTTACACCTATCCTCTAACATTTACACCAATCATTCCATACCATATAGTAATCTGTTTCTCCTTTAGCTTTAATTTCTTTTGTGAGTTTCTCCATCTCTGCACACTTTCTTACCACATTTTCCTCTGATGGTATATTGTTATCCTTCCAATTTTGTGCATACATTATTCTCACTGCTGTTGTAATATATAAAATTAAATATTGTGTTTTCCTATCGTACTTCCCTGTAAGTATGTCCAATAAAAATAATTCTGCTTTCATGTCTATTTGCTGTTTGGTTATGTTTTCTAGCTATTTTCTTTTTCTATTCTTTTTCTGCCCTCAGATGTTTGGAGAATAGCTTGACTCCTTCTTCTTTGTGGCAGCCCCTGAGATATTGGAAGATTGCTATCCTGTCTCCCCTAGTCCTTCTTTTCATTAAACTAGATATACCCAATTCCTGCAACCGTTCTTCATATGTTTTAGGCTCCAGTCCCCTAATCATCTTTGTGCTCTTCTTTGCACTCTTTGTAGAGTCTCCACATCCTTTTTACATCATGGTGATTGTTGAGGATATCTCCGTTAAAAGACTGAGAGATGTGCAACGGAATTGCAGCAAGACACATGTTGCTAGATATTCACACCAATGGTAAAAACAAGCAGACTTTTACTTGCGGTGGAAAATAAAGTAAGCTACTTCTTCACAAACAAGTGATAGTTAGTCTTGAAACAAAATACAGTCTATAACTCAAGCAGTTGGCTTGCAGTTGCTCAACTCATGATTCTCTTTGCTTTTGCTGATCTAACCGACATGCAGAGTCTTCATCGAAGAGATCAGGAACTAACAGTGATTCTGGCCTCTTCTTATGGCTGATTGAGGAAGCAGCAGCCAATCACATTTTACTGTATCAGTTAAAGTTACAGATACCAATTTCAATCATGGCTTATATATATATTGCTAACACAAAACTAGGATTATATTCTTAACAGTGATGTAAAAATAATTTATTATCATTATCATTATTATATAATAAATATATTACACATATAATAGATATGGATGCAAAAATTAGTTTTTCTTATCACAAATATCCTAGTTTCCTAAACATATCCTGAGAAACTTATAGTTTGTTTACTTTTCAGAGAGTTTCCGAATGGGAAAAATACATGAGGATGGATATACAATCATGAAAAGAAGAAAGTGCTAATTGTTATGAAGAAATTAATTTTCCTTAGGTCGTGCTGATTTTCTGTTCCACAATGTTGAAGGCTGCGATGATAAATGAATTCCAACAAATTCAGAAGAAAATAGCCATGCCTAGATCAGTTTCTCTCTCACAAATATGGTGTCCATGTTCAAGAACAGAATTTATGGATGTCAGAATCTGCACAATGTTAAGTAGAGTAGAGTAGAGTAGAGTAGAGTAGAGTAGAGTAGAGTAGAGTAGAGCAGAACAGAACAGAACAGAACAGAACAGAATAGAATAGAATAGAATAGAATAGAATAGAATTCTTTATTGGCCAAGTGTGGTTGGACACACAAGGAATTTGTCTTTGGTGCATAGGCTCTTATGTGTACATAAAAGAAAAGATACATTCATCACGAATCATAAGGTATGACAGTTAATGATAGTCATAGGGTACAAATAAGTAATCAAATCATACTGGGAAACAATCAATATAAATCATAAAGATACAAGAAAAAAGTTGCTTTGTTACAAAGCCCTTATGGATAACTTAGCACATTCATCACACCTCCCCCCCCAAAAGGAAGCATTGTCTGGAAAAACAAAATTTGTAGAAGGATAGTTCTTTAAAACAGCATCCCCTAAAGACATGTCTTCCGAGATATTACTTAGTTAAAATTCCCTCCGTCCCCAGCCAGTGTTACGAAAGGTCAAACCTACTAAATATTATATTTGAAGTAGCTGGGAGCATTTCTTTAGGGAAGGTTGTTAAGAATTACCTTTCTTAAATCTCAGAAATGTATCTGTGACCTTTATTATATTATGATTTAAACATTTCCTTTAAAAAAAAAAGAAAAGAAAGAGTCAGTTGAGAGATATCTGTGAGATAACTGTGTATCCTATTAGAAGTACTGATATGTTTTCCAGAGGGAGGGGAGATATGTAGAAAGTTAGGGGGAGGAAGTCTTGAAATATTCATAGGAAAATGTACAAGAAACAACAGGGTCCAAAAATTAAGCCGAGATGATCAGCATAGAAAACAGATTTATGATAGAATCACAGAATCAAAGAAAAAATCTTGAAAATCAAAAATCCAGTTTCCTGAGCAATAGAAAATCTGCAATGAAGGGTTTTGCTGTGAAAATAGGGAGTAGGAAGTTAGCACCTCTCCTAGAAAATGAAATATTTTAGAAAATATTAAAAGGGCAGAATATTTCCCCATAAAAGGGAGGCAGGAACTCAGTGCCATCACCTTTGTCAATGGGGCATTAAGGCCTGAGCCAGTCTATTCTACACAACAAAGATCTACCTCCTTCAGGCAGAGCCATAACAGGAATCCCAAAGCTCTTTCATTACATCATCACCCAGCAACAACTCAACCAAGCCTGGGAGACAGACAGCCTACGAAGTTAACCTCCGCCCCCTGTGAGTCTGACCACCAATCATAATACATTTCTTACACAGGAACAGGAAGCTCCAAGGTGGGGCCCAAGAGAGGGTATAAAACTCAGGCTCTCTCAGCACCTCTTCCCCTTTTTTCTTCAAGATCTTCAAGGCATGTGATCCCCCAGGACTTCAAACCATGTGGTCCTGTCCACCATTAAAAACCATCTTTCCAAGCAGCCTCCAGGGAGCACCTAAGGAACATGGGTCGACTCAGAAGTAAAGCCACAGGTGGACAGTGAATGGCCCCTCCCATAAGGAATAAAGAGGAGAAAAAGGGGAGTGGAGTTTGCAGGAGACCATTAGTTCAATTCATAAGGGTGAAGATCTGTTCCTGACTTCTTGCCAAGTATTGTCTGCTACAGAGTGGCGTTTGGAAGATATCAGCCTGGCAGCTCTCCAAGCTTGATCAAGGTCTGTAGTTGTGAAATCTCTTGAAAAACTGTTGGCTAGGAATTCTCTTTAAACTAAATAAAAGGGTTTTTTATCGGGATGAGGAGTCAGCTTCGTACTTTTGGGAAGCCTAAGAGACAAAAAAATAAAAAATACTATCTTTGAACTTACACAATTGATTAAAAATTATAGCTATCTGATTCTCATGAGCTGGGTCAAATAAGAGCATCATAAGAAGCAAGAATTAAAAGAAATCTATGGCCACAGTTAAACTATGGCTAAATGTTGCTATTATTTTTGTGGGGCAAGGTAACTGTTGCTGCAAAAATCTTAGCTCACTTATCCTGTGAACATGGAAATGACTTCATAAGGGATATAGTTTTAATTAATGTACTTTCTTGAGCAGTAGTAGGTTTCCAAAGAATCCTGTGACAAGAATGGTTGTCTAAATCAGTTTCACAAGACCTTTACTTCAAACCCAGACAGATTCTAGCAAATTATATGCCAAAATTGATAGGCTCCAATGCTTACTATCTCTTAAGAGACAGGTTGTTCTATTTCTTTTCCTTATTATTTTTCACACATTTGTTCTTTGGGAATCTTTTTGAGAAAGATTACTTCACAAATGTGTCTAAGTTAAGTTTCTACTCATGCAACTCTATCCAAATCTCTTGATGGTAGATTTTAAAGTTGTACAAAAATGGCTACTAAAGGACAGCCTTCCCTGAACGAAGAATATAAAGGTAACGGTCCCCTCACACATATGTGCTAGTCATTCCTGGCTCTAGGGGGCAGTGCTTATCTCTGTTTCAAAACAGAACAGCCAGGGCTGTCCGAAAACATCTCCGTGGTCATGTGGCCAGCATGACTAAATGCCGAAGTCACATGGAACACCGTTATCTTCCCACCAAAGGTGGTTCCTATTTTTCTACTTGCATTTTTATGTGCTTTTGAACTGCTAGGTTGGCAGAATCTGGGACACGTATTGGGAGCTCACTCCATTATGTGGTGCTAGGGATTCGAACCACTGAACCACTTAACCTCCAACCTTTCTGATTGACACGCTCAGCATCTTAGCCACTGAGCCATCTTTTGAACTAAGAATATAGGATTTGAAAACTTACATTGGAATGTTGACTTAGTGCTTATGCTTTCTAATTTAGCTCACCATAATCAAATCAGGCTGTTATTTCTCAGTCTGGGTAGTGCTTGACATTTGAATCATTAAGTTTGCTTTAATTATGACACAAGAGTAAATCCTTGTAAATAATATTCAACATATATAAAGTCAACGCCATCTGCAGAGGCCCAAAATGTAATGGAAAATTTGCCAATGTTTGCAGTATGATGCCAAAATATGGATTACTCGTGAATCATCAGTAGAATGAGGAAAGGCTTACTGTCTAGCAATTAGCAGAAAACACCAAGAGACCAACCGTTTATGGAATCATAGCAAAAAAAAATGGATTCATTAAAGAAAAGAAACAGATTTAGAAGACACTGGTGGTTTTATTAAGAATCTTAACCCAGAAATTGCTAGTTCTGATAGAAAGAGTCCAGTTGATGATTCCAGCTGAATAGTGTATCACTGGAACTGCCCATGTATTAATGGCTTTAATTATGTTTCCAGCATTCACCTTTGATTTTAATATTTTGAGATCCCTCCTGATGTATTCCTTCTGTGTTGACTCTTTGACTTCTCCATTCAAGAGGTTGTTGTTGTTACTGTTGTTATCGTTATTATTTCAGTGAGTTAGTGGTAATGACTGTTATATATTTTGGAATGCAATTATGCTTAGAAATCATCTGTTATCTCAATAGTAGATGGCACACTGAAATGTTGCTTGAGCGATCAAATGAATTTTGCTGGTTTGTAACATACACACATTCACACCTACAGTATATTTATGGAACATTTACAATAACACTAAATAACACAGTAAAATGGTTAAAAAGAGAGACGAGAAAAGCAGTTCAGAAAATGAAATAAATTACTATTCTATTAGTATTCCTCCCACACATGAACATATTCATCTGGCATAAAACAATTATGGTTTCCTTAAATAACATAAGATATAACCTTAGACTATTTACTTGAGAAGATTTTGAGTTCAGCTTGACCAGAAAGCTGTTGAAAATTAATTCACATGACAATAATCAGTGGGAATAACTTCTTTTTTCTCCACAACTATTCCAACAAAGCCTTTGAACTCTGGTGCTGGAGAAGACTCCTGAGAGTCCCTTGGACTGCAAGGCGATCAAACTGGTCAATCCTAGAGGAGATCAACCCTGACTGTTCTTCAAAAGGCCAGATCCTGAAGAGGAAACTCAAATACTTTGGCCACCTGTTGAGAAGGAAGGACTCCCTGAAGAAGAGCCTAATGCTGGGAATGATTGAGGGCAAAAGAAGAAGGGTATGACAGAGAATGAGGTGGCTGGATGGAGTCACCGAAGCAGTAGGCAGGAGCTTAAATGGATTCTGGGGGGGTAGTAGAGGACAGGAAGGCCTGGAGGAATGTTGTCCATGGGGTTGCGATGGGTTGGACATGACTTTGCAACTAACAATGACAACAATTCCAACAAAAATCAATGTTGGTTTATAACAAGTCATAAACCAGTCATAAACTACTTATGGAATAGTTTAAGGGTTTTTTCTTTAATTTGGACTGAGGGCGATGATGCTGATTTTCATGCTTTAATCCAGTTTCAATTCTTAAAACCTCTGGTTGGAAATCTTCTTTCCCCAAGCTATTTTCAAACCAATTAAAGGCTGGTATGTTTGTTTCTTTTCTGTGAAATGATATAATTTAGAGTTGCCTGCTTTAGATGAATCCAAGATTTGATGCTTCTAAGGTGATGAAAGGTCTGTTTACCTGAGTTTTTGTTTCTATATTAAGAAGAAAAGATCCAAGGGGTGAACAGAGAAGTCAAGCACATCTTGAAGATGTTAACTCATTAATGATCAACTCTTAAATTCATAGGATTGTTGGACTGAGAGAAACCCTTCGATCAGTATAATTTCCAATTGATCTTTGGTTTTATAAAACATAGCAGCAGATGCAGCGTGATAAAAATAGAAATAAAAGGAGAACAAGGGAGGTTTTAGCCATTTCACCCAGATTTTAAAATTAGCACTCTAAAAAGGATTGTTGATGCCTTTCAAGGCTTTATCTTTTAATAGTGTCTGGTAGGAATACGGAGCTTTTAATATCCCACTGGGGCCCCAACCCAGATTTTGATTTTCACCTTTTGTTAACAACCATGCCATATTTCTTAAATGGAAAACCTCAGAATAACAGAATAGAATAGCAGAAGAATGGAGTTAGAAGAGACCTTGGAGGTCTTCTATTTCACTTCTGTATGATTTCAGACAAATGCTTGTCCATTCTCTTTATAAGTCCCTTCGGGGAGAGGGGGCGGTCTAGAAATCTAATTAAATAAATTAAATAAATAAATAAATAAAAACCTCCAGTGATGGAGCACCCAAAATTCATAATAAATAGATAAATAAGACCCTGAGATATTTTTAAATACAATGTTCGTTTTTTAAAATGCCTCAATCTTTTTCCTTCATATACATACATACATACACACACATACACACACATCTATCTATCTATCTATCTATCTATCTATCTATCTATCTATCTATCATCTATCTATCTACAAGCATTAACACAGATACGTTTATGCATCTTGAAATTTTTAAAAGAAATTGAATTGAAATCATTTAGTAGTTGTGATTCTTTGGAGCCATAATAACCAGATAACTATCCCAGTTCCCGGTTTTCATTTTGATAATTTGTGTTGCAGGAACTAAGAATTAGAATTTAGGCTTAGAATAACTCTAGTGTACATTAGTGTGCATTCAAAGTGACAATAAAGTTATTCTAAGCCTAAGCCTTTATTATCACTTTGAATGTGCACTAATGGGCATGCGTTAAAATGACATTTCATTGCCTACAGCTCCAATACAGTGATCTCTCGTTTTTCGCGGCTTCATGTTTCGCGGCTTCAGTGCTTCGCGGGTTTTTCAAAAATACTGTACGAGTGGATTTATAGGCTCTCATAAAGGCGCGTGATTGGTTTCCGGTGCGACTGGTTTCCGGTGATTGGTTTCCGGTGCGACTCTCATAAAGGCGCGTGATTGGTTTCCTAGCGAATCCTACTTCGCGGTTTTTCAGTTTTCGCGGATGGTTCTGGTCCCCATTAACCGCAAAAAACGAGGGATCACTGTATACACTATAGAAACAAGACTAAATAAATAAATAAATAAATACAAGTTTATGCATATACCCACATATATTGCATTATTACTAAGATAGGAATGATTGCATTAAAAAAAAAATAGTGAGTCCTAAATACCACATGTATTTGCCAAGGCAAGCTCTTCATTTGGCAAACTATTGATCAATATGTGGGACCACCATAGAATAAGCGTTGCTACAAAGCTCATAGTCTACCGAGCAATAGCACTAACTACCCTGATGTATGCCAGCGAGACTTGGACTGTATACAGGAAGCACGCTAGGCAATTGAACCACTTCCACATGACCTGCCTCCATAAAGGATCCGTTCCAGTGGTAGGACAAGAGGGCCAGACACAGAAGTCCTCTCTATAGCAGGCCTATCATCTGTTCACACCCTGCTGATAAAGCCCAGGCATGCTGGTAAGGCCATGTTGTAAGGATGACAGACCATTTTATCTCTAAACAGTTCCTCTAAACAGTGTTGTCTGAAGACATCTCTATGGCCATGTGGCCGTCATGACTCAATGCCAAAGGAGCACGGAACACTGTCACCTTCCCACCAAAAGTGGTCCCTATTTTTCTACTTGCATTTTTTATGTGCTTTCAAACTAGTAGGTTGGCAGAAGCTGGAACAAGTAACAGGAGCTCACTCCATTACATGGCACTAGGGATTCAAACCGCTGAACTGACGACCTTTTGGGTCAACAAGCTCAGCGTCTTAGCCACTGACCCACCATGTCCCTTTATAGGTAAATGTAAAGGTTTCCCTCGCACATATGTGCTAGTCATTCCCGACTCTTGAGGGTGGTGTTCATCTCCGTTTCAAAGCCGAAGAGCCAGTGCTGTCCAAAGACATCTCCGTGGTCATGTGGCCGGCATGATTAAATGGCCCAAGGCATTTATTAAATTTTTAATGTATTTAATTTGTATTTAATTATTTAACCCTATAGACCAGAGGTTCCCAAACTTGGCAACTTTAAGACTTGTGGACTTCAACTCCCAGAAATCTCCAGCCAGCAGAGCCCAAGTCTTAAAGTTGCCAAGTTTGGAAACCTCTGCTATAGACCATATGGATTGAATTGTACCCAAGTGCCTCTCAGTGTAGCAAGTCACTTTTCGTGGCTTGACTTCCTGAAAAGACAGATCAAAATATCTATATGGAAGTGTTTTAAAATAGTATCCTGTCGGTAAGTAAAGGTCAAATATCTTGGGACCAGGGAAATACTATCTTCATTAACTTTTTTTTAAAAAAAAGTTATCTTCATCTGATGAGGTTCTCATGTTTAGTAGTGTTTGTGTTGAGTCTTACCTTTAATTGGTAAAGTTTCACAAGATATAATAACAATATCTTATGTAAAGAATTGCAAGGATTCGATATCTAGTTGCTAACCAAATCATGGGCTGCCAAGTGTCCTTAAAGTAATTTTCTCTAAATGCAGCAACATTAAATACAAAGAGACAATAGAAATGGTAGATAATATTTGCTTAGTTTTATTTTTTTATAATAATAAGAGTCATCTGGATAAAATAGAAATGCTGTAGCTGTAGAAATGCTGAAGTACAGCAGCCCCTTGATTTCCTAGGAGAGCAATTATATGCACCTCTACAGACTTTTTCTACATAGTTTTCTTAAAAAAAGGTAAACACAATAAACAGATTTCACTAACAAAATAACTTTAGGCAATAAATGAAATTATCATACACACTGGAAATAGAAAACAGCTCCCCCCCCCCAACCCAAAATGTACATCTGTTACTGGGAGCATGCCTTTGGCTCCACATTGCCTAGAAAGTATAATTTTATGGGATCGAAAATATACATTCAAGTTGTAAATATTTGACCTATGATGGGTGTCTTAAAACTCTTGCTGAAAATGAGATCTTAAAGTAAAGGCAAAGGTTCCCCTCACACATATGTGCTAGTCGTTCCCAACTCTAGGGGGCGGTACTCATCTCCGTTTCAAAGCTGAAGAGCCAGCGCTGTCCAAAGACGTCTCCGTGGTCATGTGGCCAACATGACTAAATGCCAAAGGTACACAGAATGCTGTTCCCTTCCCACCAAAGGCGGTCCCTATTTTTCTACTTCATTTTTACATGTTTTCAAACTGCTAGGTTGGCAGAAGCTGGGACAAGTAGTGGGAGCTCACTCTGTTACGTGGCGCTAGGGATTTGAACCGCCAAACTGCAAACCTCAGCATCAGATTGGCAAGCATAGCATCTTAACCATTGAGCCACCACAACCCTTGATCTTAAAGTACTAGACTTAAAATACAGAACCAAGCGAGGTCAGCGAAGAGTAGATTCTTCTCTTGGTTCATTAGAGCATAACCAACCGGATCAGATTTGGTGCACTGATTTGGTTGCCTCAGTAACAGGAAGGGACATGCTGATTTCCCTCACAGGTGAGAACAGATCCCCTTGAAAGTGTCCTGTGGATCAAAGTGAAAGCTTTAGTCTTATTGTAATCTATTCTTCCATTGTTTGGATCAATTACTATACTGGTTGTGCTCTTCTTCTCCTTCTCCTTCTTCTTCTTCTTCTTCTTCTTCTTCTTCTTCTTCTTCTTCTTCTTCTTCTTCTTCTTCTTCTTCTTCTTCTTCTTCTTCTTCTTCTTCTTCTTCTTCTTCTTCTTCTCTCTCTCTCTCTCTCTCTCTCTCTCTCTCTCTCTCTCTCTCTCTCTCTCTCTCTCTCTCTCTCTCTCTCATAGAAAAGATGCCCTCAGTTACCCACTTCCATTTTCTGTTTTCCTTTCATTTTGTTACCTCTCCAAGAAGTTTGAAGCAATAAGGGATCACATTAACATCAAGTTGACCCCATTACAATAAATGGGGTCAACTTGATTCCGCACCAAGCCTTTTCAACTATGATTCATATCAAAGTATTTATTTTGGGGGGGATCCAGTACACATAAGGTAAAGGTTTCCCTTGCACATATGAGCTAGTCATTCCTGACTCTAGGGGGCGGTGCTCATCTGTGTTTCAAAGCCAAAGAGCCAGCGCTGTCTGAAGATGACTCTGTAGACATATGACCAGCATAACTAAATGCCAAAGGCACATGGAACGCTGTTCCCTTCCCACCAAAGGTGGTTCCTATTTTTCTACTTGCATTTTTACATGCTTTTGAACTGTTAGGTTGGCAGAAGCTGGGACAAGTAACGGGAACTCACTCTGTTATGTGGACAGAACTCTACTAAAGTTTTATGTCTACAAGAGTCTTGCTCTAAGTTAAAGTTATTTTCAGCTGGAAATCCTCATTGTGACAGAGCCAGTTATGATGTATTGCATCTCTAATTTTGAAATTTCCCTGGATTACCCACACCCCTGCAAATAATTTGTAGGACATTCCCCAATTAGGACAGCCTTCAGATGTGTGAATTTCAACTCCACTAATTCTTAGCAATGCACATCTGGGTGCTGAACTAATTAAGGCTACCACAGTGGCATCAGTGAAGCTGCATTGCCTGTATTTCTTGAACCTTTCATTCTCCATTCCACAACACAGTGGCAAAGAACCCTTACCGTATTTTTCGGTGCATAAGGCGCACCTTTTTCACCCCAAAAAGACGGTGAAAATTTGAGTGCGCCTTATACACTGAGTGTAGCCCCACCCCCCACCCCCCACCGGAGGCCAAAAATGTGAGTCATGGAGGCAGCGATGATCTGTGGCCATCCCTGTAGCCTGGATCAGCTGATTGGGGGTATTCCCTCAGTCTGATCCACCCACCAATCAGCTGTGCTGAATCAGGCGGCAATAAGTGCTGAAGCTGATCTGGGTAGTTAGAGTTTGCAGCGGCAATCACATTCAGAAAGCACAGTAACTGATTCAGCAGGATTCAAAATAATAATAATAATATATAATACAATCTCAAAAGCAGGTTTTCCAAGGTAGCAATAAATACAAGTAAAACACAATCAGTTTCACTTTCATTTCTCAGCTAAGCCAGGCTCCTTCCTGTCTCCCTGTGGGTCACATGGCAAATACTATTTCAGAGTCCAAATAGCCCTCATTGGCTGACTTAGTTGCTATACCTGTTCATTGGCTAACCTTGTTACATGTGTCAGCTGAATACCATGGATGCTGGCAGGCAGAGGCAGAATTTTTCTTCTTATTATTTTTCTCCCCAAAATCTAAGGTGTGTCTTATTCTCCGGAGATCTTATACTCCAAAAAATACAGTAAACGTTCAAGAATATGCACGCTGGAAACTCCTTTATTGAGATTCAGGAGATAAAAGCCTTCAAGGGTTATGAATTTCAGGGTGAATTCTGGACAAATTGTAGCAGCCCAGGGAGGTTTTGTCATGGATGACTAGTCATGAGTTTTGGGGTGCTGCAACAAATTGGCCCTTAAGCTGTAAGACCCACACCCCACCTCGCCAATGCATTCACATGCACAGCTACGTCAATCCCATTGTAAGTTATTCTTAGGAACATGTGTTTAAGACTGTGGCCTGAATCTACTTTTACACATCATTTATTCAACCTGGCGCATAAAGTCCAAACTGCATGTAACACCCACTGAGATGCAAAATAAGTCTCCCCCCCCACCCGCCCCCATCCCCATCAACCTCAGCAGTTAAAAGAAATTAACAGCTCTCTGATTGCTAATTAAAAGCACTTTGCTTTCTATCTACACATCTCGTACATCTGCTTCTCAACCTCTCCGAGAGAAGGGAGCCCATAAATTCAGCAACAATATTGTGAGCAGCACCTGGCACTCACTGAATCTGCTGCGATGCAACGATATTTCATCGTGCTGGTGAATGAACGTTCCTCAGCAGTGAAAGTCGTCTCAATTTTTCCTCCCGTCTTGTGTTCCCCAAACAGTCGTGTTGTTTCCCTATTTGATACTTTACACATCAAAATCTCATTTTCCCCCCCACTGGGGTTCTTATACCTGCCTCCTACTATAGAAAACTTCTTTCAGTTTCCTCAAGCTCCTACCTTTAAGCAAACTCTCAGAACTACAGCTTAATACAATACAATAGCAGAGTTGGAAGGGACCTTGTAGGTCTTCTAGTCCAACCCCCTGCCTTGGCAGGAACTTTATACCATTTCAGACAAATAGCTATCCAACATCTTCGTAAAGACCTCCAGTGTTGGGGCATTCACAACTTCTGGAGGCAAGTTGTTCCACTGGTTAATTGTTCTCACTGTCAGGAAATTTCTCCTCAGTTCTAGGTTGCTTCTCTCCTTGATTAGTTTCCACCCATTGCTTCTTGTTCTGTCCTCAGGTGCTTTGGAGAATAGTTTGACTCCCTCTTCTTTGTGGCAACCCCTGAGATATTAGAACACTGCTATCATGTCTCCCCTGGTCCTTCTTTTCATTAAACTAGACATACCCAGTTCCTGCAACCATTCTTCATATGTTTTAGTCTCCAGTCCCCTAAAATATAGCTTAATATAGTATCCTCTGGTAGTTTCTACAAAAAATTCAGCTTGTTTCCATATTTGTTCACATTCTACTGAAACAGCAGGGATGTCCAACTCAATTTCATTGGGGGCCACATCAGGGTTGTTTGACCTCAAGGGACTGGGAGGGGTGGGCATTGCCAGGGTGGGCATGCGTGGAATTGGCTTGGCCATGGCCAGTTTGATGTCATTCAAGGCCCCGTTTTTGGTTGTGACAGCCTCCTTCAACCATCTGCCAGCAAAAACAGAATTTGGAGGTGGGTAGGAGGGTCAAACTCTATTTATGGTGGGAGAGAGCTGTTTTGTGACCTGCCAGTGGCCAGTGGAGCTGGCAGCAGATTCAGACAGTGAGGAGGGTTGGGGAGGAAGATGGGCCAGTCCTGGAGTCTGGGGAAGGCTCTGAGGAGGGCTCTGTGTCGGGGGCAAAGAGGGCAGAGAGGGAGTGAGGGCCATCTGACAGTTATCAGAATCAGACATTAGTGAGGCAGACGAACAGCTGGAGCCTGTTCCCAGCGTGCGCGTGCACAGAGTTGTCAGATGAAGGGCACAGCTAATGAACAAAGTACAACTTGGGAGTAAGACCACAGGTGGATCGTGAATAGCCTCTCCCAGAGGGAATAAAATGGAGCAAAAGGGGAAGGGGGTTTGCAGGAGACAATTAGTTCAATTCATTAGGGTGAATTGAACTAGGTCTCTGACTTCTTGCCAAGTAATTGCTGCTACAGCGTGGCGTTTGGAAGATATCGGCTTGGCAGCTCTCCAAGCCTGATCAAGGTCTGTAGTGAAATCTCTTGAAAGACTGTTTACTGGAGAGGAATTCACTTTGAAATTAAATAAAAGGGGTTTTATTGGAACAAGGAGTTGGCTTCCTGAGTCTTGGGAAATCTAAGTCAGAACAAGACAGGACCATGGTTAGTAATTTCACCTGTACCTGAACCAAATCACTGGTGCATGGCACAGGCATGTGGTTTCATATATAAATGGTGCCTGCCATTTATCAAGATGTTATAATTTATATTTCACATCTGGTAGACCCCACTGGGAATCCTGCGGAAGGTCAACCTGATTATAATTCCCCCCCTCTTAATATTCTATTCTTTTGAAAGAGTAGCAAGCTGATATTTCAAATCCTTTCAAGAGAAAACATAACCTTCCAACTCTTATAAGCAAACGTTTCATGAGCTATTATAATAGCATACAACATTTGTAGCAGAACAGGGTCACACATTGCTTAATCAAACATTCCTACATAGCTAAAAAGTGGCTTTTAAATTGGGCTGTTGTTTGTTTTTATTCTGTAATCCTTGCTGGGAGACTTTGATGAAGGCAACAGAATACTTACTTTACACCATGCTGGGAGAAATCAAATACTATCAGTACAGGAAGGCAAAGTTTGTATGTAATTAAGGTCCAGCAGCTCCAGAAGACATTCTCAAGCGCCACATCTCTCTTGCAGCCATGGGTGGCTTTCAAAGATGGTTGAATTATAATGTTAGCAAATTTCTCTGTAATTCAGTTGGCAGGGCAGTTGTTGGGAAACATCGTTTGAAAGCAAAATTAATCGTGATTTGGTTTGGAGGTCTGTGTCAGACTCCAATCTGGGTTAAAAAAAAAAAAAAGATTGACGTATTATTTCATAACTTCCAATTTTGTTCAAAATTGCTTCCAGGATAACAAAAAGGGGGGAAATAACATGATTGCTCCAAATGCATTCTTCTCAGTGGTGGGTTTCTGCAGGTTCGCACCTACTCGCGAGAGCCGGTTGGTGAAATTTAGAGAACCGGTGAGAGGGGGTTCCACCGGCGTACCTGGAAGTAAATCTGGCCCGCCGCTGCCAGTGACCCAACGGGAAGGAAAGGAAAGGGAAGGGAAAGAAGGGGAAGGAAGGAAGGAAGGAAGGAAGGAAGGAAAGAAAGAAAGAAAGAAAGAAAGAAAGAAAGAAAGAAAGAAAGAAAGAAAGAAAGAAAGAAAGAATTTATCATCACAATTGAGTTCAAAATTTTGGTTGCTAAGCAAGAGCGTTGTTAAATGAGTTTCACCACATTTTAAAGGGTGGCCACTCCCACTCTGTCACATGACTGCCAAGCCACGCCCACAAAATAGGCCACACCTACAGAGTAGGTTCTAAAAAAATTTGAAACCCACCACTGATTCTTCTCTATATTAATAGCTCAGGTAAGTCTGTGTCGTTATGACATCAGTGACCACTTAGTTGAAGTGAAATAAACACAGGTGATGTCAGCAGGTTCAATCTAGTCTTACTCTGATGCTAGGGGACAGATCAAGTCTATAGACTAGAAGAGCTACAAGTGTATACCGTATTTTTTAGGAGTATAAGATGCTCAGAAGTATAAGACACACCTAGATTTGGGGAAGGAAAAGAAGGGGAAAAAATCTGCCTCTGCCTCCCAGCAATTTGCCTCCTTGCAACAAACAGCAAACAGTAGAGAAGATATACACTGTTTGTGGTGTTACATTTCAGACTATACTTGTACAGATGCTGTTAAAATTGATGTGGCTTTCTGGAAATATAGTTATTCTCTGCTATTTAAAAGAAGATACCATAGCACTGGGCCTCTTCAGATGAAGCATTTATTTTAAAAAGCTTCTTCATTTTGTTAAGTTGCCTAGGACAATAATAAAGCAGTCTTTAAAAAATAAGTCTAATAATTTGAACATTCTATAGGCATTTATAGTTATTGACTTAACTCCTTGCAGCAAACAGCCTGATTAGCACAAGGAAAAAAATCTGCCTCTGCCTCCCAGCAATTTGCCTCATGCAGCAAACAGCAAGTTTCACTTTCAATTTCAGCATGGGCATCCTGATCATCAGCTGTTTTAGGCTGAAAGGATTACCATAGCCTCTATCAGCCCCATTTTCCCTGTTGCTGCAAAGAGGTAAATTGCTGGGAGGCAGAGGCCAAAGGGTGGGGACTTGTGGGTGGGTGGAGCTACATTTGGCATATAAAATGCACCCAAATTTTCACCCTCTTTTAGGGTGAAATATACTCCTTACACTCTGAAAAATACAGTAATTTGGGGGAGAAAACAATCATTAAAAAATAATTTTCTCTCCCACGTTATGATTTTGCGGACCTTCCTATATTTTCCAGGGGTGGCCATTGGTCCTGGACAGACGTGTAAGCGAGCATGCCCACCACAATGGGCCTATAGTCAAGCATGTCGAAAGGCACCGAGTGTGTGAGAACCCTGGAGAAAAAATTGTCATGCTCACTGCCCTGACTCTTGGCAAACAACTTTCATGCTCATTGCTTTTTTTCTCTGCAATGGCATGAAAGCCTCAAATTTAAAATTCCCCAACTCCTCCGTGGAATGCAAGCTACGGCTTCTGGGCTGCGTAGAGTCCATTAAGTCACTGCACATGAAATACAGTATCTCGCTGAACAGAACCAGCCAGCTTCCTGTTGATGTACAGTCGCGCGGCTGGTAGGAAGATTAAAAACCCAAAGAAATAAGAAAGCCGAAAATTTGTGGTTGTAGATGATCAGGCTTCTGGGCCACCGTGAAGTAATAGGGTAGCGATAAAGAGGAGAGGAAAGGTACGATGTCAGAATATATGGCAAATGAACAGGGAAGCGATTGAAGTCTGCGAGGAGAATGGAATCTGGGTCCCTAAAAAGGGGGTTGCAGAGAAATTCACCGATGTGTTTGATGAAGATTGGCTCCTGGATGGACTTTATAAAATGGAAATTGACACCAGTGTGAAGCCAGTTAAGTTCCTGAAAGAGAAAGTACCAATGGCTTTATTACAGCATCTGAAAGCATACAAAGGCAGGGAATTGTACTGTCACTTCAGAAAATCACTGCCTGCTTTCGGGGTAATTAGAAAACCCTCCGGGGAAACGTCGGATATGTATAGAGCCGAAGCTTTTCAAACAATCTGCTGAAAAAGAAGTTATTTCCCCCTGCCAACTATAGAAGCGATCTTTCCACATCGGACACATCAAAGGCAAGATGCTCCTTGGTCTGCAACGTCAAGCATTAATTGTGGCTTATAGCAGCAAGAAGCCAGCTGTATACGATCAACCGGCCACCACCTCTGAGAGATGCAACCGCCTTAAGTATCCGTGCAGGAGCCAAGGGCTTAAAAATAAGGCGATGGGAACTTTGAAGAGACCAGAAGTGGGTTATCATCAGAAGTTTAAGGGGGTCATTTGCAAAGTCCTTTGCTAGCAGAATCGTAGCATGCTTTAATACATGACCGATCTCGCATATGTATATAAAGAGAAGGGATCAGGGGCAGAATGAACAGTAGGAGCTGGAATGAAAGAAAACTGGGGGAAACCTGATAAAACTACTCAATCCCCCCACCACCACTCTCTTCCAGTTGGGTATCAATCCACAGAAAGCAACTTTCATATTTTAAAGGCATGGATTAGCAGTTCTAGATTGAATCTCTCCTTGATCAGTTTCCATTCATTATTCCTTGTTTGGCTTTCAGAGGCTTTGGAAAAATGGGTTGACCCCTTTCCTTCTCTCTGGGATAGCCTTTCAAATAAAGGAAGACTGCTATCATGTCTCCCCTGGTCCTTCTCTTCACTAGACTAGCCACTCCCCGATTCCTGCAACCATTCATTGTATGTTTTAGCCTCCAGTCCCCTCATCATCCTGGTGGTTCTTCTCTGCACTCTTTCTAGAGTCTCAACATCTTTTTATAGTGTGGAGACCAAATCTGGATGCAGTACTCTAGGTGTGGTCTTACTAAGACTTTATACAGTGGTATTAGTACCTCACTTGATCTTGATTGTATCCCTCTCTGTTAATGCAATTTAGGATTGTGTTAGCTTTTTTTGGCTGTCTCAACAAACTCCTGGCTCATATTTAACTGGTTGTCTACTATGACTCCAAGTTCCCCCGCATAGTTAATGCTATTATGCTTGGTTTCACCCAGTATATATGGGTACTTCTGATTTTTTCTTCCCTAAGTGTAAGACTTTCCTTTTCTCTATGTTGACTTTCATTTTGTTAGATAGGGCCTCGTGTTCAAATTTGGCAAGTATTGAGCATGACTAAACAGTTAAAAACAAACAGCAACTAGAACATTGCCTTTCTTAATGCACAATGCATCTTTCTAGATAGTAGGGCAATGGTGAGATTCAAACAATTTAACAACCGGTTCTCTGCTCTAATGACCAGCTAGGCAGGCGGGGCTCAGTAGTCATGTGACTGGGTGGGCATGGCCAACTCAACGTCACTCACGTCGGTGGGTGCTTTGCCTTAGCTGTGACAATGTAATAAGGGTTAACTGGAGAGGCAGTTTCTGTAAGCAGGGCAATGAAGATAAGGCTAGAAACAACACCAGAATGTTTCCTTCCTGCCTTCCTTACAGGATTAGCCCCGTAAAGTAGGAAAAAAACAAAAGTTAGCAACTGGTTCTGCCGAACAGGTGTGAACTGGCTGAATCCCACCACTGTAGTATGGGCAATTTAGCCCAAAACACAATATTCCCTGCTGCCCAATTTCATTCAGAAACTCATGAAAGACCTTCTAACCAATTTCAGAGATAACACCCAAACACACTGAAGCTGACCAATCATGGTCTCAACCAATTAACAATGCATACACAGTGAATCTCTCTCAATTTTCACCCATGATAGCTTTCTATTAATTACTTTATAGTAAAGCTGTGCTAATAAGAGGCTGCAAATGAACTTTAATGAAGACGACACTGATTTTTAGATCCCAAGCATTAAAATTACTCCTCTAATTCTTGCAAGGGACTTGTGTAGAACACTACGCATTTCAGCACATCTGTGAACTCTTAATTCCTTGGCACTGATTAAAGCAAGAGAGAGGGGGAAAAAATGAAAAGAGTCAGAGGTTCTCTGTGATCAAAAATACTTCAGTTGCACAGAAGTTACTTTAATTACTATTATACATATTCCTGATTAAATTACACACAACAGCATGATGCTATTTATAGGACTACATGTCTCCTAATCATGTATTATAATCTTCAGTGGAGGTGAAGATAGTTTCCTCTGCGGTCCTCCATAAGTTCTTTGGAGAAAGTCAGAAATTAGTGCTTTCTCTTCAAAGCAGTTTTCTAACAGCATGAAGAATATAGAGAAGAGTTTTCCCACTATCAAAGTCCTCCCAGCCACATAGTTTCTCCCTTATGAAATCAATTAACCCTTGAACTGGTAAATATATACCAGGTTCCTCTGGGATGCTTTCTATTAATTATCTTATGATAACACTGTAAAGACAAGCTGCCAGAAATGATTTTAATCAGCTCTATAGTGAGTTGCACAGTTATATAAATAATAAATAGGATGGATGGATGGATGGATGGATGGATAGATGATGGATGGATGGATGATGGACGGATAGATAGGTGAATGGGTGGATAGATAGATACAATAGTTGATGGATGGATGGATGATGAATGGATGGACAGATAGATGATGGATGGATGGATGGAAGGATGGGTGGATGGATGGATGGATGGATGGATAGATGATGGATGAATGCATGGATGGATGGATGGATGGATAGATAGATAGATGATGGATGGATAGATGGATAGATAGATGATGGATGGATGATGGATGGATAGATAGGTGAATGGGTGGATAGATAGATACAATAGATGATGGATGGATGATGAATGGATGGATAGATAGATAGATGATGGATGGATGGATGGATGGATGGATGGATGGATAGATGATGGATGGATGGATGGATGGATGGATGGATAGATGATGGATGGATGGATGGATGGATGGATAGATGATGGATGGGTGGATGGATTGATGGGTGGATAGATAGATGATGGATGGATGGATGGATGGATAGATGATGGATTGATGGGTGGATAGATAGATGATAGATGAATGGATGGATAGATGGATGGATAGATGGATGGATGGATAGATAGATGGGTGGATTAGATGGATGGATAGATAGATGATGAATGAATAGATAGAGGGAGGTGGATGGATGGATGGATAGAAAGATATGATAGAATTCATTTTATTTTAGAATTTTTACAGCATTAAATTCAAAGCAGTACAAACTGAAAAAAAGTTAAAAAAAGTTTTAAAAAGTTTTAAAAAGTTTTAAAAAGTGACAGTGAATGGGAAATACAAAAAAAAGGAGAGAAAGGGGAAAAAAGGAAAATAAAAAGAGGTGCTTTCCATCCCCTTTACAGCAGTTATAAATAGATTTATATTTTATCTTTTCTCTCTACAGTCTGCATGCAGCACTCCCAAACTCCGTTTGTTTTTTTTTTGCTGGCAGAGGCACCGCAGACTGGTCCTTTGCAATTTCCAGGGTGGTCCCGTGGGCCAGATCTAAGCACCCTATGGGCCAGTTCTGGGCAGTGGACCTTGAGTTTGACACCCCTGTCCTACCCTATTGTCCAGCAGGAGTGCAGTTTCTTAGACTTCAATCTTTTGCCAATGACTGTAGCTTCACTCATGGACAACCTGTGTCCTCTTCATATCTCTGGAACACTGAATTATGGGTTTAATTCTTAAGTCGACAAAGGACTCTGGAAAGAGTGCAGAGAAGAGCAACCAAGATGATTAGGGGACTGGAGACTAAAACATATGAAGAACGGTTGCAGGAGCTGGGTATGTCTAGTTTGATGAAGAGAAGGACCAGGGGAGACATGATAGCAGTGTTCCGATATCTCAGAGGATGCCACAAAGAAGAGGGAGTCAAACTATTCTCCAAGGCACCTGGGGGCAGGACAAGAAGCAATGGGTGGAAACTAATCAAGCAGAGAAGCAACTTAGAACTAAGGAGAAATTTCCTGACAGTTAGAACAATTAACCTCTGGAACAGCTTGCCTCCAGAAGTTGTGAATGCCCCAACTCTGGAAGTCTTTAAGAAGATGTTAGATAGCCATTTGTCTGAAATGGTATAAGGTTCCTGCCCACGCAGTGGGTTGGACTAGAAGACCTACAAGGTCCCGTCCAACTCTGCTATTGTATTGTATTGACATTCAGCTCATGGGTTGCCCACATGGGTATAAAGGAGAAGTTGACGTTTATCAAATCCCTTTCTCTTTCCCTTTCTACAAGATTCTCTGCGGGCCAGAAAAAAAATCTCTGCAAAAAAGAAGGTGTGGAATAGAAGAGAAAAAATAGCTAAGAGTTTATTTTCTGCTACTTCTTGCAGGAGTTCCAGATACAGAAAAAATCAAGCATTCACAAATGACTTCTTTACAAAACTCCTGGGACGGCTGTTCTCCCTCCCCCTTTTTATTTTATTTTTGGGGGAGTAATCACTCTGTAAGACCTTTATCTGAAGGAACAATATAGTAGGACGAAGTCTGACAAATGGGGAATTTCCTGCAGATAAATCCAGCTCTGTCCAAGTAAACAAAGCTTTTATCTCTTGTGGAAACTGGCACTCCAGAAGGAAGATGAGAAAAAGTACATTTTATGTATCTCGGTTGCTTAAAACCGCAGTTTGATCTCTAGAGATTCGGCAAGTAGGTCAATAAAGGCATTTGCAGGCGTGGGCAAACTCGGGGTCTCAGGCATGACATGACCCTTACAAAAAAAAGATTGGGTCGAAGGAAAATATATGGAGCACATGAGTTCTGCAGTGAACCAGGATGGTTAGGATCACTGCACTGTCAGAACAGAGGATGCAATCCTGACTAATGTATTTGTAAGTATCTTTTTCTCTCTCTCAAAAGCTTAAAGCGTAAATCCACCATCATGCAGACCTATTGGACATGTTCAGCAAAGAACCTATTGCATCAGGGATGAAATTCAGGAGGTTCTGACAGGTTCTGGAGAACCGGTAATGGAAATTTTGAGTAGTTCGGAGAATTTCGCAGTATCCTTCCCCCAGGAGTGGGAAGGGAATGGGGATTTTGCAGTATTCTTCCCCCAGGAGTGGGGAGGGAATGGAGATTTTGCAGTATCCTTGCCCTGGAGTGACAAGGGAATGGAGATTTTACAATATCCTTCCCCTGGAGTGGGAAGGGAATGGGGATTTTATAGTATCCTTCCCCCAGGAGTGGGAAGGGAATGGAGATTTTGCAGTATCCTTCCCCCAGGAGTGGGAAGGGAATGGAGATTTTGCAGTATCCTTTCCCCAGGAGTGGGAAGGGAATGGGGATTTTGCAGCATCCTTTCCCTGGAGTGGGAAGGGAATGGGGATTTTGCAGTATCCTTTCCCTGGAGTGGGGAGGGAATGGAGATTTTGCAGTATCCTTCCCCTGCCATGTCCACCAAGCCACGCCCACAGAACCAGTAGTAAAAAAAAATGAATTTCACCACTGTATTGCATTAAATGGAAGAAAAGCACCATATGGAACAAGATATTTTGCAGTTTTTACAATAAGTAGGGAAAATGTGACCAGTCTTTGCCCATTGGCTCAAATTTCAACTTTCAACTTGAAATTAGATGCTTCATGTCCCACAGGTGAGTTTTCAAGAGGCAACTGGGCTTTCTTATTTTTCTTTGAAGAGATTTGGTCCTCAGTGAAGAAGCTTCTTCAGCTCTGACCAGATGGTGGGGAACGGAAGGATTTATATGTCTTGCAGACAGCTGGTCATTTGCATCCTTTTAGAGGGTCGTTGAAGCCACTGGGAGGTTTATCTGTATCCTCAGGGTCACCTGAGTAGCATCTTTGGGACAATGATGACCTGGATGACTGAGAATCTCCATAGACATTTAGAAATGCACTCTAGGATGAATATCCTTCGATGAACCTCCAAGTAGCCTCAACGACTCTCTAAAAGGATGCAAATGACGAGCTGTCTGCAAGGAGTATAGATCCTTCCATTCCCCACCATTCAATCAGAGCTGACGAAGCTTCTTGGATGAGAAGCAAAATGTCTTCCAAGAAAAACAAGGACAGGAAGGACGTTGTAGCAGAGAATGTTGTGCACTGTGCTTAGATCATACCGCAGGCGGCACAGTTCCAGATTGTCCAAAATGTAAAATCTAGTGGCATAGGGAAGTCCGGTTGCCTCTTGAAAAAATCACCTTTGGGACAACCATGACCTGGATGACTGAGAATCTGCATAGGCATTTCGATGCATGATGAAAAATGTTTTCCTTGGGAAAAATATATATATTTTGTAGAGGCTTATATTTTTGCTTCAGTTCAATGCCCTCATTTCTCCTGGCAGCTGCTCCTGCGCCTGTGTGTCCCAGCTGGTGCTGATTTCTCCTGGTTATCACCCAATCAGAAACATAAATAATTAACTCTATTATTATTTAATAGTGAGTTCTGATGATGTGCTAATGCTGAGGAATGCAATTGGGAGAAAAGGAAGGCATATCCTTCCCCCCGAACTCCGGACCATCTCAGACCTCCGCCTCTTCTGCCAGTGGCTGAAGTCACACCTATCTAGCCGGCCTGGCCTAGTCCTTGGGCCCATTGTATATAGACTAAATCGGGTGAGTTTTAATTAGGAGGGTTTATTAAATTTTTAGCACAGGGCTTATTAAATTTAATTAGTTTTATTGTGGTATATTTGTATGGTTGTATATATTCTGGACTAGCATAGAATTTAAATCTAGGAACGATAGAGCCTCAGCTAAATTTAAATGGGAATTTTAGCACAGGTATATCATTTAATTTCTTTTTAACTTTTGTATATTTGTTATTTATTTATTGTGGGTTTTAATGTCCTGTGCACCGCCCAGAGTCCGTCTCGACGGAGATTGGTGCGGTTTACAAATCGAATTAAATTAAATTAAATTAAATCAAATCTATTTATTTATATTGTTTTAACTTCCTGTGCACCGCCCTGAGTCCCTTCAGGGAGATAGGTTGCGGTTTATAAGTCTAATAAAATAAAATAACATTAAATTAAATTAAATTAATATCCCAATCATACAAGGGCTACTTATTGCAAAGAAAATCTAAAATTATCTATTTCAAATAGTAATAGCAAATAGACTTATATACCTCTTCACAGTGCTTTTACAGATCTCTCTAAGCACTTTACAGAGTCAGCGTATTTGACCCCCAACAACCTGGGTCTTCATTTTATCGTCCTCGGAAGGAAGGATGGAAAGCTGAGTCAACCTTATCTGTATTTATTTGTATGTATTAGTTTGTCAAACATGTACAAGATAGCGGGCATAAATATAAACATGGATATAAATGAAAGAAATGAATACAAATAGATGGGGACAGTAGGACAGGGATGGTAGGCACACTTGTGCGCTTATGCACCCCCCGTTTATGGACCTCTTAGAAATAGGGTGAGGTCCACGGTAGATAGTTTGAGGTTGAGGATGTAACAACGGAGTCAGGTAGGTAGAGCATTCCAGGCATTGACCACTCTGTTGCTGAAGTCGTATTTTCTGCCATTGAGTTTGGAGCGGGTTAACTTGAGTTTGTATCAATTGTTTGCCCATGTATTGTTGAGGTTGAAGCTGAAATAATCATTGGCAGGAAGGACGTTGTCGCAGAGAATTTTGTGCACTGTGCTTAGATCATACCGCAGGTGGCACAGTTCCAGATTGTCCAAAATGTAAAATCTAGTGGCATAGGGAATTTTATTGTGAGTAGAGGAGGGCAGGACTCTTCTCATGAAAAACCTCTGGATTCTCTCAATCGTATTAATGCCTAATGCACAATGTGAATTCCAGGCAGACGAGCTGTATTCGAGAATTGGTCTGGTAAAGATTTTGTATTCCCTAATTAGCAAGAGAGAAGAAGCTTTGCAAAATCAGATTAACAACTCTTAATGCCTTTTTGGGCAATGCTGTTACAGTGAGCTCTGGGGCTTAGATTGTTTGAGATAAGTACTCCAAGGTCCTTGACAGAGTGGGGATCATCTACATCAGGGGTCCCCAACCTTTGCAACTTTAAGTCTGAAGGACTTCAGCAAAGCTGGCTGGAGAATTCTGGGAGCTGAAGTCCTTCAGACTTAAAGTTGCAAAGGTTGGAGACCCCTGATGTATGTGGTCAAATCCATCCAACTTGTATTTAGTGTTCTGATTTTTTTTTTTGGCCAACAACAGTACATTGTTCCAATGTAAAATGTTATACAATATTTTACATTGGAAGATTAGATTTCAGCTTCACAATTCTATCTCATTTTTAAAATGAATTTTGAAGCTGAACCCATTTGGGTTGGGTCTTGGGAGAATCTGGGGCTTAAACTCACCAAGACTGACCCTCTCGATAATCAGACTCTGACTTGTCTAGCCTGAATGAAAAGAGCAAAGTAGCTAAGAAAAGAGTTAAAACTGCTGCAGAGCGATTAGAAATTGGTGGCACAGGGTATTGTATTGCAATTAATTAACTTGAGGAATGAATATAAGAAACAATCATAAAGATAAGAAATTTGCCCACTAAGAACATTTATAGCTTTGTTCAGATCAGGCTTTGACATTTAAAGTCAGTACTACTTTCTGGGATTTAATCAGCGAAGGTACGAGGGTCTAAAATATTTTTATGCTAATGCACCATATAACTTGGCTATATTTTATGCTAATATATCTTAGTTGGTGAGTGACATATCTCTGACATTTTTATTACACTTATCCGGTGTTCCAGACTCCTAAGACCCTTTATTGCAATATATAATTTTCCTCAACCTGCTATCTTTTAAATGGGATACGATTGTAGCTTCTGGCATCTTTAACCAGCTTGGCAAAATCTGGCTGGGGATTCTAGTCGATTGCACACCTGACCTGACACAATAAAGCACAACACAACAAGTATCCCATTGAGAAACCCACTGTGATTTGTTTGGCTTGCTTAATCTATAGCTGCTTGCTGCAGCATCCTGTAATTCCAAGTTTTTATTTGTAAACGAGTGCTCACATTTGCTAATCATTAGGGAATGTAAGTGAATTCCACCCCTGGGGATGGGGCCTTCTCCTCCCGAGTAGCCAGGTTTGTCTGCACTGTTCTTGCCTTCTCTCCACTCTCCATGCTCAGGGATCAGGAGGGGGCTGTCCTTGCTTATTACCTAAACTCTGTCTCTCATATTCACTGCTTAGCTCTCGTGGTCATCCTGCCCCCGTTCCTCCCTCCCTGCCTGCCTCCCTCCCTGCCTAAAAGCCATCCCAATCCTGAGGAGTCCTGGTCTGATTCGGTCTGCTCTTCCCCATTTTCCTTCAGAGTCAATGAAGCCACCTCCTTGATCTCCATCGGCTCCAGTTCAGGAGTGGGTTCTGGATTCTTTTACTGCTGGTTCGCTCAGGGATGTGCTTCAGGCATCTGCATGCTTAATGCGCACTACACATGTGCAAAAGTAAAAATATTACTTCTGGGCATGTGCGGAAACAAAGAAACAGCAGGGTGCCTCCTAAGACACCGCCGACAGAACCGGTTCAGGTACATGTATGGTTGAGTTACTACCTACTCACCCGAACTGGTCCAAACCGGAGGGCATCCACCTCTGCTCCAGTTCAAGCTCATCTTCCCCCTGCAGATTCAAGCTCCAATGGCACGACAGTGACTTGAGATCTCAATAGATCCAATTTGGTGTGCTAGAAAAACGCCTCATTTTTCCTGCATACGACCCCACCTTTAACTCACTCATACCCTTTCCCCCAATGCACCAAAGACAAAATAGACAATTGCGTAGGACGATGTGGTCTCCCTTACCTGGTTCAAATAATATGGATGCGAACAATGGATGCAAACACATACTTGCATCTACTTTTTTAAAAATAAAACAAACAGACACCTGTAGCGACTCTGAAGAACGACCTCC
Organism: Rhabdophis nuchalis; assembly: GCA_039707465.1. Classification (NCBI taxonomy): domain Eukaryota; kingdom Metazoa; phylum Chordata; class Lepidosauria; order Squamata; family Natricidae; genus Rhabdophis; species Rhabdophis nuchalis. Next base: position 7,735,092 of record CM077651.1, on the reverse strand, counting down.
CAAGTTGATAGTCCATTTATAATAACACAACCGATCTATAATTAACCCTACAAGGAAGTCAGGTTTTTTTTTTTAAAGTTAATGAGGTGGCTCCTAGCTTAATTTGGGTTCAGCGTGAAATTGGTAGCTCAGGTTGTGTATGACAAATGGCACAGGACGAGATCTTTTAATGAAGTACCACGAACTCCTTGGAGCATAATCAATTCCCCTTTGAATGGTTCTGTAGAGCAAACACAAATGCAAGCAATGTGTAGATCATTGTGGGTAATAACGAGAGTCAATGGTGCTGCATTTAGCCAAGCCAAGATTGTTCTGATGGAGAAGCAAGGAAAGGACTCCCTGCAAAGAAACCCCCCCCTTTGTTTACAGATTGGGAATCAACTGCATTCAACAACAGGAAGTCCAAGGAAGAGTCCTGCAAGGAGTAAACTGAAGCAATGGTCCGTATCAGCTCTTATGATAAATGCAAGGCTGTGACCTCCCAGCTGGGAGGCTACAAATTAAGTCAGTTCAAACAGAGAAATAGACAAACCTCAGTTCTGGCAAGGCAGTCTTTGTCGCACAAAACACAGAAGGAGAAAACTTTCCACAAATGTGAGCGGTTGTCTGCAACAACCAAACCATTCTCCTTTCCTCCTATTTATTCCTCAGCCAGGGAAAGACCATTCAGCATCTCCGTTTGTTTTGCTTCCCGAGCCGACTCATTGTCCTCCGTTGTTCACCTCTCCTATCTGCTCTGTTCATATGTGTATCTGGAACAGGCTCCAGGTGTTGTTCAGAGGTGGGATTCAGCAGGTTCTGACCAGTTCTAGAGAACCAGTAGCAGAGAATTTGAGTAGCTTGGAGAACCGGTAAATACCACCTCTGGCTGGCCCCGCCCCCATCCATTCTCTGCCTGCTGAGTCCCAACTGATTGGGAGGGAATGGGGATTTTGCAGTATTCTTCCCCTGCCATGCCCACCAAGCCATGCCACACCCAAGCCACACCCACAGAACCGGTAGTAAAGATTTTTGAATCCCACCGCTGGTGTTGTTCCTCCTCACTCATCTCTGACTCTAAAGGCAGATGCCTCTTTGGGAGGGAGATGCGGGACGGCCCTGGCTCGATCTCTGTGTCTGATGCTGACCATCCATCAGAGCCTTCCTTCGGCTCCAGAACTGGCCCATATTCTTCCCCCATCCCCTCATTGTCCGAGTCCATCACCAGCTGGCGGGCCACAACAGTTCTAATAGCCGATGGAGAAATAGATAAAGATATTGCTGGTCTTGTTAGCTGGGCCTGTCTTATCTGCTGCTCTTTTTTTAAAAAATTAATCTGATCATGCTTCCCTTGGAAAGCTTTTCAAAGAAGGAAGGTGGTAACCATCATAATTTTAATAGGGAATTCACTTCCAAAACTAATGAGCAAATACTTCTCCAAAGAATCTCTCCAGCCAAAATTCCTCTCCAATATCTCATCAGTTACTCGGTGAAAATCAGTAGAGTCCCGACTGCTGTTGTTTCAGATTGAAGGGGATACAAAAGGAGGAAATTGAGAGTAAGGGGGTTTTTTTACAGCCATTCTGGCAAATTATTACTGGTTTGGAAAACAGGAAGCCATCCCTCAAGAACCCCAGTGACTCTGGTATCTCCTAAACAAGCCCTAGACACAGTAACTGGAAGGTCTTGTGTATCTTCTTACCAGTGGTGGGATTAACTTTACCAACAGTTCGCAAATGAGACATTAAATAGACATAAATCCAACTTAATACATTTGAGCTTCTTTTTCTCCAGACACTCACCCAACTGGGTTGCAAGCATCCCTACCTCAAAATAATAATAATAATAATAATAATAATAATAATAATAATAATAATAATAATAATAACAACAACAACAACAACAACAACAACAACAACAACTCAGCAAATTGCAGCTTCCTGCAATAACACCAGCAGAACTGCAAAAAACTGCGCTACTTGAAACATCTTACATCCTAAGAAGATACTTGGTTGATACCTAAGATGCTGGCAACAAACTGTATCAGCCATTGGCACCAGTCAGTAGTATTTGCAATGCATTTTTGAATGTTCAGCTGGCTGAGTTTCATGTTTTATGAATAAAGTAAATAATAATAACAATCCCGATTGTGATTGGAGCCCTTTGAGCAATACCTAGGAGGCTGCCTCGCTATGTGGAGGTTCTAGGTTTGCCGGACTTGAGCATTCTGACTCTACAAAGGGCCACCCTACTTGGAACAGCTTCTATCCTCCGAGGTTACCTTGACAGTTCCTAGGTCCTTGGTTAGGACTCGAGCTGTTGAGCTACCAACCAGCCCCAAAGGCTGTGAAACTCACCAAAGATTAACCACAGAATAACAACAACAACCACAACAACTTGCATCAAGGTGTTTATGGACATTCTCAGTCATCCAGGTCATCGTTGTCCCAAAAGTGCTTTTTCAAGATTCAACTGGACTTTCTTGTTTTTTCTTTGAAGACGTTTCATTTCTCATCCAAGAAGCTTCTTCAGCTCTGACTGGATGGTGGGGGATAAAAGGATTTCAAGAAGGCTCCACACCCATTTGCACTATTCAGGCAACCCCAAGGACACCGATAAACCTCCAAGTGGCTTCAGTGACTTTAAAAGGATGCAAATGACCAGCTGTCTGCAATAAGTTATACATCCTCCCATTCCCTACCATGCAGTCAGAGCTGAAGAAGCTCCTTAGATGAGAGGCAAAGTATCTTCAAAAGCAAAACCAGAACCTCCAGTTGCCTTTCGAAAACTGCATCCAGATCTGCATTTATCTTTCACGAAGGCAGATGAACCAAGAGGCTTAAATCCTGGATTTAGAGGAGCTACGTATTTCTGATGGAAAAGGATGACCTAAAAAAGGAAAGATATTGCAAGTCCAAGCTATGGAGTTTGCGTTCTCACTGTAATAAGTAGTGTATTTATTGTCGGTCTGAAACCAGAGTTTGTCAACAGAAGCACTTCGGGTCAAAAGAGGGGAGTTTTATCACAGCAGAAAAACATTGGCAATAAAAAGGGAGACGTGCAGCCTCGGAGATAGACTAGTAATTAAATATTGATTGCTTTATCTGGCACACCCGTCTAATGCTAAACAAATGCAAAATCGCTTTGTAAACTTCTTACGCGTGGATTTTGTTTGCTCATTTATTTGGGGCAAACACAGGCATGCAAACAAGACTGCGAGGGCATTCATTTTCCGGATTACAAAAAATATATATATATGACAGGTGGCTTCTGCCACCAGTCTCCCTCGAATTCAATCAATACCCTGTAGGATAGACCGTCCATTCTGAGAATGACAAGATCGGGGAAAAGCTGGGCTTTGTTAGGAGGGAAGAGTTACCTGGGAAGAGGCCCGAGATATGACTGGAGAAACTGATCAACGATGTGGCATATTGGATAAAAGCAATTCAAGAAAGCCAGCTGGGTTACTTTGGGCTGGTCATTCTCTTTCTTAACTCAACCCACCTCCGAGTTGGAAAGTCAGAGAAGTCACCTCATTTTCAATGCAAAGCAATAGTGACGGTTTGAGATGATAGAAGTATGTTTTACTGCTCCTTACCCTTAAAACAGGGACACGGGGGTTCAGTGGTGAAGACACTGAGCTTGTCGATCCGAAGGCTGGCAGTTCAACAGTTTGAATCTCTAGGGCCGCAAAACGGGGCGAGCTCCTGTTACTTGTTCCAGCTTCTGCCAACCTAGCAGTTCGAAAGCACATACAAATGCAACTTTGATGGGAAGGGAACAGCGTTCTGTGCACCCTCGGTGTTGAGTCATGCTGGCCACATGACCACAGAGATGTCTTCAGACAGTGGTGGCTCTTCGGCAGCCCAAGGATCATTTTTTAAAGGAGGAGTTTCTTTTGCAGAGGGAAGAAATATAATGGGGAAATCAAAAGATACATTTCAGAAGAGAAAGAAGGGAGGGAGGAAAGGAAGGGATTTGTTGGGAAAGAGAGGCAGGGAGGGAAGGAGGGAGGGAGGGTGGGAGGGTGGAAGGAACTAGGTGAGAAGGGGAGGGAGGGAGGGAGGGAGGAAGGAATTTGGTGAGAAGGGGAAGATGGGAGGGAAGGAAGGAAGGAAGGAAGGAAGGAAGGAAGGAAGGAAGGAAGGAAGGAAGGAAGGAAGGAAGGAAGGAAGGAAGGAAGGAAGGACACAAATTTATAAAGTAGTTTTTCCCCACATACTGTATATCATCATTAGGTAACTTATGAATGGGTCACCACAAGTTCCTTTCCGTGTATCTTATCATGTTGCTCATCTTACATCCCTCCTGCCCCATACATCCCTCCTGCCCCATACATCCCTCAGACCGATACGCTCCCACAGAGAGGGCCTCCTCAGGGTGCCGTCGGCTGGACAATGCCGACTGGCGACACCCAGGGGAAGAGCCTTCTCTGTGGTGGGACCAGCCCTTTGGAACGACTTACCCTCTGAACTTCGCACCATCTCCGACCTCCGCCTCTTCCGCAAGTGTCTGAAGACACATCTGTTCCATCTAGCCGGCCTAGCGTAACCTCCATTACTGACTGTTAGATAGTTTTAAATTTGGGGATTTTTAATTCGGTTTTTAGCGCAGGATTTTACTGGAATAAGTTTTTTAAAATTTTATATGTTTTTTGTATGTATTTTAATATTCCTGTGCGCCGCCCTGGGTCCGTTTGGAGAAGGGTGGGGTATAAATATAATAAAAAATAAATAAAATAAATAAATTAAAACACCTTTCTTTCCCCCCCCCCAAATATTCAGGAGACAGTGATTAAGGAAACGTAATAAACAGAACCTCACAGCCCATGCACATGATAATATGCAACTCAATTTCTTGTCCAAAGCTTTTTAGTTAAACATATATCTTTCCCTCCAGTATAGTTTGTCGCTGAGTTATATTGCGAACATTCAAATAAAAACATTTTTATACATATCTAAAAAAAGGACTTATTATATTTAGAACAATAAAAATGTTGCTTTGCAATGCTCAGAATTTCCTAAAATCACACCCCTGTATACAATTCACGGAGACAGCTTACATCCCATCAAGGTGCAGAATTGAAATGTTGATAAGTAACCCTCTCGGGCAGAATTACATATGCCAACTTAAGGTCAGGTAGAAAAACAAGGGGATTGGGAAACGACATGTAAAGGTGCACTTATTTTTATTTTGGGGGGGGGGGGGTCTGTGTTCTTTCCATCTGTAATATTGTCACCCAGTCCACACTGGCATTTTGTCATAATCCCCAAGGAGTAATAATGTTGCCCGAGGATGAGACTGAATCACTGGTGATCCTCCTGCTGCCAGTGACCTATAGGTGACATTTGGTACCCAATTAATTAGACATAGTCCTTTTGAAGGAAATGACATACCATGCATAATTAGAATAGGCATCAAAGTTAGAATCATTGTCTCATTACTCCAACGAAACCACCCTGTGGCACTTAACGATGGTTTTGTAATATCCCCCACAATGATTCCTCTCTCACTGTGATTAAGAGGGGATGCCTGACTTAGTTTCAGATGGAATCACTGGAGAAAGAAGGAACTCTGGCACCTGGAAGCAAAACTTGGGATGTGAAAAAGAACGACATTGCAAAACTAAGACGGATTCCCACGAGTCTCCCCTTATATAGACCATACAATCTTCTGCCTGGGATTAGCAGGACATATTTCAAATTTACAAATAAAGAAATAAGTAAATAAAACAGGTGTTTGAGATTCAAAAGCAAAGAGGTGGCTCAGTGGCGAAGACGCTGAGCTTGTCGATCAGAAAGGTTGGCAGTTCGGCGGTTGGAATCAATAGTGCTGCGTAACGGAGTGAGCTCCCACTACTTGTCCCAGCTTCTGCCAACCTAACAGTTCAAAAGCATGTAAATGCAAGTAGAAAGATAGGAACCACCTTTGGTGGGAAGGGAGCAGCGTTCTGTACACCTTCGGCATTTAGTCATGCCAGCCACATGACCACAGAGATGTCTTTGGACAACGCTGGCTGTTCGGCTTTGAAATGGAGATGAACACTGCCCCCTAGAGTTGGGAACGACTAGCATGTATGTGCGAGGGGAACCTTTACCTCTTTGAGATTCTTCACCATCCCTAACACCCCTTGGGGTATGTGTTCTGTTAAGACACAGCATGTTGTGCCTTAAAATGGCTTCTACTGTACTGCTGAAAAATGGTTTCTACTATACAGCGCAGTGGAGCTGCCATGGTAATGACTTCACACTATTCCACAAGGGGGGGTCCTTCTGGTAAGGGGGAAAATCCATCATTAGAAATTATATTTGGTCCGAATATTTTCCCCCTATAAATAAATACCTGGGCAATGCCAGGTTATCCGCTAGTAATAATTAAAAGAAAACCAACCAACAAAAACTCCATCAATATTTTATGTATCTACTGTATGTTCCTCTGTCCTTGGTTGGGTTGATAGTGAAATGGTTGGCTGGTTCTCTAATTTTATTTTTTTTTAATAATTCTACTGTGAAGGATTCCAGAATATAGCACCTTTTCATTTCAAGAAAAACAATCAGGGTTCTCTAACGGTTTCAGTCCTCAGGTGTATAATTGATACGGGAATGGAAGGCATGAAAGCTGATTTCTTTATCATTTTTATGCTTTACTCATCATAAGAAGAGTTTCTCAAAAGGAGCAGGTGCTTTTAGCTTCTACTTTCAATCCCTTCTGTTCCTTTACCTCCCCTCAAGCTGCTGTATGACTGATGCACAGGTGTTTATTAAGAAACAATTGAAAACACATTTTAAGATATCCTGAATGAAGTCTCTCTCCCCCCCTCTCTGTGTCTGTCTGTCTCTCTGACTCCTTCCCTCCCTTTCTCCCTCTCTCTGTGTCTCTATGTCTCTCTGTTTCTCTCCCTCCCTCCCTCTCTGTGTCTCTCTGTCTTTCTCCCTCCCCCCTCTCTCTGTCTCTCTCTGTCTCTCTATTTCTCTATCTGTCTCTCTGCCTCTCTCCCTCCCTCCCTCCCTCCCTCCCTCTCTGTCTCTCTATTTCTCTGTGTCTGTCTGTCTTTCTCCCTCTGTCTCTCTCTGTCTCCCTCTGTCTCTCTATTTCTCTATCTGCCTCTCTGCCTCTCTCCCTCCCTCCCTCTCTGTCTCTCTATATCTCTCTGTGTGTCTATGTGTCTGTCTCTCTCCCTCCCTCTCTCTGTGTCTCTCTGTCTTTCTCCCTCCTCCTCTCTCTGTCTCCCTCTGTCTCTCTATTTCTGTCTGTTTGTCTCTCTCTCTCCCATCCTCCCTTTCTCTGTCTGTCTCTCTGCCTCTCTCCCTCCCTCTCTGTCTCTCTATTTCTGTGTGTGTGTGTGTCTGTCTCTCGCTCCCCCTATCTGTGTCTGTCTGCCTCTCTGCCTCTCTCCCTCCCTCTCTCTCTCTGTCTCTCTCTGTCTCTCTCTCTGTCTCCCTCCCTCTCCCCCTCCCCCTCTCTCTCTCCATAAATGCACACTTTGATTTAAAATTCCACTGGAGTTTTATACAAATATACTCCCAGAAATTGGGAGGGAAACATTCTGCAAAGTAGTGAAAATTAACACCCAGGCATGTCAGGTAGTGCCAACCAGATGAAAATTGTCATTTAAAAAAAGAAAGAAAGAACCAAAACAAACCAATAAGAAATATATTCAATTTTGTGGTTCAGCCAGTTTGCACCACTCCGGGAGAACCGGTTGTTACGTTTCAGAGCAGTTTGGTGAACTGGTTGTTGGAAGAATTCATTAGGGCAAAGGACCGGCTGTTAAATTATTTGAATCCCACCACTGCTTCCCGGTGGTCTCTCTCTTTAACAAGCTTCCACCCATTGCTTCTTGTCAGATGCTCAAGTGCTTTGGGTGGCCTCAAGCAAGAGACGGAGACAGATCTGACACCCAAATCATTTCCCCTACAATTAACATTAGGAAGCATACTAAGGTAAGGCTGCATTTTCCAAGGGAATAGCTCTTGGCAGGTCTGTTAAATCAATTTAAACTAATTCACTAATGAAACTACATTTCTTTGCTGGTTCTGTCTATGTGTCACATTCAGTGCCGCCATCAGAAAAGAATCCCATTCCGCGGAATAAGCTTGGGACCTCAGATTCAGCAAGCTTGTTATCACACATTTTGCCATGAGCAAGGCAAGCCTTGTTTTCTCTCTCAAAACACAAGCACATATCTCCAAGGGTGGGATTCAGCCAGTTCGGATTGGTTTGGGTGAACGGGTAGTTCTGGCGATCCCTTGGCCCTGCCCACCCGCCCCTGCTCTATTGTGTCCTATATTTCCTTTGTCTGAAGCCCAGCTGATTGGTGCAGCAGAACGGATTGCTGCATCTCAGCTGTCTCAGTCACCGGCGCTGCAGGAAAAAGTAAGTTTTAGTGCTGGTTTCAAATGGAATATGCGTGCACAAAGTTGTTACCAGCTATCAGGCCTGGATGACATCTTCGCCTCTCGCTGTTGGAGGAAGTTGCATAACATTCTCAAGAGACTCTTCCCATCCTGCTTACCATCTTTTGAGACTGCTGCCTTCTGGCAGAAGATACAGAACAATTAAAACTAGGACCTCACGTCTTCTGAATAGCTCTTCTCCCAAAGCTATAATTTCACTCAACAATGAACTAACGGGTCACCATCAGTGGTGAGCTATTGGACAGCACTATTTTTTTTAATTTAAATTTATATCCCGCCCTTCTCCACAGAGGACCCAGGGCAGCGTACAGGAAATTTAAAAACATACCAATACAAAGATAAAATATAATTTAAAATAAATATTAAACAGTCCTATCCTGTACTAAAACCAAATTTAAAATACCCAATTAAAAAACTTCCTAAAAGTCCCCACGGGAGGTTAGGCTAGGCCGGCTTGTTGGAACAAATATGTCTTTAGACATTGGCGGAAGAGGCGGAGGTCGGTGATGGTACGTAATTCAGGGGGTAGGTCATTCCAGAGGGCTGGGCCCGCCACAGAGAAGGCTCTTCCCCTGGGTGTCGCCAGTCGGCATTGTCCGGCCGACGGCACCCTGAGAAGGCCCTCTCTGTGGGAGCGTATCGGTCTAAGGGATGTATGGGGCAGGAGGCGGTCTCGCATATAACTAGGCCCCGAGCCATGGAGCGCTTTAAAGATGGTCGTCAAAACCTTGAAGCGACCATCTTTAAAGTGCTCCATGGCTCGGGGCCTAGTTATATGCGAGACCGCCTCCTGCCCCATACATCCCTTAGACTGATACGCTACTACTTGGTCTGTTGTGTGGATGTTTGGGTAGTTTAGGGGTGGGGATTTTTTGGTGGGTAGGGTGTGTTTTGGGGGTTGTTATGGGTGTTGGGCCTGGTCTCTGTGAATTTTGTTGTATGTGTAAACTGTGTATATACGTACAATGACAATAAAATAAAGTAAAGTAAAGTAAAGTTACACCGGTTGAATCCCATCACTGCATATCTCCATTCACACCCGATTCTAAATCCATTAAATCTCAAGCCCTTATGACCTACAGTAATTTCACCATTCGATTTAAGAAGTGGAAGAGGGAATGGATTGAAGAAAGTTTTTTTAAAAAAAACAAACCTGGAGTTAACCCCATGAGTGCATCAGTATGTAAATGTGGATATCTATTAATCGATAAAGGCATTGTAATGGATCTCTGACAAACTTGGAAACTTTTCCAGTCATAATAAACTCCCAGTCTTAGGCTCCTTAAATTTCATGGAAGCCAATGAGAATGTCACAGCTTAACCGGATTGGAGAATGGAGCCTGATGCCATTAAGTGATGGCTTGGGGGCAGCTATTGGATGCTATTTTTTTCAGTGTCTGTACCTTTTGCATCTGTTCCTATTTCTCCCATCTACTGAATTTCCTCTTTCTTAGAAGATATATTTGAAGATATGAATGTATGTATGTATGTATGTATGTATGTATTATAATTGTTGCTTGGCAACTTAAGCCTTTGAAGGGAAGACCCAGACAGTTCAGGGTATTTCAGCTAGGTATTGTTGATTACCTCTAATTGTCCACACGATTTAAACGAGTGACTCAAAATAAGAATAAGTATGAGTGCTACTACAGATTCCTCACCATGCTCCGTGGTTAGCTGACAATAAGAATGTTTGAAATTTCCATTCCGGTGAAAAGATCAGCAACGAAAATTAATGCACCTCCACAAACATAACATCAGTTTTACAGGTGCTTTATGAAATTATATCCAAATTACTCCTTATTTATTTTTAGTTGTACCCCTGATATAATGTCACCTGTAACTTAATTGACAAAACTTGTGCCTGGGAGAAATATGTGATCAGAATTTTCACAAAACCTACAAAACCATTACTATGGACTTTCCCAGGTGTTGTTATTTGAATAAAAATGATTTGTTCTAAAAAAAAATGCTTTCCCTACTGTGACATCAATTGCACCTTACATGCATGGTTGAATTTCCGACTGATAATGTCATCATAGGCGCAAAGAGTTAAGCAGGAGAGAAACCAAGTTTAACCCTAGGAAGTAAAACTCACATACTCACAGGCATTCTTATCTATAGGGGAAAAAAAGGAATATACTTTCTATTTCCAGGTTTGCCTGGTCCGCCAGTTGCGTCCCCTACTGGATCGGGGTGCCCTCTGCACAGTCACTCATGCCCTCGTGACATCCCGACTGGACTACTGCAATGCTCTCTACATGGGGCTCCCCTTGAGGTGCACCCAAAGGCTTCAGCTTGTCCAGAATGCAGCCGCGCGGGCAGTATGGGAACCTCTAGGTTCTCCCATGTAACACCGCTCCTGCATGAGCTGCATTGGCTGCCTGTCGTCTTTCGGGTGCGCTTCAAGGTGTTGGTTATCATCTTCAAAGCGCTCCATGGCACGGGACCTAGCTATCTGCGGGATCGCATCCTGCCCCATACATCCCTGCGGCCGATTCGCTCCCACAGAGAGGGACTTCTCCGGGTGCCGTCCACCAGGCTATGCCAGCGGGCGACGCCCAGGGGAAGGGCCTTCTCTGTGGCAGACCCAGCCCTCTGGAACGACCTTCCCCCTGAAATTAGAACAACCACGGACCTTCGCTCCTTCTGGCAGAAACTAAAAACACGCTTCTGCTTGGCCGGCCTAGGGTAATTTAAATTGTTTTTAAACTGTTTTTAGGGTTTTTAGGGATAGTTTTAGTTTTATATGGGTTTTTAGCGCAGGGTCAGTTTAATTCGTTTTTAACTTTGTATTCTGTTTGTGGTTTTAATTGTATTTTTAATTCCCTGTGCCCCGCCTAGTGTCCCTTCGGGGAGAGAGAGCGGGTTATAAATTATTATTATTATTATTATTATTATTATTATTATTATTATTATTATTATTATTATTATTATTATTATTATTATTATTATTCCTTACTTTTTCCCCTTCTTTTTTTCAGAACAGAACTCACCTATCAAATTGTAACACATTGCTGCAATGAATTTATCCGTCAATTATAGATGATGGAAAGAATGCAATCCCTTCATTTTCATTACAATTTCATTTCAATTTCACATAATGGCAATGGCTTGTGTGTGTAGGGGGGGTCTCTTATTGGCAAAGGTATTAATAATAATAATAATAATAATAATAATTTAATTTTATATCCCGCTCTCTCTCCCCAAAGGGACTCGAGGCGGGGCACAGGCAAATTAAAAACACAAATAAGACCACAACAAAATACAAGGTTAAAAATAAATTAAATTGATCCTGCGCTAAAAACCCATAAACTAAATTAAAACAACCCCTAAAACCCCTTACCTTAAAAGAGACTACCCAAGACCGGCCAGGCGAAAAAGATGTGTCTTTAATTTTAAACGGAAGGAGCGGAGGTCCGTAGTTGTCCTAATATCGGGGGGAAGATCGTTCCAGAGGGCTGGACCCGCCACAGAGAAGGCCCTTCCCCTGGGCGTCGCCCGCTGACAGAGTCTAGTGGACGGCACCCGGAGAAGTCCCTCTCTGTGGGAGCGAATCGGCCGTGAGGAGGTATGGGGCAGGATCCGATCCCGCAGGTAACTAGGTCCCGAGCCATGGAGCGCTTTGAAGATGATAACTAACACCTTGAAGCGCACCCGGAAGACGACAGGTAGCCAGTGCAGCTCGCGCAAGAGCGGTGTTACGTGGGTGAACCTAGAGGTCCCCATTATTGCTCGCGCGGCTGCGTTCTGGACCAACTGAAGCCTCCGGGTGCACCTTATCTGACTGTTCTGACCGAGGCTTCCCCAAAAAGCACGAAGCAGATTCCTGGTCCCAACAAAACTCCTTTTATTAAACAGATGTGAAGTCCTCTCATTCACATTCAGCCAAGGCCTGGTAAAGCAGTCTTTCAAAGGTGAATTTATGACCACAGACCTTATCTAGCTTGGAAAGCTGCCAGGTCAATATTTTCCAAATGAGGCGCTGTGCAAGGAAAGACTTGGCACAGAGTCGCTGAGATTCACGGACAGATCTTCACACTCCTGAAACGAATGAATGAACGAATGAATTGTTTCCTGCAAAAGTCTACTCCCCCTTTTGCTGCTCTTTTATTTCCTATGGGAGGGGGCGTTCATCGTCCACCTGTGGCTTTACTCCCAAGTTGACTCTGATTTCTGAGTTGTTCTTTTCTTCTGGTAGCTCTGCGTCGGTGCACACTGGGAACAAGCCCCAGTTGTTCCTCTGCCTCACTGCTGTCTAGCTCCGAAGGCAGCTGAGAACTGCCAGATGGTCTTGACCCCCCTCTCTGCCTCTGACATCGAGCCCTCATCCAAGCCTTCTCCAGCCTCCAGGGCTGGCCCATGTTCCTCCCCAACCTCCTCCCTGTCTGACTCTGCTACCAGCTCCTCTGGCTGCTGGTGGAGTACAACACTAATTTACTTTGTTACAAGAGATCTGTATGCTTCCCAAGAGATGGTCAAATAATAGGTACAGTAGGTAGCACATTGTGAATGCTTTGTATTTTAATTAATCGATTTTCTAAAGTGATTAAGTGAAAGGAGTCCCTGCAGATTTCACTTTCCTAGTCATTGCTGACTATAATGGGCGGCTCATATCTGTTTCACGGCCATTGAGCCAGCGCTGTTTGATGACAGTTCCTTGGCCATGTGGCTAGCATGGCATCATGGAGTGTTGTTACCTTCCCACCGAAGTGGTACCTATTTATCTACTTGCATTTGTTTGCTTTTTGCTGGGTGGAAAAAAAAAACCTTTTATATCACCGATGGTTCTCCAGTTATGCACTAATAATTATAATGATAATTGATGGTTCTTTAGAAAGAGGCTATCTTCAAATGTTCAGGAAAGCACAAACAGAGTCTGAAATGAAGCTCATCTTCATTTTAGATCTACATTTTCATCCTGATTTAAAAAAGAAATCCACGTTCTTGGTAGCTCATTATGAACAATTACATATCTCTCTCTCAGCTTTGTGTAGTGAAGTCATATTGAAATTCAGTCTCTCTCTCTCTCTCTGTCTGTCTCTCTCTGTCTCTCTCTCTGTGTCTCTCTCTCTCTGTCTCTCTCTCTCTGTCTGTCTCTCTCTCTCTCTCTCTCTCTCTCTCTCTCTCTCTCTCTCTCTCTCTCTCTCTCTCTCTCTCTCTCTGCCTCTCTCTCTGCCTCTCTCTCTGTGTCTTTGTGTGTAGGAGGAAAGCACAGTGGTATTCAGTATCTTAAAGTGCTTTCAGAAAGAAGTGTATAATTTATTTTAGCAGTTTACTGAATGCAACTCCTACTAATATAACTGGAGGTGATTAAAGTAGGCGGCTGGTTCATTAGGGAAAAAAAAAAAGAAATACATGTTGGGAAATTCTGAAACCCGTAAAAAACAATGTGCTTTAATTTAATACTGAACCTTTCACAATCCGCAAAACCAGTTAGTAAAATGATCCAGCGAATGGCAAGGGCATATTAAAATAAAGGAACTGAAGAGGAAGAAACTTAGCTATTCAAGGTAACTTGAACTAATATTAAAAGCAAGCAAAAGGAAGCTGACAGTTGTTGCATTAACCATTTCTTAATGTATTCTTATTATTATACCTCATTTTATTTCTGTAGAGCATTCTATTGACTCTTTAATTTTAACAGTTAATTTCTGCTGCTAAAATAAAGGATCTAAATATTGGTCTTCTCTCAAAATGCATTTCCTATACATATAACTGTCTCAATGATGGGCCATTGTTTATAATATAATAAAGGTCTCCCTCTAAATAATTGTTTATCCAATTTGTCCATTGGATATCATAGCATCCAATGCATTCTTTGAACAAAATTTGTCGAGGGGACAAAAATCTATCTCATCTATATGAGATAGAACACTTGGAATACTGCATACAGTTTTGGTCGTCACGATGTAGAAAAGACGTGGAGACTCTGGAAAGAGTGCAGAGAAGAGCAACCAAGATGATTAGGGGACTGGAGACTAAAACATATGAAGAACGGCTGCAGGAGCTGGGTATGTCTAGTTTAATGAAGAGAAGGACCAGGGGAGACATGATAGCAGTGTTCCGATATCTCAGAGGGTGCCACAAAGAAGAGGGAGTCAAACTATTCTCCAAGGCACCTGGGGGCAGGACAAGAAGCAATGGGTGGAAACTAATCAAGGAGAGAAGCAACTTAGAACTAAGGAGAAATTTCCTGACAGTTAGAACAATTAACCTCTGGAACAGCTTGCCTCCAGCAGTTGTGAATGCCCCAACCCTGGAAATCTTTAAAAAGATGTTAGATAGCCATTTGTCTGAAATGGTATAAAGTTCCTGCCCACGCAGGGGGTTAGACTAGAAGACCTACAAGGTCCCTTCCAACTCTGCTATTGTATATTTTTATTGTATTTGTGCTTCTTCACAATATTGTATAATACAATAAGTGCTATAAGTAATATTTTTTGGTATTGGGAATATAACTGATTATATTATAGTATATGCACCAACTAGACAGAGTTTAGTTATCTAAAAAAAATGACAAATTAAAAAAATATTCCTCAAGTAGCATGTTAACTAGTTTCACCTTTACCCTCTGGCTTGCAGGAGAAAAAGAATGAAGGATACTTGAAAAGTCTGGACTTGTGATATAAAATTTGATTAGAAATTTCAACACCACTAAGACTGAAAATTATGCCCCATTCTACCAATTTCATGCATAAATAAAGTAGACATTTTCATTATTTCAGTCCATGTAACTTGACTAATATATGATGTGGTCTGATTTAAACCCTAATTTAATTTAGATGTGTTAATCAAATTAATTCAGATCGCCAAATTAGGTCAACGAATCAAGTTGATCTGTGAAAAAACGTTGATCTGATTTGGAACAAACATTATACATCAAGTTGATGAATTGATTCAAGAGCATCACAATTGGTTCAAAGTTGGATTTGAAATAATGATTCAGTCTGAATGTTAATTTGATTCAGAAATACTACTGAATTACGATCAAATTAGCTCTCCAGATGACGTCCCTTAGATAAGTTAGTCTCAGTAAAATAGAAACATTATGTTTCCCTCTCACATACTGAATGTGCTAGTCATCCCAGACTCTAGAGGGCAGAGCTCATCTCCATTTCAAAGCCGAAGAGCCAGCGCTGTCTGAAGATGTCTCCGTGGTCATGTGGCTGGCATGTCTAAACACCGAAGGCACATGGAACACTGTTACATTAGGGATTCGAACCGCCGAACTGCCAACCTTCTGATCGACAAGCTCAGCGTCTTAGCCACTGAGCCACTGTGTCCCCAAAACAAGATGATTTTACCCTTATTATGTCCAAAATAAATTATGTATAAGCTCTGAATAAGTACTGTGGTTTTGTTCTTTGCAAATTGCTGAATTTAGTATCATAGATTTTTACCTATTCAAAAAGGAATATTGTTCCTACACTCACTTTTGGTCTTCTGTAATACTACTATTTCTATTAATTATTAAACGTTGGTCCTATTATAAATTCTTTCTCTTTGTTCTTTCTGATTCAATCTAGTTGTTGCTTACTGCTATAAGATGTCTTCCTGTAAAAAAATGACATGCTGTCACAACATTAGATTTCATGTAATGAAAACAAGCATCTAACTAAAATTATATCTATTACATCTGAACATGTCATAAAAAGCAATGGAAAACAGACTGAAATGATAACAATTTCTTCATATGAGCAATGGTAAACACTGACAATCGGACTTGAAAATTGTGGTGGCGTTATTCTGTCTTTTCTTTTTTTAACAATAATATCTGGTAAATACAATTTCACCCTGATGCACATATGCACACACCAGAGAGATAGACAGACTGAGAGAGAGAGAGAGGGGGAGAGACAGAGAGAGGGGGAGAGACAGAGACAGAGAGTGGCAGAGACAGAGAGAGAGACAGAGAGAGGCAGAGATAGACAGACAGACAGAGACAGAGACTGACTGAGAAAGAGAGAGAGAGAGAGAGAGAGTTTCAGTATGACTTCACTGCACAAGGCTGCCATTTTGGATAATCCCTATTGTCTACCATAATATTTAATTCAACCATCACCCACAGAAGCACACAAAATTCCACCTTTTTCAGTTACCCATAAGGTTTCCAATCAAGAAAGTCCAGCTTCATTAGCAAACAACATGGTAGTCACCATGCAACTTGGGCAGGAGGGAAATGTTATTACAAAAGAGAAAGAGGTTGATTTTATTCCATATCAAATCCTCCTGAGGTTTTGTTGTTATTGTTATTGTTATTGTTGTTGTTTTTCTTCTTTTTTCTACACGAGCTGAGCGCAAGGTTAACTAGTCTCATAACTTTTAAGAAGCAAACCCACCTACTGTGTCATCCATTATGTCATGAAATGTCATCAAATATACATGAAACTCTAAGAAGGATATGTTGAACATTGTGGCAATTGCTATCATAAATCATTATTTCCTTTTTGCACTTATTCTGAGAAAATGTTCTGCTGTGGAGCATCATGTAGGTACTGTTGAAGTTAGAGAAAAAGAAGTTCATATTTCAGACCAACATATGTAAGTGTAGAATTCAAACTAGCTACTTCTTTGATGTATGGCTATTTCTCAGGAATCTTCCCAGATTGGCAGTTTGCTCCTGGAAAGACTAGAGAAGGTTCAATGGACTTCAAAGAGGGGGTCAAGACCTTGACTTCTTCTGTCTACATAATGATTCCAGACTGATCCCATGCTTTACCCCTCCTCCCAAGAGTCTCTAATGTTATCATCAGAAGCAGAGTAATAAGGGAAACTACATATACATATACATATACATATACATATACATATACATATACATATACACATACAAACATACATACATACATACATACATACATACATACATACATACATATATATATATATATATATATATATATATATGTTTTAAATTTTTTTAAGGGATGATTAATAATTAATTAAGAGACCAGGATGGATCCATTTCGGGCTCCTTAGCCCTCGTCAGCTGGCCATACTTCCCTACAGGGATTTGAACTGGTGCTTTCCAGCATTCGAATATATATATATATGCTGGCATAGCTGGCTTCAGGGATTTTCCCGTGTATAAGGCATAGAAATGTTATTGCAACGTTTCGACAAGATCTCACTTGTCATCATCAGGCAGGCTTCTGTCTGTCTGCCTGATGATGACAAGTGAGATCTTGTCGAAATGTTGCAATAACATTTCTATGCCTTATACACGGGAAAATCCCCGAAGCCAGCTATGCCAGCATACCTACACCCGTGAAAATCTACGAAAACTGCTTCCCTTAACTGTCTTTCAGCTCATGTGCCATCCAGGCAGAAAGCTATTTTTTCGTTGTCTTTGTTATATTTGTGTTACGATTGTGCTGATAAATAAAGGGAGACTAGTATAGATGTATTTCAAGCTATTTAGCTCTCATCAGCTAGCCACACCCTTACTTTATCATATATATTCGCTAAGAAAGGATTTTTTGAAATGACTATCAAATCATTAATATTTCTTATACAGTAATTAACACGCTCTGATGCTAAGGAGTTCTACTCCCCCTCCTCACCTGAAAAAGAGCTCAGTTCTAACCGCCAGTTGCCTTATATTAACATGCTCTGATGCTAAAGCATTAGGCATTCTACTCCCCCTCCCCACCTGAAAACAACTCTTTTCCAACTGCTGGTTGCCTCACATTCCATTACCTCAGTTCAAAGTGGCAGATGTTCCTCTCTTTGACTCAGGAGTGGTCTGAGGCTCCTTACAGTAAAAAATGATGGTACCTCACCAAAATGTCTATCCCTTCCACCTATGGAACTGCTTCCGGACAAAGGCAGTGGGAGCGATATTTCCTTATGTGTTAAAATCGCCGACCAACACTGAGCCAACGGATTGAACTGGAGTGAACTGGATTTCTCCTGCATTGCCAGATCACATAGTTTTATCATGAAGCATGGGTATCCAGCTAGTAAGCTATATTCTTCACCTATCACCCCCGCCCCCATCAATTCTGCTATTGAGTTTAAGTCAGGAAAATCCATTAGTAAGCAAGGGAATAATTATCACTTTTTAATCAGGAAAATCCACTAGTAAGCAAGGGGATTACTACTAGATAGTAACTACTGTCCAGTAGGTCTTTTTTTCTCCTTATGCGCTTACTTTGATGGGGACACAATTTGTTTCGGAAGTCCTTTCAAACCATGACTTGAGTAATACGTTGTAGCAGATATTTATCGATGCACCCTCAACAGATAATGGGTGCATCAGGATGTGCCATTTTGATTGTGTAGTCTACTTATTCTAATAGTCTTCAAACTTCTTGGCTTTCAGGGTTTCAACTAAACCCAGAAAAATGTCATTGGGAGGAATCTCCTACTTTCCAAAATGGAGTGGTGCCACTCTCACTTCCCAGTTGGAAGTCTTATGCCCAAAACATTTTGGGAAGGATTTCTTTTGAAGCAACAGATCCCATTTTTTCCACCTGTACATTTGATGGAGAATTCAAATTCAATTTCCTCCCAGCTCTAGTAAGTTATCTAATCTTTCCATTAACAGTTCACTTTCATGTTGTATTATAATTAGTGTTCTACAATGGACTCTACATTGGGCTGTTTTTAAAAGCAATTTTAGAAATCATTCCTGATTACAAAATCCAGATGCCCATTGATAAGTATCTCTGGGAATTGCATGAAAATGACTGTCTCTTTGTTAAAACTGCAGAAAGCAATTAAGACAGTCAGTTTCCAATAAAGAAGAAGATGCAACTCAATTGGAGGAAGAGCTCAGGGGGATATGGATTTAGTCTTACTCCATCAAGTCTTGTATTTTTGTGTTGACTTATTTTCTAGAGTTTTTCTTCTTCTTCTCTTCTGAGACAGAAGCTGACCAGAATCTTTGTAACTGGTAGCAGATAAAAATAAATGAGTATCATTGACATTGAACCCTTTAAAGTGGATTGTAATTTATCAGTAACTATAAGGCATCGTGATGTATTTTAAGAGAATAACTCTGTGCTTTGAAATGTAAGGTAAAGATAGATTCCCCAGCACATGTGTGCCAGTCATTCCCAACTCTAGGGGGCGATGCTCATCTCCATTTCAAAGCCAAAGAGCCAGCACTGTCAAAAGACGTCTCCATGGTCATGTGGCAAGCATGACTAAACACCAAAGGAGCACAGAACGCTGTTCCCTTCCCACCAAAGGTGGTTCCTATTTTTCTACTTGCATTTTTTTTAACGTGCTTTCCAACTGCTAAGTTGGCAGAAGCTGGGACAAGTAATGAGAGCTCACTCCATTACTGTTGGAGAATTCATCCTCAGAGTCTCATATATTTGGAGGCTGAGCTTCATCCTAATTTTATTTTTGGAATATTTAAATTTCTACCTTGCTTTGTACCTGTTGCATACAGAGGCCATTCCAGGATATTTTGGTATAAGAAAAGTCCTTCCTGTTAAATTTCGGAAGTTACCCGTCTTTAGAAGCTTCAGCAGAGTTTACTGTAATTTAGGTTATGTGAAACATTTTGTGATTAGATACTTTTCATCAGATAGATAGATAGATGATAGATAGATAGATAGATAGATAGATAGATAGATAGATAGATGATAGATAGATAGATAGATAGATAGATAGATAGATAGATAGATAGATAGATAGATAGATAGATAGATAGATAGATAGTATATAGTATAGATATAATATAGATATATTTCAAGCTATTTAGCTCTCATCAGCTAGTCATACCCTTACTGGGATTCGAACCAGGGGCTTACCAGGGTGTTGTCACACACACACACACACACACACACACACAAATATATTACTTACTCCCCTGGCTCAGCTGATCAGGAGGAGAACCAGTGATCTAGTGGCAATTACAACTGCCTCACATGTAATACTTCCCTGGTTCGAATCCCAGTAAGGGCATGGCTAGCTGATGAGAGCTAAATAGCTTGAAATAGATCTATACTAGTCTCCCTTATTTATTTATTTATCAGCACAAATGCAACACACACACACATTCACACACACGTATATAGTATAGATATAATATAGATATATTTCAAGCTATTTAGCTCTCATCAGCTAGTCATACCCTTACTGGGATTCGAACCAGGGGCTTACCAGGGTGTTGTCACACACACACACACACACACACACACACACACACACACAAATATATTACTTACTCCCCTGGCTCAGCTGATCAGGAGGAGAACCAGTGATCTAGTGGCAATTACAACTGCCTCACATGTAATACTTCCCTGGTTCGAATCCCAGTAAGGGCATGGCTAGCTGATGAGAGCTAAATAGCTTGAAATAGATCTATACTAGTCTCCCTTATTTATTTATTTATCAGCACAAATGCAACACACACACACATTCACACACACGTGTGTGTGTGTGTGTGTGTGTGTGTGTGTGTGTGTTGGGAAACTGGTATATAATTTGGGAATCTGGAGTCTACCTTAACGTGGCATTTAACTTATTTTTAATGTTTCTGTTTTCGAGGTTTAGCTGTGTTTCCCTATCCATCAGCGCCACCAAGTGGCCAGAAGTGTATTTTCTGATTCCTTTGGGTTCCCTTTCTCGGCGCTGCTGAATTCTCGCCTCTCCAAGCGGATGTTGAAGGCTCAAAAGGTTCTGCCAAGAAATGAACAGATGGTGACCCTTGCTGAAATCTCATTTTACCAGTATATGTGCAGGATTCAATTTATTAGTAAAAATGACTACATTAGGCTGCCGTGCGTTGCCAGACTTCTATTAAACCCAGGAGGCATTTTCTCCTGAATGAAAATACATGGAATATTTCTGCACGGTTAGAATGTTTGCCCGTGAGATCGACAAAAATGAAGAAGGCAATCAAGGGATCTTCAGAAAATAGGATGCAAACATTGGAAGGAGGAGGATCGTGTTATTTAATGTTAAGGGGAAGAAGGAGGGAAAGAATTAAAACTGGAAGTTTTGAGAGCCCAAGAGAAAACGGTTAAAGAGGAAGAAAGGGGAAAAGAGTTACATTAGTAGACTAAAGAGAATAGTAGTAAGATTGTTTTCGTGATCTTGGAGTCCTAGTGGGCAACCATTTAAATAGGAGCCAGCTGTGGGCAGCAGCCACCAAAAAAGCTAACACAGTTCTAGGCTGCATCAACAGAGGGAGAGAATCAAGAACACGTGAAGGGTTAATACCACTTTATAAAGCCTTGGTAAGGCCACACTTGGAATACGGCATTCAGTTTTGGTCGCCACGATGTAAAAATGATGTAGAGACTCTAGAAAGAGTGCAGAGAAGAGCAACAAAGATGATTAGGGGACTGGAGACTAAAACATATGAAGAACGGTTGCAGGAACTGAGTACGTCTAGTTTAAGGAAAAGAAGGACTAAGGGAGACATGATAGCAGTGTTCCAATAACTCAGGGGTTGACACAAAGAAGAGGGAGTCAAGCTATTCTCCAAAGCACCTGAGAGCAGAACAAGAAGCAATGGGTGGAAACTAATCAAGGAGAGAAGCAACTTAGAACTGAAAAGAAATTTCCTGACAGTGAGAACAACTAATCAGTGGAACAGCTTGTCAATTTCTTCTAGAAACTTTTAGAACTACAGTTTCCTCTTTTCATTTAGAAATTTCCATAGATTATTATTAGACTTCTGGAGCATTTCTGTGATCAGTCCAGATGATCTTGCTATCCCCTGGAATTACTTCTCATGCTGAATGACAATGACCGAGCCAATTATACAACAGTTGTCACTGCTATTGTTTTCACTCACTCTCCCCAAAGCTGTTTCAAGTGAGCTTATAGACCGAGAGGGCCAAACTCAAGGCCCGAACCGCACCGAATTGGCAGTAATGCTGTCAGTAACCCACCCCTGATGTAGGGTTCAGAGGTCAAAACCAGCACTTTGACTTGTGAATTTGGATGCCGAGCCAAAGACTAAGCCGTTCCCCAAACAATGAGGTTTGGTGCCTGACAAAACTCAACCGTAGCTTTGACAAAGTTGTGCAAGGTGGAAGAAACCTTCATCTCTGGGTTACGAAGAAGGATTACTACAACAAGGAAGCCCTGTTAGGAACATTGCAGCTGCCAATAACGCTCTTACATCCTTGTCTGACTTTGCCAATAGCCTGAACAGAAGATTACTGTCACAAGCTCATTGGGGAGGGTGTAACGTCACCTCAGGTTAAAAGCAGGTTCCAATAATAGAAGCAGTGATTTGACAGGAAGAGTTGGGAAACAAAGTTTAAGGAAAATCAGTCCAAAACTTTTGAGACACTGGTATAGATGATTTTTCAACCATCTTTTTTTAAAACTTGTGGTGAATGTCAAGGCGCGCAGATGGGACTTGGGGTGCGCAGATGGGGTGCGCAGATGGGTCTATGAACCATACAGCACAATAACCTCTTTGCTAGAAGATTGATACGGCAATTCTTTTCAACTGAAAAGCATGGTGGATGAATCGCCTCCTTGTACCATTCTGCTAAGACAAAGGTCAGCAACTTGTAGCTCTGGAATCGCATGTGGCTCTTTCATCCCTCTGCTGTGGCTCTCTGTCACTGGTCAGCTCCACAATTGATAGGATTTTTGGTTAGGACAGGTAGAGGAAAAAGGATGTTGCACTAGGAGGAGACTCTATGGTGAGGGAAGCGGACTTCCAGTCAGCAGAAGAAAAAGGAAGCCAGGCTAGGAGGAGACTCTATGATGGGGAAACCGGATTTCTGGTTGGCTCCAGAATTGAATGGTGGGCTTCCAGTTAGGAACTTTGTTGCTCTTTGTGTTGCCAACCCCTGTATTAAGAGAATTCTGTTCGCATTGGAAAAAGGGCATAGTCCAAGAAATAAATAAAAATTGGTCCTATTTTTCAAGCAGCTCTTCCACTCTATGGAAGCAAATTAAAATATTCAGGACACTTTGCATGGGGTATGATAGAAGCAGCTGACATTGGGTTCATGAATGAATAAGCAGTAGCCAACATCTGGATGAAAATATTCACTTCCTGATGTATTTAACTTCGGCCACTCCTCATACATTGTTATTATCTTGTCTTGGGGGGGGGGGGGAGCTTGCAGGTGAATCTTCCAATTCAAATTCTTAGCCATTCAATTACTTAGTGGAAGTTTCTCAGCTTTAAAAGCCAACATAGAAAGGAATGTCTACGACGCCATCCAATGTGCTGTATTTTAGGTCCTTACTCTTTATACTTAGCATTTTGAAATACCTAAATCTCTTCAGCTTTTCTACTGCATGGACTATTTGCAGAGAGCAAATTTCAGATGGAGTCATTGGAAAACCCTTTAAAGTTTTAACAGATTTATAGGGTTGGAAGGGACCTTGTAGGTCATCTAGTCCAACCCCCCTGCTTAAGCAGGATACCCCACACCATTTCTGACAAATGGCAGTCCAATCTCTTCTTGAAGGTCTCAAGTCATGAAGCTCCCATGCCTTCTGATGGCAACTTCTGTTCTATTGGTTGATTATTGAGAAGCCGTTTCATTGATCACCTTCGCTAGGTTTAATGTTTTACTGCAAGGAGAAAACCAGTGGGAATGAATCAATGATCTAGCGACTTGTTTCCAACAAGAGTGATAAAAATATCCCTGGTTTCTTGAAATTACCAGTAAAGGGCATACAGATTGTGAATAAGAGAAACCTATTTAGTTCTGGGGTTAAGTCTATGAGCAAGTATAAATATGCCAATCTGTAATGATATTTGTTCCTTCTTACTAATAGTGTCCCTCTACCACCCATGAACATATATCTCTGCAAATGCAGACTTCCTGTAATCTCTTCCTGTCCCCCTGTGCGCATTAAAACTAATTTCAGCAATATATCACTTGGATGTATTTTGGCGTAACTCTACTCTAATATCTATTTTGACATAACTAGACTCTAATGAACCAAACATTTTCCTTCTAATTAGTTGGAAGGGATGTTTCTGGGGCATCTTGTCTCATTCTGTGAAGGGTCATGTTGACCTCTGTAATGAATCCATCTGTTCCTACAGCAAAATCTTTGCAATCTGTTCAGCTTAAGAGGACTGCTTCAAAAAGAAGAGGAAAGAGTACACACACTCGAAAAATGCCTGGAAGCAGGGCACATCTGCTGCAGATGCTTCAGCCTGCCTCATGAATTGCTGATCAAACTCTCTTAGAGTTTTAGACTTTTATTTGATTTGCATGCCGCCCATCTCCCTTTCGGGACTCAGGGCGGTGTACAGCCACAGTAAAATAGGTGATACAAAAACTAAAAAGAATATATTAAAAATATTAAATAAATTGCCCTACATATTTAAAATCCCATGCTAAATTTGCTTTAAAATCCCTTTAAAACTACGACAGGCCGGCAGCACAGAAGCGTCTTCAGGGCCCGACGGAAGAGATGTAGGTCTTGAGCATATTTGGGACCACTAATAAAAAGGTGCGGCCCCTTGGATGGTTATAGGTTTTCTGGAATGGCAAAAAGCCCTCAACAACCCTAGAAGCAGTGGTGGGATTCAGCCGGTTTGCACCTATTCGGGAGAACCGGTTGTAAACCTTCTAAGCAGTTCAGAGAATCAGTTATTAGAAGAAATTTCCTTTTGGATTTTTTCCACTTTCCAGGGCTAATCCTGTAAGGAAGGCAGGAAGGACACACTCTGGTGTTGTTTCTAGCCTCATCTTTATTGCCCTGCTTACAGAAACTGCCTCTCTGGTTAACCCTCATTCCATTGTAACAGCTAAGGTGAAGCTCCCATCAACGTGAGTGACGTTGAATTGGTCAAGCCACCCAGTCACATGACCACTAAGCTACGCCTACCCAACTGGTCATTAGGGCAGAGAACCAGTTGATAAATTATTTGAATCCCAACACTGCCTAGAAGCATCTAAGCAAGGAGTAGAAGACAATCAAAGGATTAACTCTGGAAACTAGTAAAAAAAGAAACATGAAAATGTTCAGGATTTTTAGTTTAGTAATAGATAGCTATTTAGTACATTCCATGTGATTATAAAACCAACATTTCAAGCTTTATCAACAGTACTGAATGAAGCCACTGTAAACAATGATATGCTTGGATTTTGACCTAATTTCTATTTAGGAAGGAAGAAAACATGCACCTCCTAAACTAGGCAGCTATTTCCATTGCATTTTTCCCCATTATTCCAAAAGAGACATAATAATTAGCTAGTTCTTGAGAAGCTTTTGTGTTTGTGTATGCTTTGTTAATAAATATTTTGAATTTTCCCTCTTTGTTTCCATGACCTTTATTCAATGAACAACAAGAAATCCAGCTTTTTTAGAAAATAGGTTTTCTGAGAAGCTATCTTTACCTGGTGTTTTTAACTGGAATAGTAATACAATGCCATCATTATAGGCTTCCGATATCTTAAATAATCCAATCCTCCTCAAATATTTATCAAAAGATATTTAAAAATGCCTATGTTGTAGAGGCAATTTGTTTTAGAGATGCATACCTAAATAGACCTCCATTTTTTAAGATGACTTCAGAAACAACCTCAAAAATTAATTAATGTGAAACGAACAATGTCCTTATTTCTGCTATTTTCTCAGTTATTATCTCAATGCTGACACTCGCTGACTCAGAATTTATTGGATGTCAAGCTACCGCTTAAGTGGCTTATATGTTGGAATAGTTTATACAAACAGGGAGCAAACCCATTAGCACTGATGATCGTATCTAGTCAGGTAATGAAACACATGCAGGAAAAGAACCAAGTTTAGAGAACACCAAGGACTCCAACGTTCAACCCTGAACTTTGTAAGTTTTATAAGAATAAGATTGTAGTTATCATTCCTAACTTACTAACTGTACCAGATTCATGACCCTGACCAACTAATAAATACCTTTGATTACTTACATACAACCTATTTGACCAAAGTTACAGATTATCAGTCTTGTAATTGAAGATTGGTTCTCAAAAAATATTTGGCAGTTCAAAACTCACCAGGCTCAAGGCTAACTCAGCCTTCCATCCTTCCGAGGTGGGTAAAATGAGGACCCAGATTATGGGGTGGGGTGAGGTCAATCAGAAGGTCGGCAGTTTGGCGGTTCGGATCATGTACTTATAGATGAGTGGCCTTGAACTGCAAGGTGGGTGGCAAATGCATTTAATAAATAAAGGAAAATGAATCCTCCTTCCAGATGTAGATTGCTAGGAATGTCTACGTGCTTTCTACTTCCACTCAGAATATACCATCAAATCAATTATCTGCATCCAGGTTCTATGCTACAAGAGCTGTGGTGGTGCAGTGGTTAGAGTATAGTACTGCAGGCTGCTTCTGCTCACTGCCGGCTGCCAGCAGTTTGGCAGATCGAATCTCACCAGGCTCAAGGTTGACTCAGCCTTCCATCCTTCCGAGGTGGGTAAAATGAGGACCCAGATTATTTGGGGGTTGATATGCTGACTGTAAACCGCTTAGAGAAGCCTGTGAAGCAGTATATAAGACTAAATGCTATTGCTATTGCTAAAACTTACTTTGTTTTCTCTCACCTGAGAGAGATGCTCAACTGAGGGAATTAAATAGGCATTTGGGGAAGCGAACTGAACAAGATCCACAGTCAAGCCAATAGAAGGGCCCGAACACTTCTCAAGAAGGATGTATGAATGGCACACCACAAAAACAGGACAACAAAACTCCACAGCCAACTCTCCATGGGATAATTAAACCATTTAAAATAATGTAAAAAATATATTTTAATGTTTGTCATTCAAATTTCATTGTGTCCCTCCTTTTTCATCCTTTCTTTGATGATTCTATTCCACCGTTTCTTTGATATTAGTGTAAATCTTGTACCTCGGTGAGTTGGCCATGGCAAGTTGGCTGTGGCAAGTTGGCTTGGCGAGTTAGCCATGGCAAGTTGGCTATGTTGTGTTGGCTGTGGTGATTTGGCCATGGTGATTTGGCAAGTTGTCATTGACATGCCGAATACAATGAGATTTTGATACGTTGAAATCATTAATCTGGTAAATGGTAACCTGCATCAGGTGTAACTCACGTGATACCCTCTTCTTCTTTACTCTCCTCATCCCATCTCAATTTAAACTCTGCATCTGCAAAACCCCTGAATTTTCTTACTTATTATTCCATCTTTCCTGATCTTCAAAGTAGCCTCATTTAGCTCACCCTGTTTCTGCCTTTAACAAGATCGCAGGGTGTTTGTTCTAAAGTTATGTTTCTTCAACTAATTCATTAGTTGAAGAATTCATTAGTTTGATCAAAGAATTCATTAGTTTGATCAAAGTGCAACTGAAAAATCTTAGCTCTCCATTATCGATGACCATGATGAGATCAGAGGGGCAAGTAATATTTCTAGACACTGACTGACTTCATGAACCTGACTTCTTAATAGACTTATTTCCACCTCAGGGCTATGAAAACATTACAAGACTGCCTGGAGTTCCAGATTTCTTTTTCTTGAAGCTTTGCTGACATCTCCTGGTATTTAGGAAAACACCTCACATTTGAGAAAGGATTAAATATATATTTTAATTAGAGTGATATATCAATCCTGTTGTTTTCTTCCTTTCCCCATTGGTATAAGTGGCACCTTCTGTAACCCCAATGTTATTCGTTTAATTAACTCTCCAGTAGAACTTGAGTTGTACTGAAAAGCAAATTTTAACGAAAGAGATTGAGTGCATGTTCAGCTTTGAAATAAATGGTCGAAGAAGGATGGGATACGATTCTTCAACTATATAAAAGTGTCTCATTCAGAAGGAGAAAGATCTATTTCGTATCATCTTAAGAGTGCAGGGCAGGTTCTGACCAGTTCTGGAGAACTGGTAATGGAAATTTTGAGTAGTTCGGAGAGCTGGTAAATATGGCCTCTGACTGGTCCCATCTGTTCTCTGCCTCCTGAGTCTCAGCTGATCAGGAGGAAATTGGGATTTTGCAGTCTTCTTTCTTTGAAGTGGGTAGGGAATTGAGATTTTGCAGCATCCTTCCCCTGGAGTGGGTAGGGAATAGAGATTTTACAGTATCCTTCCCCTGGAGTGGGGAGGGAATGGAGATTTTAATAATAATAATAATAATAATTTATTATTTCTATACCGCCCCCTCTCCCCACGGGGACTCGGGGCGGTGCACAGGTAGCATAAAAACAATAAATAACAACAACAATAAATAAACAACAAAATTTAAAAACCAATTAAATAAACCCTGTGCTAAAATCCCGATTAAACTAAAACCTATTCTATAAAATCCCAAGGCAAGGAGGCTATCCCAGGCCGGCCAGACGGAAAAAGTAAGTTTTCAATTTAAGACGGAAGGAGCGGAGGTCCGTGGTTGTCCTAATGTCGGGGGGAAGGTCGTTCCAGAGGGCCGGGCCCGCCACAGAGAGCGCCCTTCCCCTGGGTGTCGCCCGCTGACACAGTCTAGTGGACGGCACCCGGAGAAGCCCCTCTCTGTGGGAGCGAATCGGCCGTGAGGACGTATGAGGCAGGATCCGATCCTGCAGATAGCTAGGTCCCGAGCCATGGAGCGCTTTGAAGATGATGACTAGCACCTTGAAGCGCACCCGGAAGACGACAGGCAGCCAGTGCAGCTCGCGCAGGAGCGGTGTTACATGGGTAGACCTTGCGGTCCCCATAATTGCCCGCGCGGCTGCATTCTGGACTAGCTGAAGCCTCCGGGTGCACCTCAGGGGCAGCCCCATGTAGAGAGAGTTGCAATAGTCCAGTCGGGATGTCACGAGAGCATGAGTGACTGTGCGAAGGGCGTCCCGATCCAATAGGGGGCGCAATTGGCGAACCAGGCGAACCTGGTAAAACGCCCTCCTGGCCACGGCTGTCACCTGATCTTCCATGGACAGCCGGGCATCCAGGAGGACACCCAAATTGCGCGCCCCATCCACAGGGGCAAGATGTTCGCCCCCTATGGCCAGCGATGGAATAAGCTGGTTGAATCGGGCAGCCGGAAACCACAGCCACTCGGTCTTGGTCGGGTTGAGCCTGAGTCCGTTACTTCCCATCCAGATCCGTACAGCTTCCAGGCACTGGCACATCACCGCTACGGCATCGTTGGGGTGGTTTGGGGTAGAAATGTACAGCTGGGTGTCATCAGCGTACAGATGGTATTCTACCCCAAAACCAGCATCCTTCCCCTGGAGTGGGGAGGGAATGGAGATTTTACAGTATCCTTCCCCTGGAGTGGGGAGAGAATGGAGATGTTGCAGTATCCTTCCATTGGAGTGGGGAGGGAATGGAGATTTTGCAGCATCCTTCCCCTGGAGTGGGGAAGGAATGGAGATTTTACAGTATCCTTCCCCTGGAGTGGGGAGGGAATGGAGATTTTACAGCATCCTTCCCCTGGAGTGGGGATGGAATGGAGATTTTACAGTATCCTTCCCCTGGAGTGGGTAGGGAATCGTGATTTTACAGCATCCTTCCCCTAGAGTGGGGTGGGAATGGGTATTATTTCTTTTTCTTATCCCCCCCTCAAAAAAAAGGATAAAACAATCTATAAGAACAAAGCAAGGCCAGGAATTATACATGAGAACATGAATGAAACTGTTCCCCATTATAATATTAGGGTACCTTACTCCGCATTAACTAAATTAAGTTACTTGCAACCAGAATGCCACAATTACAGTACAGAAACATTGCCTCGTGGGAGGTATATTGGGTGAAAGATAATTTAATTTGATCCCCACTTAGGTTGTACATTGCAACAGCTGGAAAATGAATCCCCCTTAAAGACCTAAATGGGAAAGTGGTTTCAACTCAAAAAATCTACCAGTTTCTTAGCCAAGATCTGAAATGAAGCATTTGATTGAACAGATTGCTGTGCTGACACAAGAGACAACTGAAACCGCTGTGCAAGTCAAAGGAAGCTGAAAATGATTGACTTGGACCTGAAGAAATATTAACACAAGGAAGCTGACGGGAGGAAATGTTTTCAACTTACTGTATTTTCCTCCTACGAGCTTCTTTGAAGCAGTCTTGAACGATGAGCGACATGGATCGGTTGGAAATTGGCCCTCATTGGTCGTACATTTTCACGTGAATTAATTCAAGAGAACAGTAAACATGTGTCATGCAGTGGTGGGTTGCTCTTACCTTCGCTACCGGTATGCTGCTCGTGGTCCGTTCGTGTGCGCTGAACGCACGCTGCACATGCCACTGCCCTGCGACGCCCAGCTGCTCAGCGGCGGTCGCAATTGGCTGTTATAAACAGCCATAGAACGCGTGCAGGTGGGCGGGTCAAATGAGCCACTGTACAGGTACGGTGGCCGCTGCTCCTGGCTATTACTAGCATGCCCGTACTGGGCCATACCACCTGGAACCAACCACTAGTGTGATGGCCCGGGTTAAGGCATGAAGGCAATACAGCCAGCTGATAGTTCAAAATCCCCTTTATTGCTCCAATTTTCCCCCAAGCGCTCTCAGGTTTGTGGCAAGTCCTGAAGCAAAGATTTTTTCTCTCTGTCTCTCTCCCTCCCTCCCTCCCTCCCTCTCTCTCTCCCTCCCTCCCTCTCTCTCTCTCTCTGTCACTCTGAGAGAGAGAGAGAGAGAGACAGAGAGAGAGAGACAGAGAGAGAGAGACAGAGAGAGAGAGAAACAGAGAGAGACAGAGAGCGACAGAGACAGAGACAGACAGAGAGAGACAGAGAGAGACAGAGAGAGACAGAGAGAAAGACAGAGAGACAGACAGACACACACACACACAGAGAGAGAGAGAGAGAGAGAGAGAGAGAGAGAGAGAGAGAGAGAGAGAGAGAGAGAGAGAGAGAGAGAGAGAGAGAGAGAGAGAGAGATCAGCCTCTGGCTCAAATAGTCCAGCAAAATGCAGTTAGCACAATGGCTTCAAAGCAAGAAGTCCAGTGAGGCAAAGGAACAAAGTAATGAGTCCACAAAGCAAGGAATAAAACAAGGAGTCCCCGAAGTAAGGAACAAGGCAAGAAGTCCTGCAAACTCCAGATATTGGCAACAGCACACAAAACTCCATGAACTCAGTGTGTGTTCCCGACAAACACCCCTCCCCACAGCATCTCCTTAAGTGTCAGTCCCCAGGTGTGCCTTGTGAAGAGGGGCAGGGCACTCTCCTCCTAAGTCATCAGGTTGGCCTGTGCTGTTCCCGTCTTCTCTCCATTCTCAGTGCTCGGGGATCAAGAGGGGACGATTCTTGCTCATCACTTGAGCCCCATCATTCCTCATCTCCACTGGCTTCCCTTTCTTCCCACCCCTCTCTCGGTTGTCCTGCTCCCATTTTTCCTTGTCAAGCCATCCCAAAGGAAGGAAGGAAGGAAGGGAGGGAGGGAGGGAGGGAGGGAGGAAGGAAGGAAGGAAGGAAGGAAGGAAGGAAAAGGAGAGGGAGGGAGGACCACAAACCTGGCACTAGACGTAGCTTCAGAGGATACCTTGAAAGAGCACAGCAATCCAGGTCTGGAAGGGACCTGGAGGTCATCTAGTCCAACCCCCTACTTCAGCACAAGGATATTGTTAAAGTGAGTTTCTGTCTTTTAATTCCCCCAGTCACATGACTATATAGCCACGCCCACCCAGTCACATGACCTCCCCACCACCACCACCACCAAGCCACACCTACAGAACCAGTAGGGGGGAAAATTAGATTTCACCACTGAACATTTTCATGGGACTTAGTCCCTGGAATTGGGTTCTATCAGTGCATCAAATGGGAGTCAGGAGAAGATTTAGATCTTCTTGATGTGACCCCTTAAATGAAATAAATAAATAAATCTGTGTCAGATTCAGAGCTGGTACATAGAAGATTCCTCCATGTATATTTGGAGGTATGGAAATAATAAGTCAGTGCAGGAGTGACAATGAAAAAGTAATTCTGCCACCTTGGCAATAGTGATAGGATTATTATCTCCACCTTTATGATTCTACCGGTTTGTTTTATGGGCAAAGCTGGTCCAATGAATACAATAAACACTCAAATAAAAAACCCAAAGAATGCAGAAAGATAAGCGATAAAAAATAAATATAAGAGGCAGAATAATAGTCATCTCTGAATTATCAATTTGAGTTGAGAAATGCGTTCTCGAGCCAGCTGGTCTATCTCAGTTTAATATGTGACATTATCCACAATTGTTTTTAAATTAAATTGAATGTTATTACAGATTGAATTAAGAACCAAATGCTCATTCAAATGCTCAGGCAGTGGCATGAAGGCACTAAACCACAATGCTTCCAATTAATAAGATGGTTGACATCTCAATTTATTACGTTTCTAGACAATATGCCATGGCTTTCACGGCCCTCAGAAACTTCCAGTGGTTTTTCCACAAAGAGGGAGAAGTCACAGGAACTCCCCCTCCATCCAATATAAACTAGGGATCTAGTGATATTTCCTCACCTTGTTTTACCCTTCATTTCATCATCTTCTTTTTGCAGTCTGGGCAACTGAATGGAGCTGAGGGTTTACTGGCCAGATGCGCTTCCTGTCACCAATGCGGAGTTATATTCAGGAGATATATTCTCGATGTGCCCAGAGAGAAAAATATCTGCCTCTACCTAGGATCGAACAAACTGCCTCCTGATTGTGAGGTGGGAGGGCCACCTCTAGCCCACTGCACCAGTCTTGTCTTATCCTTCGTGTGATGGAATAAAATGGCATCAGCATGTTACATGGGTGAAAGTGGCAGCAGAATTGATTAAAATAACGCGGGTGATTATGGGAGCCACTAGATGCTCCCACATAACACCGATCCTGCGCGAGCTTCATTGGCTTCCTGTGGCCTTTCGGGTGCGCTTCAAGGTTTTGACGACCATCTTTAAAGCGCTCCATGGCTCGGGGCCTAGTTATATGCTAGACCGCCTCCTGCCCCATACATCCCTTAGACCGATACGCTCCCCCAGAGAGGGCCTTCTCAGGGTGCCGTTGGCCGGACAATGCCGACTGGCGACACCCAGGGGAAGAGCCTTCTCTGTGGCGGGCCCAGCCCTCTGGAATGACATACCCCCTGAATTACGTACCATCACTGACCTCCGCCTCTTCCGCCAATGTCTAAAGACATATTTGTTTCAACAAGCCAGCCTAGCCTAACCTCCCGTGGGGACTTTTAGGAAGTTTTTTAAATTGGGTATTTTAAATTTGGTTTTAGTACAGGATAGGACTGTTTAATATTTATTTTAAATTATATATTTATCTTTGTATTGGTATGTTTTTAAATTTCCTGTACGCCGCCCTGGGTCCTCTGTGGAGAAGGGTGGGATATAAATTTAAATAAAATAAAAAAAATTGCCACTACTGGGGCAAGGCAGCAGA
Organism: Rhabdophis nuchalis; assembly: GCA_039707465.1. Taxonomy (NCBI): domain Eukaryota; kingdom Metazoa; phylum Chordata; class Lepidosauria; order Squamata; family Natricidae; genus Rhabdophis; species Rhabdophis nuchalis. The sequence goes on along the minus strand of CM077651.1, from coordinate 7,701,475 downwards.
ATACCACCTCTATATACAATGCAGAGGTGGTATTCAGCAGGTTCTGACCAGTTCTGAAGAACCGGTAGCGGAAACGTTGAGTAGTTCAGAGAACCGATAAATACCGCCTCTGATTGACCCCACCCCCATCTATTTTCTGCCTCCTGAGTCCTAGCTGATCGGGAGGAATTGGGGATTTTGCAGTAACCTTCCCCTGGAGAGGAGTGGGAATGGAGATTTTACAATATCCTTTTCCTGCAACACCCACCAAGCCATGCCCACTAAGCCACGCCACACCCACCAAGCCATGCCCACCAAGCCACGCCCACATAACCAGCAGTAAAAAATGTCGAATCCCACCACTGATCCAATGTATGGCAATTTTCCTTGGATCATTAAGTTATACGGAAGAGGGTTGAAAATCAAATATAATAATAAAGAATAAATCAGAGCATGGATGTAATGCTCCCTTGTTAAGGCAGACATGATAAAAACCGAGGTACCAGGAACACACAGAACTCTAATGCTGACATGATTTATACAGAGTTCTTAGAAAGACAGCCAAGTGTAAGAGAAAAATAGCAAGACACAGAGCACAATATTAACAGTTAATAGTTGAGTCTCCAAGTGGGTGGAGAAAATTACGTTCATAAATCTCGAAAACTGTCACTCCAGCACTTCAAAGATGAGCTACCTCAGTCCTGTTTTGCGGAGGAGAAGTCATTTAACTAATGAACTATCATTATTTGCCTTTATATTTAAAACTGTTTTATAGATTCCCTTCCTGCTCACTCACCCTCCAGGTGAATGGTAAGTGCTATTGATTAAAGGCAAGGGCTAACAGATTGTTATGCCTCTCCACAATGACAGCATTGTCAAGAATCATAACAAAAGGACACGTCTTTCACACCGCGATAGGGGAAAGCCAGCACGTCAAGTAAAATATAACTTTGCTACACAGAACAGTGCGCGAGCTGCACTGGCTGCCTGTAGCCTTTCGGGTGCGCTTCAAGGTGTTGGTTACCACCTTTAAAGCGCTCCATGGCACGGGACCTAGTTATCTGCGGGATCGCATCCTGCCCCATACATCCCTGCGGCCGATTCGCTCCCACAGAGAGGGACTTCTTCGGGTGCCGTCCACTAGGCAATGCCAGCGGGCGACGCCCAGGGGAAGGGCCTTCTCTGTGGCGGGCCCGACCCTCTGGAACGACCTTCCCCCTGAAATCAGAACAACGACGGACCTCCGCTCCTTCCGCCAGAAGTTAAAGACTCACTTCTTCCATCAGGCCAGCCTGGCCTAACTTTTTATACCTAGCCGCAGAAAGAAATTGCTTAATTAGAATTTTAAGGGGTAATTGTTAGGGTTTTAGGGGTTTTAATATTGATTTTAGCACAGGGGTAATTTAATTCGGTTTTAATATTTTGTACATTGTTGTATTTATTAAATTTTTAATTTCCTGTCCACCGCCCCGAGTCCCCATGGGGGAGAGGGGGCGGTCTATAAATTTAATAAAATATAAATATATAACTATAGAACAAAAGGGACGTGGTGGCTCAGTGGCTAAGATGCTGAGCTTGCCGATCAAAAAGGTCGGCAGTTCGGCGGATCGAATCCCTAGTGCCTCGTAACGGAGCGAGCTCCCTTTACTCGTCCCAGCTTCTTGCCAACCTAGCAGTTCGAAAGCATGTAAAAATGCAAATAGGAAAAATAGGAACCACCTTTGGTGGGAAGGGAACAGCATTCTGTGCGCCTTCAGCATTTAGTCATGCCGGCCACATGACCACAGAGACGTCTTTGGACAGCGCTGGCTCTTCGGCTTTGAAACAGAGATGAGCACCGCCCCCTTGAGTTGGGAATGACTAGCACATATGTGCGAGGGGACCCTTTCCCTTTATGCAGAACCAGCCAGAGATACATCAACTAAGTGATTCAGAGCTCTGCTTTTACAAGTGGCCTCTGAGACACTTACAGACACTTACAGATGTACCCAATGCCAAATGTTAATCTCAAACATCTGATTCTAAGGGACATAATTGCTGAGGAGCTCGGTGGGTTCCATTAACCTTCACACAGATCACATTAATGCTCTCTGACATATCCAAATGTCATGCAACAGAGAATATGCAAGTTAATTGTGCATCACATGGTGGCTTTTTGTGCCCATGACAGGAAGTGAAAGCAAGATGCCCCAAGCGTGCACATCAATGAGTAAAAGGAGTAAAGGTAGGCTTGAGTTTGACTTCTGATGGCTGTCTCCATAACGCCAAGGCTGAGTTATGGAATTAATCCATCGTTGCTTTCCTCTTGGGTGTTCCCACCCCTCTGAGAACTTCCCGGTGGTACAGTAGACTCCTGTAACCCAATAGACTCCCATAACACGGCCACCAAAACGAAGAACCAGATCTCTCATCCAACACAGAAATAAACAAAGAAAGTCAGTTTGGTCTTCTGATTGAGGCACCAGGCTACAAACTGGGAAATTGTGACTTCCAGGTCTGTCTTAGCCACGAAAGCCAGTTGAGCGATCTTGAGCCAGTTCCTCACTCTCAGCCCAATTCACCGCACAGGTTTGTTAATGTGGGGAAAACAGGAGAAAAGAAGGAGCGTTAGCTACGCAGGTTTGCTGCCTAGAGTTGTATATAAAATAATAATAATAAAGACAGGATACAAATAAAATGAAAATAAATAACTTCTTGGTCAAAATATAGAGACGACCAGGCCCCAATTGGCCTGCCTTGCAAACATTTCCTGTTCTAAGATAGAATTGACATATACCGAGCTAGTAGGTTAATCTGGATAAAAGTGTTGGAAGAAATGTCCTTCTGGGTTCAGTTCAGTGGTGGGTTTCTGCAGGCTCACACCTACTTGCGAGAGTCGGTTGGTGAAATTTAGAGAACCGGTGAGAGGGGGAAAGAAAGAATTTAGCATCACAATTGAGTCCGAAATTTTGGTTGCTAAGCAAGAGCATTGTTAAATGAGTTTCACCACATTTTAAAAGGTGGCCACTCCCACCCTGTCACATGACGGCCAAGCCACGCCCACAAAATAGGCCACACCTACAGAGTAGGTTCTAAAAAAATTGAAACCCACCACTGCTCCGTAGACACCAAGAGAAAATGTTCATCATAACAAGATAGCCAGATTGTAAAAGTGGAAGTTATTTTTTATCATGGCTCCTCGTGCAACAACTTATAATATTCTCTCGCTAGAATTGCACACATGGTGAATGCAGAAAACTCCACTACTAAGGAACTCAAGTGGCATGGCTATTGAAATCTATAAACTGTGGCAGTAATAAGATAACTGATTTCATGTCACTCATTCATTTCCAAGTCAGAAACTGCGGATATTTATTTTTTTTAAAGAAAAGACTTTTCTTGGGGAAAAGTCAACAATTGCTTTAGATTCCAGGGAAAGCGATGAAAAACAAAATAAAAAGAAAATGAGTTTAAAAAAATATCCATCAGCTTCAGGCTATGTTTAAACTCAATGAGCAGAGAAAGTATTCAAAGCCTCATTTTGGGGGTGTTGTATGATTGTAAGTCTAATCTTCCATCTTTCTCCTCCCTAAGGGAGGACCGTTAATAGAAGAAACTTTAAAAGGGAAGGGAAAAAACTGCCTGCAGAGCATTTTGTAGTGCTACTAAATACAAATAGGACCACAGAAATGTTAAAGCAAATGTATCTTTCAGAAATGCATTAGAAAAACATAGTGAGGGGTTGGGTTTTTTGTTTTTTCTTAGTGATCTGCTTGGTTAAAAATGAAGATGATTAGATAGATAGATAGATAGATAGATAGATAGATAGATAGATAGACAGACAGACAGACAGACAGACAGACAGACAGACAGACAGACAGACAGACAGACAGACAGACAGACAGACAGACAGATCAGATATAGGTATGATAGATAGATAGATAGATAGATAGATAGATAGATAGATAGATAGATAGATAGATAGATAGATAGATAGATAGATAGACAGACAGACAGACAGACAGACAGACAGACAGACAGACAGACAGACAGACAGACAGACAGACAGACAGACAGATAAATCAGATATAGGTATGATAGATAGATAGATAGATAGATAGATAGATAGATAGATAGATAGATAGATAGATAGATAGATAGATAGATAGATAGATAGATAGATAGATAGATAGATAGATAGATAGATAGATAGATAGATAGATAGATAGATAGACAGATAAATCAGATATAGGTATGATAGATAGATAGATAGATAGATAGATAGATAGATAGATAGATGGATGGATGGATGGATGGATGGATGGATGGATGGATGGATGGATGGATGGATGGATGGATGGATGGATGGATGGATGGATGGATGGATCGATGGATCGATGGATGGATCGATGGATGGATCGATGGATCGATGGATGGATCAAGAGGGAGGGAGACAGACAGAGAGCTAGGCTAGGCTGGAGTGGAGTGGAGTGGAGTGGAGTGGAATGGAATGGAATGGAATGGAATAGAATAGAATAGAATAGAATAGAATAGAATAGAATAGAATAGAACAGAATAGAACAGAATAGAATAGAATAGGACACACAAGGAATTTGTCTTTGGTGCCTTTGCTCTCAGTGTACATAAAAGAAAAGATACATTTGTCAAGAATCATTAGGAACAACATTTAAACAACATTTAATGATAGTCATATGGTACAACTAAGCAGTCAACTCATACTAGGAGACAATCAATATAAATCGTAAGGATACAAGCAACAAAATTACAGACAGTCATACAGTCATAAGTGGGAGGGGATGGATGATAGGAATGATGAGAAGATTACTAGTAAATAGTTTGGCAGTGGTGAGGGAATTATTTGTTTAGCAGTGATGGCATTTGGGAAAAAACTGTCCTTGTGTCTAGTTGTTCTGGGGTGCAGTGCCCTATAGCGTCGTTTTGAGGGTAGGAGTTGAAACAATTGATGTCCAGGATGGGAGGGGGTCTAGATATTTTCACAGCCCTCTTTTTGACCCGTTTTCTTCTTCTTGGTGGAAAATGCTATGCACATGGTTTTCCTTGTCGTTTTATCTTCTCATTTGGGATCAGCTTCCATTATATTGTTAATACCTTTTTGAATCAATCACTCTGTATTAAAATGCAAATGTTCTTATTGATTATATCCTGTGTTTTAATCTACTTTAAAACCAACCAAACAAGACTATTGGCATTTAGGTATGGGGATTGCCCTAAAGAGCAGAAACAGAAATCCATTACGTTTTCATCAATGGATTATTAATATATTCTATGTCCCAACACTTGAATTCATTATTTGTTTCGTTTACCTCCAAGGAGCAAATTTGAGCACTATTGGCCAAGGTGTACGGCTATGATGGTGGCAGTGGTGGATTGTTCTATTTTAATCTTATATATTGCCAGGTACTTCTCCTCCTTACAATACATAGCTTCATTAATTCTTGTGTATTGATAGCACTTCGTTAATTAGTTTAAGGTCCATACGTTAATTTGCAGTTCTTAAGAATTATTACCCAAGACTAAACACAAGAATCTAGTCAACTAAATTGGTTCCAGAGAAGGGTCAACGTAATTGAAGAAGAATTGAATTTAGACTGTTTGTGGGAACATAATGATTCTATCAGGGGTGAAATTCAGCAGGTTGTGACAGGTTCTGGAGAACCAGTAGTGGAAATTTTGAGTAATTCAGAGAACCGTCAAATACCACTTCTGGCTGGCTCCAAAATTGGAGAGGGAATGGGGATTTTGCAATAACCTTCCCCTGGAGTGGGGAGGGAATGGAGATTTTGCAGTAACCTTCCCCTGGAGTGGGGAGGGAATGGAGATTTTGCAGTAACCTTCCACTGGAGTGGGGAGGGAATGGAGATTTTGCAATAACCTTCCCCTGGAGTGGGGAGGGAATGGAGATTTTGCAGTAACCTTCCCCTGGAGTGCGGAGGGAATGGGGATTTTGCAGTAACCTTCCCCTGGAGTGGGGAGGGAATGGAGATTTTGCAGTAACCTTCCCCTGTCACGCCCACTAGAACAGATAGTAAAAAAATGAATTTCACCACTGGAGTCTAGGCTGATGACTCCCTTAACTCCACCTCCCAGCTCTGTCTACACTTCTGTAGTTTAGTGCAGAAATATAAAGGTGTTTTTTTTAAAGGATCTTATTCCTATTCTATTTCTGGGCTATCAAATTTTATACCTCAAGGGTAGCCTGCCCTTGCTAAATGATCACTTAATGCTGCCCTTCTACGTGGTGTCCATATGCACTTCTCTCTCTAATTCACACCCTGAAATCTCACTCACACACTCTCTTCTCCCTCTTTCACTGCAATTTCTTAACTTGCTTCGGGAAATGAATGTCTCCCAATCTGATATGGATGGAAAGCAACTAATAACCCTCCCCACTCTATTTAACATTGCAATTTAGCATCGTTGGCTTATTTTATAGATTTGGGACTCAATCCATAAGATCAAGAAGTTAAATTGCTTGGCATAAAAGGAGGGATAAGCTTTGCCTGTCATTGGACGGTGAGAAAGCATGTAATATTCCCTTTCTAAGTTGAGCTCTTCCCAGTGCAATTGAAGCCGGGGTATAATTATAATCAGAGCTGTGGATTCACCACATTAGTGTAATAAAATTCTCCCAGTGGAAATGTTAACTGTGTAGTAATTATGAAATGAAAGGCCTCCGCAGGAAAACAGCTGTGATAGCAGAACACAGAAGTGGTACAGAGCAAAAGATAGTGCTTAGACACAAAATTCTTATGTGAGGAAGTCTTGTTTTTAACACACACGTGCACCCACTCACAAACATATCCTGGCACTTAAGATATCTTGCCTATAAGGACTTCTAATGCTACCTTCATTATGTGAACCCAGATATAAAACCTCTGGAATTCATGCGGTAAGTAGTAAACATGAGGAAAAACTCAACTGTTCACCACAAACCAAACACATCCATGTTGTTTTCTTGGGAATATAATGGAAGTGGTTTTTCATTGCCTTTCTATTTGTTTCCTTGCCAGTCTGACCTAAAAATGTGGTATTTCCTGGTTTCATGCCATCCTAACACTATCAACAGTAGGTTCAACTCTGTTTAGCTCCTCAAGATCAGATTCGGTGCACTTAACTGAGGACTAAGAATAACCACAAAAACAATCGAATAGTACAAACAACAATACATTTGGAAGTTTACTCTTCCAAACTCTTCACATTTTTCACTCTAGTACAGGGATGTCCAAACTTGGGAACTTTAAGACTTGTGGACTTCAACTCCCAGAATTCCCCAGCCAGCATAGCTGGCTGGGGAATTCTGGGAGTTGAAGTCCACAAGTCTAAAGTTCCCAAGTTTGGACATCCCTACTCTAGTAGGATTTGAGGGTAGGCCAAATGTGATCAGAGAATCAATAACAAAGGCTACATGTTCCATGGTGTGAGGTGTAACTACTTGTGTTGAGTCCATGCTGATTTTCAGGTAAACAAGATCTACTGAATGGAGAAAATGTTGACATCACCCATTAAAACAAAAACAACTTGGGGGCAGTTGGACTTCAACAAGCATTTGTTTTAGGACGAAGTTGATGGAGCTATGGCGCCTAGTCGGTGAAATCTTAGATGCTCCGTGCTCCTTTTCCACATGTTGCTTGTCTCTTGGTCAACTTTCTTGGCCAAATTTCCAGCATATTTTTGGCAACAGAAATGTTCCAACACAGACTATTCTGACAATCTATAGCAAGCAGAGAGAAGGCATTTCATCAGGATAATTATAATGCTAATGACATGCCTGGTGTTCTTCCAATATATTAAAGTTTCTATATCTCCAAGTAACCTGGAAGCAAATCCTGTTAAATTCATTGGTATTCCTAACTTTTTATAAGAATGTTATCACTGTCAGACTTGATTAATACATAAAACAGAGACGTGGAACTGAATTCTTTTGATCATATATTCGCTTGGATCTTTACTGGAGTATTACAGATGGAATTCATTCTGGTGCCAAGGTCTACAAATCGTATTCTGATTCTATAGGTTTTCATAAAACCTGGAAAAACAGCAAATAATTAAATCCCAGTTGGATTTAGCCAATGCATGAGTGAATCCTCCTCATTTGTCTCACAAGATGAATTGTCTCCATATGTTCTCCAACAGAAAAAGTTGGAGAAAAGAATAAATCAATCAATAAAAGAAAAGATGGTCATCACCACTGTGTCAAAAAGGCGTAGAACAATCTGAAGCCGGTTGAAGTTCTTCAGAACTCCATAAGGTAGGGCATAAGAAGACACATCTTCTGAATTCTATTTAATGGAGGGGACCTGGAGTGTGTCTACCTCAATGGAACTGATAGCAGGGGCAGAAGTCTGGGAAGGTAATCCCAGACATTCCCTCTCACCTCAAAAAAATTGGGAAATCTGTGCTGCAATTGACATTTCCTTTGAAGTTACGACTATCTGAGGACTAATTTTCATAGCCGCTTTTAAATGCAACTTTTCTTGTAATAACAAGAGCAGAGATAAGAGAACTGTGTAAAACTGCAGGATAAAACCTCAATAACCACAATACTAATGAATTGGCTCCACTTCATTATATGTTATCAGATCTGTGTAATCTAGCAATTAAAAGAGTAGATACAACTTCCTTTGTTCCACTCTGTTCTCCAGTTTTATAACATCAAGTGAAAAAGTAGCTGAAACTTCTCGATAGCCATGGAATGAAAGAGGACAAAAGAAGAGTATGAAAGTAACATTGGCCTTAACTAACATAGTCCTCTACTCATGACTGATGGCTTAGACAGACAGACCCCTGTCAGACTTTATTTTTTTTTCCGAGGGGCGATTTTCTGCAAATTCCCCCCTCTATTTTCCCTTTTCAAAGGTTGAAAGCATATAAAAACACTTACAGTCCTCATTAAACATTGGTATGATCTTCCAGCTCCGGCACTTCTGCCCATTTGTAAAAAGTCCGTGGTTCGGACATTCCTTCGGCGAGAAGGCGTTTCCCCCCGCGATCTGCTCTCCTGCTCCTAGGGCGAAGCGGGAACGACCCCCCCAACCGCCGTCGGGGTGGGGGTTGCACCGCCAGCCACCCTTATGGGGGGACTCCCTACAAGAGCCCCCCGGCCCCCGAAGGCGCCGGCTGAAGAAGCCAAGCGGCGGAGGTGTCCAAGGCACCTCTGTCACGTCCGGAAGGCGGAAGCGAAGTCCCCCTGTCAGACTTTAGAGGGTAATTAGAACTGCAAAAAAAAACAATGAATGCCAACCTGCCTTCCATTGAGGACCTGTACACTGCAAGAATCAAAAATAAGGTTTTGAAAATATCTACAGACCCCTCGCATCCTGGACATAATTTTTCAACTCCTACCCTCAAAACGATGCTATAGGGCACTGCACACCAAGACAACTAGACACAAGAACAGGTTTTTTTCTCGAATGCCATCATTCTGCTAAACAAATAATTCCCTCAGCACTGTCAAACTATTCACTAAGCCTGCATTACTGTTAGTCTTCTCATCGTTTCTATCACCCATCTCCTCTCACTTATGACTGCATGACTGTAACTTTGTTGCTTGTATCCTTACGATTTATATTGATATGGATTGTTTCCTGATTGCTTATTTGTACCCTATGACTATCATTAAGTGTTGTACCTTATGATTCTTGACGAATGTATCTTGTCTTTTTATCTACACTGAGAGCATATGAACCAAAGACAAATTCCTTGTGTGTCCAATCACACTTGGTTAATAAAGAATTCTACTCTATTCTTTTCTATTTTCTATTTTCTATTATTTTCTATTATTTTCTATTATTTTCTATTCTCTATTTTCTATTTTCTATATTCTATTCTATTCTTAGCAAGTATTTGAACTTACAATGGACCCACTTGGGTGCTGCCTCTGGTTTATGGATTTGAAGTTCTGATAATAACCCCTGACTTACATGATCAAACTTCAGGTGAATCGAATCACATTAATGGCCAGGAGCCCACATGTGGTCATCTTTTATGATGGTGATCATACCCCCAGATATAATTTGTTGATATTCTGTTGCTATTTTCTGGCCCCATCTGGTGGCCAGTGTGTGTGTGTGTGTGTGTGTGTGTGTGTGTGTGTGTGAAATGCCAATCTATATTGTTGGGAAGCTGACCGAGCCCTTTACGGGTCATCTACCCATCAAACTTCACTCCTAAAACAATTGCAACTTGGGAAGCCAGACTCCATTTCCTTTGGCATTTGGAAGGAAGCAGAAGTACCAGGAAGAATCCAACCTAGTCTGTGGCCCACGATCATCTGGGGACAAAAAAAACCTACAGTTTGTAGACACAGCATCGCTGGTTAGATTTAGGTTTATCTGTATTTCTTTATTGTTATGCTCCCCAGCAACTCAACGGTGCTTATCTTGCATTTGGTTGGAAACGGAGCTTGGGAGTCTTTTTTTGTTGGTGGAGTGCTGAGACCACCACAGCCGCTCCCAACACAAGTGACGATCAAGCTGGCCATGCCCACCCTGGCCACGCCCACTCCAGCCTCCTGACGTCAAACACAACCCTGATGTGGCCCTCAATGTAATCGAGTTTGACACCACTGCCCTAGCACATAGTTAAATTGCTGGAACCTGCTGCCAACTGTTTTATAGAATGGGAGCCAATTTGGATGGGTGTAAAAGGAGCCTGGGTTGATTCATAGATGAACAGGCTCTCAGTGACTGCTAATACTGGTGGTTATTTACTACTCCTGATTTTTAAACAGTATATCTTAAGGGAAGGGAGCTGTTGACATCTAATCTGGCATGTGAACTCCAGTGGTGGGATTCAAAATTTTTGGTGGGCATAGCTTGGTGGGCATAGCAGGGGAAGGATACTGTAAAATCCCCATTCTCTCCCCTCTCCAGGGGAAGGATACTGCGAAATCTCCATTCCATCCCAATCAGCTGGGCCTCGGGAGGCAGAGAATAGATGTGGACAGAGCCAGCCAGAGGTGGTATTTACCGCTTCTCTGAATACTCAAAATTTCTGCTACCGGTTCTCCAAAACTGGTCAGAACCTGCTGAATATCATCTCTGGTGAACTCCCCAAATGCATCACTGTTCAACTCTAGAATGATGAGTTGTAGTTACTGTTAGATTCTCATAGTAAGGGAGTCCGACACAGGCTAGTCAAAACAACAACTGGTTTATTTGGTTCAGCAAGAGTTCAGGCAGGGAACTATATACAATGTAACTGAAGTGCAGTAGACAGGGGCGTCCCCGCTTGACAGCTATTTATACAAGAGCTGTCAAGCGGGGAACCAATCAGGACACTTAGTAACCAACTTCCAGCCAGTCGCGTCTTAACCAATCAGGCGTGACTGGCTGTTACCATCAAAACAAGGTAAGAGTTTGTGAAGAGGTCACAGACTCGCGGCTGGTCATAAGTCGAGGACCGGTTGCAAGTCGAGGACCTCAACAGTTACCAGATATGGGTTTGCACACCAATACAGATGGCAGCAAAAAGCTAGCGCTTCGTTTGTCCTTTTATTGCCTCTTTATTACAAATGAGCGCAAATTATATCTGTATAAATTATGAATGTCCTTTCATTGTATTGCACTGCATTGCATTGCATTATATTGTGGCCTGGCCTGCGTTTGTCTTCATTCTTTGAATTAAGTTTGCTGCTGAATACCTTTCGGTTTTGATGTCTCAGTAAGAGTCCTTCAAATCATTGACATAAGGAATTAAAAAGAATTAACAAGTAATCGTGTGCGGAGAAGATACGAAGATCACGCTGTAGCTAATACCATAATACGATAAAGATACTATATCTTGCAGCTGCAAATGTGTGCTCTGCTCGCCCTCTGCCCAAGGAAGCCTTCTGCCTGTTGGTCTGGCTGCTAATTGAAGGAGTCAATCAATGAGGATGAATCTTAAATGAAGCTGCAAACTTAATTCGGTTTTGTTCAGGGTTGTACCATTTTAAGGAGTGGGGATTAGGCAGCCTGATTAGCTCACCTTCCGCTGATTTCCCTAAGTCCATTCTAGCCATCTCCAAACGCAATGATCTCTAAGCACTAGTAATAAAAGCCAAAACGCACAGTAAAAATAGATGAAGTATAAAGGAGACCAAAGTACCAAGAATAAGTACAGCCATCAGCCTTGTGACAGATAATAAAGACCTGTAGAAGGTTGGCACCCACCCATCTGCTAGAAGAATAAAATGTTTTTGGGAAAGGTTAAAAAGGCAGATTATTACCGTATTTTTTGGCATATAAGACGCACCTTTTCCCCCTCAAAAATGAGGCTGAAAATCTGGGTCTTCTACATGGAATACAGATTTTTTTGCCTCATGAATACCCGCCCACTTCACCCAAATGGCCATGCATAGCCTTTAGGAGGCTTTCAGCGTGCTCCTGGGGGCTGGGGAGGGCAGCAATGCGTGAAAAAGGGTCATTTTTTGCTCAATTTTGCCCCTTTTACCCCCAGGAGCACTCTATAAGCCTCCTAAAGGCTATTCATGCCCCTTTCTTGACAAAAAATGGACCATTTTGGGGAGGTTTGCAGAAGGCAAAAACGTGGTTTTTTTAATTTGCCTCTTCAAAATCTTGGTGCATCTTATACTCCGGTGCGTCTTATACTCCGAAAAATACAGTATATTTCCCAAGGGGAGAAATGAAGAAACATGCTCTTGGAGACAGAAAGCACCACCCACCCCCATACACAACCACCTTCCTTAACAGTCCAGAGCAGTTAGATTTAGATTTATTTAATTTATTTAGTTGCCAGCACTTAAGAGATAAAGAGCTTATTGAAAGAAGGCAAGTATCTAGATAGCTCTATTCATAAGCAAATAGCAATTGCCCAAGGTTCGATACAAGAAAAAAAAACTGTATCCTGACACATCTGAAAGGAACAGAGAATCCAAAGACTTCAGTAGCAAGTTACCAAGTTTCCAAAAGAAACAAGAACACAAACTTGCGGTGACAACATAACAAACACAACCAAAGCAGTTCTTAGGCTAATTGTCGGTTTTGCTCAGCTGATCGTACAGAACAGAGCTGAGCCTTGCAAGCGGCTTTCTTGCTGATCACTAATGTGGAAGGGGATTAAGTAGCCTTTTGTGTGATCCTGTTGCATCGACTTAACATTTTGTAAGGATTGTCTCTTCCTTTCCAGCAACCTAAGCAGGATATTTTGCAAGCAGATAGAAACTCGTGGCCCATGGGCCGGATGCATCACATGCTGGCCACATCCACCCCTGTTTTAGCAAAATGGGGGGGGGGGGGGAGCCACGATACATCATGTGACGACAATGTGACACCACGAGTTTGATAACCCTGGATTAGAGTACTGCAGAGAGCATGTTTTAATTCAGGAGTCAGCATGATGGTGAAATTGACCTGCAGAAATCCAAACTTAAATTCACCCTTGGCCCCTGGGTGAATTCAACCAATCAGTCGGAAGGAAGGGAGGGAGGGAAGGAAGGAAAGAAAGAAGCAAAGAAGGGAGGAAAGGAAGAAAGGAAGGGAGGCAGGAAAGAGGAGGGAAGAAAGGAAGGAAGGAAGGAAGGAAAGAATGGAGGGGGAGGGAAGAAAGGAAGGGAGAAAGGAAAGAGAAGGAGGGAGGAAAGGAAGGAAGGAAGGGAAGGAAAGAAGGGAGGGGAGGGAGGGAAGGAGGGAGAGAGGGAAGGAAAGAAAGCAGCAAAGAAGGGAGGGAGGAAAGGAAGGGAGGAAGGAAGGAAGGGAGGAAGGAAGAGAGGGAGGGAGGGAGGGAAGAAAGGAAAGAAGGGAGGGAGGAAAAGAGGGAGGGAGGAAAGGAGGGAGGAAAAGGAGGTATGGAGGAAGATATAATTGTTTCACAGCTTATAATAGACACAAACTTTCAATTTCAAAAAAAGAACTTTATTATCCCTTTTAGGAAGATATTTTAGAATGCTGAGGTGCTCACAAGAAAAATGAACTTTTTAGCCAAATTTCTCCACTGATGACCTTCAGACATTAAAAATCCATAATCAAAAATACCATTCCTTCTCAACAAACTGTTTCTCGTCTATGTCTATTTCAAAATGTGCTGCGTGCTGTCATTTCTGACATAACTCAACACAAGATGGCGGCAAAGCCCCTTAAAAAGAAAGATGTTTTTTTTTAAGTATTTTTTTTCTTTTCTTTTTTTTCAAAAAGGATATTTAAATTCGGCTTCACAGTTATGTATACAAGCCACATATTTCATCTATGAATTAAAAACATTTTTAACAGCCCACCCAGTTGTTCCTGCTAATAATTTGATAACAAGGTAGTTTAATCAAAGAAAAATTAAATGCATTAATTAGATTTTTTTTAAAAAATAATAATAATCAAAAGCTATATTCCTGTTTGATACTTTGTTATCTCTTCTTGCAGGCTTTAAAATAATTCCATATTATCTTGGTTGATTAAATAGAAACCGCCTGCTATCGTTATCAGTACTAATACTTTACTACCACATAGGTTAAAGACCTGCTCTTCAAGGAGGAGAAAAGAGGAGAGGAGGGCACTCTATCCACGTTTCAAAAATAATTGATTTCTGATTTCTAAACCATGCCATGGAAGATGCCAGCATCCAATCAACCATGACTGATCTTAAGAAATCCCAACTGTCTGTCTGTCTGTCTCTCACTTCCTCACATATATGAAGACTATTTGATGTCCATCACTGGTGGTTTCCAAAAATAGACAACCATTTGACTGGGATGGCATAAGGCGGTGATGGTGAATCCATTGCATACCAAACCACTACTGGTTTGCCCGAACTGATTCGAACTGGTAGGAATCCACTACTGAGTCAGTGTCATGCTTTATGTATTGATGGCACCCTTAAGAAAGTCTAACTATCAGAAGAGGAATTCGTGTTCTAATGTTACAAGAAATGTCCTTCAAACATTGGTGTCAGGGTTCCAAACAACATCCAAAATTAAATCAGAGTCCAAGGCAAAGGATTCCTCAAAGTTCTAATTTATCAAGAGAGCCATGTTGGCACATCTGGGAAAACCCGAATCTGAAAGCTTCCTGGTTTTCCTCACCTAGTTGAAAGTTCAAGATCTTGACCCCACACCCAGAAGTCCATCCCATGGTTCAACCTCCCACTGCCATGCTGGCAGTTGCACCCATCCAGTTCCGGTCAGGTGCAGAGGTGCAGAGACAAAGCTTGTCCCGAATGCAGCCGTGTGGGCAATTATGGGGACTTCTAGGTTTGCCCATGTAACACCGCTCCTGCGCGAGCTGCATTGGCTGCCTGTCGTCTTTCGGGTGCGCTTCAAGGTGTTGGTTATCATCTTTAAAGCGCTCCATGGCACGGGACCTAGCTACCTGCGGGATCGCATCCTGCCTCATACATCCCTGCGGCTGATTCGCTCCTACAGAGAGGGACTTCTTCGGGTGCCGTCCACTAGGCTATGCCAGTGGATGATGCCCAGGGGAAGGGCCTTCTCTGTGGCGGGCCCGACCCTCTGGAACGACCTTCCCCCCGAAATTAGAACAACCACGGACCTTTGCTCCTTCCGACAGAAACTAAAAACACACTTCTTCTGCTTGGCCGGCCTAGGGTAATTCAAATTGTTTAAATTGTTTTAGGGGTTTGTAGGGATAGTTTTAGTTTTATAGGGGTTTTAGCGCAGGGCCAGTTTAATTTGTTTTTAATCTTTGTACTCTGTCTTGTTTTAATTGTATTTTTAATTCCCTGTGCCCCGCCTCGAGTCCCTTCGGGGAGAGAGAGCGGGTTATAAATTAAAATTATTATTATTATTAAAGGATGACCTTGGCAATCTAGAAAGAATGTTGTTATGGCTACATAGCATTTAACTCCTTACTATTCCCCCTCCCAATTCCCCACTAATGAAACAGCATAGCAGAACAGAATATTAGTGTGGCAGGCCAAAGATCCCAAAAGGAACCAGCTGCAGGCCTGACAGTTGGTGAGGTTGGAACAAGTATAGTGCAAGCTCACTTTTCATAACTGGACACGCAGTTAGCCCAGCAAGCAGTCTAAAAAAAATGCACTGAGATGTTGACATTTGTAAAGAGGAGTTTTTCCCAGTCTTCTTGGCGACAGGAAAAGTGTTATGCACGGAAGCAGAAACTTCACACCAAACTGGACAGTCGAGATAAGTGCCTAGCTTTTTCCTGGCCTGCATTTATAAGTGCAGTAGCTGCCACGCTAGGTAAGAGAATGTAGTATCAGGCGTACATTCATTCATGCTTCATCTGCTGAAGTTCCAAGCCAGAGAGAAAGCCAACATTGTCTTCCTGCCAATCCCTGTATCAAATAGAAAGCAGCTTTTTAATTCCCCAAAAGCTTCTCATCCTCATCTTAAAAGTAGGAAAACTTGGTTTCCTGGGATCGCCTGGTTTTTGTTTTGTTTTTATATATATATATATATATATATCATATCATATCATATCATATCATATCATTTAATACTTATAAAACCGCTCCCTCTCCGCATGGGGACTCGGGGCGGTGCACAGGTAGAATAAAAACAGTAAAAAACATACAAACATCAATAAAATATACAAACAATTTAAAAGCCAAATTAAACTCAGCCTGTGCTAAAATCCCATTTAACTAACTAAACTAAAATTTACCCAGTAAAACCCCAAGACAGGGGAACTATCCCAAGCCGGCCAGACGGAAAAAGTAAGTTTTTAATTTAAGACGGAAGGAGCGGAGGTCCGTGGTCGTCCTAATATCGGGGGGAAGGTCGTTCCAGAGGGCCGGGCCTGCCACAGAGAGAGCCCTTCCCCTGGGTGTCGCCCGCTGACACAGTCTAGTGGACGGCACCCGGAGAAGTCCCTCTCTGTGGGAGCGAATCGGCCGTGAGGATGTATGAGGCAGGATCCGATCCCGCAAATAGCTAGGTCCCGAGCCATGGAGCGCTTTAAAGATGATAATTAACACCTTGAAGCGCACCCGGAAGACGACAGGTAGCCAGTGCAGCTCGCGCAGGAGCGGTGTTACATGGGTAGACCTTGCGGTCCCCATAATTGCTCGCGCGGCTGCATTCTGGACTAGCTGAAGTCTCCGGGTGCACCTCAAGGGAAGCCCCATGTAGAGAGAGTTGCAATAGTCCAGTCGGGACTATATATTATTATTATTTTCCATTTTCAAAACATATAACCACATGTATACTGTTACATAGCCAACATCATATTATATTATTAAAGGTTTACATCATTTCATTTTACCATCAACTCCCAGAAAACAATTATTGGCTCTTCTGCTCTCCATACACCATATTTGTGCCTTATCCATCATTTTCTTCCCCCTCTCACCTCCTCCTCCCTACCTCCTTTCTTCCCTCTGTCACCCCTCCCTTCTCTACTTCCCCTTCCTCTCTCCTTTTCCTCTCTCCCCTTTCCACTCCTCCTTTCTCTCCTCCTCTTCCCCCTCCTTGCCCTCTCTCCTTGCCCTCTCTTCCTCCCTTCCCTCTCTCCTCTCCTCCACACTCTTCATCTCATTTACTTGGTGTATTTCAGCCTCTGAGCCAGCTCTATTTTGTGTTGATGGTATTTATAATTGCAGATTCAAAGTTTATCACTTATTTTTCATATCCATTATTACAATTCGCCTGGTTTTTGCAGCTTGTCAGTCTGAATGTGGAGAATAAAAGGAAGTGGGAAGAAGGGATGGTCCAATTCTCCCATCCTGCATTTGCTTTGCTTTGCTGCTTCGGGGAAGGCAACAATGTAGTGAGAAGACTTAGTTACTTAGTTACTTAGTTACTTAGTTACTTAGTTATTTAGTTACAATTATTTAGTTACTTAGTTACTTAGTTACAGTTATTTAGTTACTTAGTTACTTAGTTATTTAGTTACAGTTATTTAGTTACAGTTATTTAGTTAGTTATTTAGTTACTTAGTTACTTAGTTACAGTTACTTAGTTACTTAGTTGCTTAGTTAGTTATTTAGTTACTTAGTCACTTAGTTATTTAGTTACAGTTATTTAGTTACAGTTATTTAGTTACTTAGTTACTTAGTTACTTAGTTATTTAGTTACAGTTACTTAGTTACTTAGTTACTTAGTTATTTAGTTACTTAGTCACTTAGTTATTTAGTTACAGTTATTTAGTTACAGTTATTTAGTTACTTAGTTACTTAGTTACTTAGTTATTTAGTTATTTAATTATTTAGTTATTCTTTGTTATTCTTTGTTATTCTCTTTTTTGTGCCAACCTCTGAGATATTGGAACCCTGCTATCATGTCACCCCCTTAGTCATTCTTTTCATTAAATGAGACATACCCATTTCCTACCATTTGTTTTGTTATGTTTTAGCTTCCAATCACCTAATCATCTTTGTTGCTCTTCTCTGCACTCTTTCTAGAGTTTCATATCTTTTTTTTTACGTTATGGCGACCAAAACTGTATGCAGTATTCCAAGTGTGGCCTTACCAAGGCATTATAAAGTGGCATTAACACTTTACATGATCTTGAGTCTGTCCCTCTATTTATGCAGCCTAGAACTGTGTTGGCTTTTTTGGCAGCTGCTGCACACGGCTGGCTCCTATTTAAATGGTTGTCCACTAGGATTCCAAGATCCCTCTCACAGTTGCTACTATTGAGCAAGGTAGTATATATACTGTACCTGTGCATTTTGTTTTTTTGATATTATCACACAACTTCTTGAATTACTAACTAACTAACTAATGTTTGTTTGTTTGTTTGTTTATATTGAATGAGGTTTGCAAGATTTAGGATTGCTCCTCATTTGAGGTTGTAGTTAAAAACAGTTTTATGCCTCATGCATTTGTTTCAAATCTGTTCCTTTATGTCTTCCTTCTTTGTCAGACTGATTGTTTATACATGGCTGCCTGCTATCATCTTGAATCAACAATTTGCCATAGTACCTTATGTATATCACTCAAAAAAAATATCTCTTTTCATGTTTTGTTTCCCTCGAGTGAAAAGGGACGAATATATATATCCTGCAATCCTTCATTCTTAGCATTCTAAGTGTTCGAAACTGCTGTCTGAATTCTTAAATGTAGGGATGTTTCATCTTGTTCCTCTTTTATTCCTGAGATGTAGTTTTGGCTTTTTATGCTGTCATAAATAGACAATGAAGTAAAATATAAATGCAGAATGAAGCCACGACGTTACAAAAATAACGTACACAACACACACATGTCATCACAGGGCACATATGCTCTTGCATCCTGATAATAATAATAATAATAATAATTTAATATTTCTAAACCGCTCCCTCTCCCCTCGGGGACTCGGGGCGGTGCACAGGCACAGTAAAACAATAAATATATACAAACATTTCATTAAAAATAAATTAAATCTAAACCTGCGCTAAAATTCCCATTAAAACTAAGCTATATTATAAAACCCCAATAAAACCCCAAAGACAGAGAGACTATCCTAGGCCGGTCAGACAGAAGAAATGAGTTTTTAATTTGAGACGGAAGGAGCGGAGGTCCGTGGTCGTCCTAATGTCGGGGGGAAGGTCGTTCCAGAGGGCCGGGCCCGCCACAGAGAGAGCCCTTCCCCTGGGCGTCGCCCGCGGACAGAGTCTAGTGGACGGCACCCGGAGAAGTCCCTCTCTGTGGGAGCGAATCGGCCGTGAGGATGTATGAGGCAGGATCCGATCCCGCAGATAGCTAGGTCCCGAGCCATGGAGCGCTTTAAAGATGATAATCAACACCTTGATATATGATGCCACTTGAGAAGTCTCCCATCATGTCCTTCCCTCATCCCATTCAGAGAGCTCTGAAGAGATCATGCTCAAGAAACAATAACCAGCTAGATAATTCATGTCAACTCAGCCCTGTTGCTTCAAGGCTGATGCAGCTACTTGTGGAATAACCTAGAAGAGCAGAACAAAGTTGGAAGGGACCTTAGAGGTCATCTAGTGCAGCCCCCTCCCAAGCAGGAGACCCTACACCGTTTCCGACAGATGACAATTCAGTCTCTTCTTGAAAGCCTCCAATGATGAAGCAACTTCTCAAGGCAACTCCTGTTCCATGGGTTGATTGTTCTCACTTTCAGAAAAATTCTCCTTATTTCCAGATCGAATCTCTCCTTGTTCAGTTTCCATCCATTGTTCCTTGTCTGGCCTACAGGTGCTCTGCTCCTCTGTGTGGCAGCTCCTCAAATATTGGAAGACTGCTATCATGTCTCCCCTGGTTCTTCTCTTCACTAGACTAGCCATGCCCAGTTCCTGCAACCATTCATTGTATGTTTTAGCCTCAAGTACCCTAATCCAGTACCCCAAAAACGAAGAAGAGGGGGTTTATTCCCCCTCTTCCTTGTTGCAGCCCCTTAGATATTGGAACATGCTATCATGTCACCCCCCTAACCTTTCTTTCCATTAAACTAGACATATCCAATTCCTGGAACTGTTCTTCATGTGTTTTAGCCTCCAGTCCTCTAATCATCTTTGTTGCTCTTCTCTGCACTCATTCTAGAGATTCAATATCTGTTTTATAGTGTGGCAACCAAGCCAAGAGGTTCTAAAATTCAGTAAACAAAGCAGAAATAAAAGTAAGAGTAAAAGAACTAGATTACAAGATCCTTTGGATTCTGTAACAGAGTTTTGCATATTTTTAGTATGTCTACGTTTAGTTTTGCATAGTTCAGAAGTTGTGGGCCCAAGAAAAATCTATCCCTCAGACTAGTCCATCATAGCTTCTCTAACACCAGCAACAATTTGAAGGGAGGTGTTTGCAGAAATTCAAGGGCTTATTTGAGAAGATTTTACCTTTGAAATCTTCCTTTCCCCCAAATGCTTGAAGACACAACATCCCAGTTTTCTTGATCAGACCAGATGTTAGCGCAGAAAATGTCATTATATACAGTTGCACAGTGGCAGAAGTCTCATAATCCCCAGATATGGGGATCTTCCTCCAAGAAGACCAGCAATAGGTTTCCTCTCATCCTAATTCTGGATAGTTTGGTTTTAAGTTGTCTTCAAGAAATAATACAGTAGCAGTGCTGATGAATGTATAGGTAAGGGGATATTGGGAATAATTAAAAAAACAAACAGATCAGAATAAGAGAATTGGAAGAGACTTTGGAGGTCTTTTAGAGCAACCTTCTGCTCTAGCAGGCGATTCTATACAATTTTAGACAAGCGGCTGCCCATTCTCTTCTTAAAGGTTGATTCAGCCTTTCATCTTTCCAAGGTGGGTAAAATGAGGATCCAGATTGTTGGAGGCCATAGGCTGACACTGTAAACTGCTTAGAGAGGGCTGGAAAGCACTGTGAAGTGGTTTATAAGTCTAAGTGCTGTTGCTAAAAGCTTCCAGTGATGGAGCACCCACAACCTCTGAAGGCAAGCCATTCAGCTGGTTAATATGTACTGTTGGACATGCAAGCTTTATTAGTAAGATGCATATCTAAAATGCCTTTTCTTATTACTCTATTATTTACTGTGCCTGTAAAAAGTACAACTTTCATATTATCAATAGATAATATGAAAGTTGCACTTCATGTTACTTACTTTGGAAAGTAAGGTTCTACATTTAGGCAAGAAAAACAAAATGCACAGGTACAGTATAGGTGCTACCTTGCTCAATAGTAGCAACTGTGAGAGGGATCTTGGAGTCCTAGTGGACAACCATTTAAGTATGAGCCAGCCGTGTGCAGCAGCTGCCAAAAAAGCCAACACAGTTCTAGGCTACATAAACAGAGGGACAGATTCAAGATCACATGAAGTGTTAATGCCACTTTATCATGCCTTGGGAAGGCCACATTTGGAATACGGCATTCAGTTTTGGTCGCCAAGATGTAGAAAAGACGTGGGGACTCTGGAAAGAGTGCAAAGAAGAGCAACCAAGATGATTAGGGGACTGGAGACTAAACCATATGAGGAACGGTTGCAGGAATTGGGTATGTCTCGTTTAATGAAAAGAAGGACCAGGGGAGACATGATAGCAGTCTTCCAATATCTCAGGGGTTGCCACAAAGAAGAGGGAGTCAAACTATTTTCCAAAGCACCTGAGGGTAGAACAAGAAGCAATGGGTGGAAACTAATCAAGGAGAGAAGCAACTTAGAACTGGGGAGAAATTTCCTGATAGTGAGAACAACTAATCAGTGGAACAGCTTGCCTCCAGAAGTTGTGAATGCCCCAACCCTGGAAGTCTTTAAGAAGATGTTGGATAGCCATTTGTCTGAAATGATATAAGGTTTCCTGCCTAGGCAGGGGATTGGACTAGAAGACCTCCAAGGTCCCTTCCAACTCTGCTATTGTATTGTGTTGTACGATCTACCTGAAGTAGGCCAAAATACCAAGATTTAATTATTTTTTGTCTACTGTATGCCTTTGCATCCCAACAGAATGGATGGATGGAAAAAAGGAAGGAAGGAAGGAAGGAAAAAGAAGGTGACATAATGGATGGATGGAAAAAAGGAAGGAAGGAAGGAAGGAAGGAAGGAAGGAAAGTGAGATAATGGATGGATGGATGGATGGATGGAAGGAAGGAAGGAAGGAAGGAAGGAAGGAAGGAAGGAAGGAAGGAAGGAAGGAAGGAAGGAAGGAGAATTCTCTTGTGCCTTTTGCCTGGGCATATTGTTCCTCCCCAATTCTGTACCTCAATTAAGATTAGGTGCATTATTTTTTTTTCCTTTCCTTCTTTTCAGACAGGCAGCTGCTCTGCATAGAAGCAAAGATTCAATTCATCTCCAACAGCCTTTTAAAGGATATAACTGGCCCACATTAATATATCATGAGTTAATCCTGATTAATGGTACGAGAGAGAATCTGATTGCAACTAATTAGGCAAAACTGATATTCTGAGCCACCATATCACTTTCTCCCAGCAAAGTACTTGCCCTGTAAAAAAAGATAAAGGGGAGGAAAGCATGACATTAAAGGGCACCGTGTGCAATCTGTCCTTTCGGGGCCTCTCTTTCAGCTCCACAACAAAGAGGATGTGCTGAAATTTCTCATTAAGCTAAATTTTTCCATAGAGTTTCCAACCGAACAAGCATTCAGAACGGGGGATTGGAAAAAGAGCAGCGATTAAAAAATAAAAGTCCTCTCCAATCGCACGACCTTTGATAGAGGAGGGTCAAGATCGGGAACGTGATAACCTCCCACGGAGGAGGTACAACCCTCAGGCCAAGCTACCAGAAAAAGCTCCGAGAATGGGTCAGATAGGTTGTTGTCATTCGCCTGTTTACAAGAATCTCTCGCGACGGTCGTCCCCCTGAGGAAACCGGAGATAGACCTCAGTGTCAGGGGCAAGTAACCAAGAACAGGAGTTTAGTTCAAGGCACTTCAAGTCGAGTACATGCTACCCATGTGTCAGGTAGTCAGTCAATAGTTTCAACCGTGGAGAATTCACACTACTGTATTTTTCAGAGTATAAGACGCACCTTTTTCCCCTCAATAAAGAGGCTGAAAATATGGGTGCGTCTTATACACTGAATACAGCATTTTTGGCCTCCAAAAACCCCTCCCCCTTCACCAAAATGGCCATGAAGAGCCTTTAGGATTCAGAGTGCCCCTGGGGGCTGGGGAGGGCAGAAATGAGCAAAACACACACCATATTTTGCTCACTTTTAAACCCCCCCCTCAGGCCCCAGGATCACTCTATAAGCTTCTTAAAGGCTATCCATGCACTTTTTTGACAAAAAACGGGCCTGTTTTTGCAAAAAATAGGCCATTTTTTGCTTGTTTTGGGAGATCCCCCCACCCCCCAGGAGCACTCTACAAGCCTCCTAAAGGCTATTCATGCCCTTTAAAAAAAAAGGGGGGCGGGCATTTTCGTGAAAAATGGGCCATTTTTGGGAGGCTTGCAAAGTACAAAAACTTTTTTTTTAATTTGCCTCTTCAAAATCTTATACTTGCGGTGCGTCTTATACTTTGGTGCATCTTATACTTCAAAAAATATGGTATTTCTTTTGGGAATTGAAAGTGTCCTGACATACGGCATTCTTGCATGGTAGGGGAGCAGCTCTGTTGTGGACACGAGTGAAGTTGAGCTGGTCATGGCCACCTTGGTCACATTCACCCTGGCCCCCTGAAGTCAAACACACCCCTGATGTGGCCCTCAATTAAATAAGTTTGACACCCCTGCAATAGTGCATCGTGCCTTCATTTTGAATGTTGACCAGGGTCAATGCGGAGTCAACCATGCCCTCCCATCAATCACACCTGCATGGTATTGGTTGATAACGTTTGAATGGGAGCGGTAACCTTATCAGCCGTGTGTATCGAAATTTGGAAGGTTTACTCCATCGGTATGTACATTTCAGAAACTGGATGAATCTCTTGGAAACTTTTTAATTAACCTTATTTTGTGAACAGGTTCCCAGGGAGCAAGTCTCAATGACTTGAGCCTGTTATGCAATTTTTTTCTCTGTGTGCTGTGTCTCCCAACAGTCTTTTAAGAGTAGCACATGACATGCCATTGAGTGATGAGCGCTACATAAAATGCATAATTTAGTTGGCAACCTTTTCTCTTCTACCTTGTCCCTGAAGCAATGGCATGAAGGAAAACTCAGTCTCTGATTTCTTTTGTGCTGGTTTTATTTTTTATTTTTTCCCAGAGCAATGAAGAAAGACGCCTTGCGCTGAACTGCACGGCAGACCTTCTCACTGCCAATTATTTATAAGGAAATTTAGAAGGCTACTGTGAGCAAGGAGTTGCTTGTTAAGGACTGAGAATTATACTTAAAAGATAGCATGCATGGGCTTACAGAGGAGGAAAACAAAGCATTTGGAGTCTTTGAAATAATATTACACGCTGTTTGAAGGCTTTATGGTTTTTTCTCCCCAGGGACCGTGAATGTCTTATAACATAGCCTAACTGAAGAGGAGAGCTTTGCTCAAGAAGACCAAGACTAACAAATAAGATAGCAAATATGGGAGAAAAGAGGCTGTTCTTCTTCTTTTTCTTCTCTCAAACAAGTCTTAAAGTGCAGAAAGGAAGCTGCCCTTCCAATGCTGCTACTCATAACTTGCAACAAACCTACAGGGAGAGAAGATTCTAAAGGAACGGCATGGCAGAAGTGGTAAGGGGCACCTGTGCAGGACTTATACGAAGGCTCTTGATTTGCGGACTTCAATCTTGGACTGGAATCACAAAAAATAAAGGGCTAAGACTTACCGTATTTTTCAGAGTATAAGATGTACCGGAGTATAAGACGCATCTGTGGGCCAGGGGCTCCCCAAAATGAGCAAAAAATGGCCCGTTTTTTGTCAAAAAAAGGACAAGCATAGCATTTAGGAGGCTTGTAAAGTGCTCCTGGGGGCTGGGGGCCCCAAAAATGAAGAAAAAAACCCTGAAAATGGGCCCATTGTTCATCAAAAAAAGGGCACGTATAGCATTTAGGCAGCTTGTAGAGTGCTTCAGGGGGATAGAGGGGCAAAAATGAGCAAAAGCGTCCCGTTTTTCGCTCATTTCTGCTCTCCCAAGCCCCCAGGAGCATTCTGGAAGTCTCCTAAAGGCTATGCACAGCCATTTTTCCAAAGGGGCCGGGTTTCGGGATGCCAAAAATGCGGTATTCAGTGTATAAGGTGCATTTCACTCTCTTTTTTGGGAGGGAGGGAAAGCGTGTCTTATACTTTGAAAATACGGTATATGATTGCAGTCTTCCGGTACCTGAGGAAGTACCGGAAGGCTGCGGTCATATTAGTCCTAGCCCTTTCTTTCTCTTTCTGTGGAGTCCTTGAGGAAGTACGCAGAAAAAGAATGAGTTCACATGTTCTCCCAAACACCTGAGGGCAGAACAAGAAGTTGTGGGTGGGAACTAATCAAGGAGAGAGAACAACCAAGAACTAAGGAGAAATTGGCTGGCAGTCAGAACAATTAATCAATGGAACAGATTGCCTTCAGAAGTTGTGGGCGCTCCATCTCTGGAGGTTCTCAAGAGGAGATTGGACGGTCATTTGTCTGGAATAGTATAGGACTGTGATGGTGAACCTAAGGCACGTGTGTCACACAGAGACATATTTGCTGGCACGTAAGCCATAAGCTCCAGTGTGGATGCGCGCACTGACGAACTGTTTTTCTACCTTCTGGAGGTCCGGGGGAGGCCATTTTTGAACTTCCAGTTGGCCCGTTGGCCCTATTTTTCACCCTCCAATGCTCCGGAGGTTTTCCTGAAGCCCGGGAAGAGTGAAAACTGCCTCCCCTGGCCCACCAGAGGCCCACCAGAAGCCAGAAATGGATCGTTTCTGAACTTCCACTTGCCCATTGGGCTTGTTTTTCACCCTCTGCAGGCTTCAGGAAAGTCTCTGGAGTCTGGGAAGGGTGAAAATTCCCCCCAACATGGTGTTGAGTGGGTATTGCCATGCACAGGTGGTTGGGGCGCATTGCATTGTGGCTGTGGGTATAAATTTGGCGCGCCTTTACAATACAATACAATACAATACAATAGCAGAGTTGGAAGGGACCTTGTAGGTCTTCTAGTCCAACCCCCTGCGTGGGCAGGAACCTTATACCATTTCAGACAAATGGCTATCTAACACCTTTTTAAAGACTTCCAGGGTTGGGGCATTCACAACTTCTGGAGGCAAGCTGTTCCAGAGGTTAATTGTTCTAACTGTCAGGAAATTTCTCCTTAGTTCTAAGTTGCTTCTCTCCTTGATTAGTTTCCACCCATTGCTTCTTGTCCTACCCCCAGTTGCCTTGGAGAATAGTTTGGCTCCCTCTTCTTTGTGGCACCCTCTTTACATAAAGGTTTGCCATCATTGGTATAGGATCTCCTGCTTGAACAGGCAATTGGACTAGAAGACCTCAAGAAGACTCTTCCAACCCTACTATTCTACATTCTATGTTATCAACAGAAAAAATGAGCATGTGAATTTTCAGTCTTTGCCTAAGACAAGATTCTGTCCCTTTAAATGGCAGTCAGACCAGTTTTTGGAGGGATGAATATTGCAATTGGATGTTGAGTTGTAAACCAGGGGCCTGAAATTAAGATATTTTCTCAATTACATTTGGACATCTCCCTGCACGTCAAGGCAATGATCCTATCACTGAGCAAATGGCTTCACACCACTAATAATAATCATAATAATTGTGGGATTTCTGAATACAAACGGATTAAGGCTTGGCTCATAACACACCAGAAAAGAAGAAAGTGTAGCAATACCAGGAGGATAGTAAAAGAGAAAGAATTGGAGAGGATCAAAAAGTAGTAAAACTTTTCGGCCCACAATAGAAAATGTCCTTACATATTACATTAAAGCAGGTTCTGACAAGTTCTGGAGAACCGGTAGCGAAAATTTTGAGTCATTCGGAGAACCAGTAAGTATGACCTCTGGCTGGCCCCAAAGTGAGGTGGGAATGGAGATTTTGCAGGATCCTTCCCCTGGAGTGGGGAGGGAATGGGGATTTTACAGTATCCTTCCCCTGGAGTGGGGAGGGAATGGAGATTTTACAGTATCCTTCCCCTGGAGTTGGAAGGGAATGGAGATTTTGCAGTATCCTTCCCCTTGACTGAGGGATTCCCACATCAAGTGGAGATTGCAATGTGGCCTGTTGTAAACTGAGAGCATATACCAGTCCAGTGCCTGATTTTTTTTAAAAATATATAAAGCATGCTGTGATTAGAAGGCCTGGATGTTGATATTTGAGCATAGATCTTTTTTAACATTTATATTTTATTGGCTTCTACTAATCCAGATGGAATGTTAATATATCTTGCAAGTCCACGTATGATATGCCACACGCCAAATAAATAACCATCAACAGAACCATCAGAAACCTTGGGCTTGGCACAAAGCAAATTGAAACAGAATTCTATTTCATCTTCCTGGCCTCATCAAGTGTCAGTGACCATTCCATCTTCTCTCCCCAAAACTGTGGCGGCAGGAGCTTCATTTCTTTAATAACGCCATTGCAAACATTCAAACCAAAGATGATATTCGCCTGAACTGGTAGTGGAAATCGCGGGTGGGATTGCTCACCTGCCCCAGCTCTATGCTGTCCTATTGAGGCACATTTTCGCGCTGCGTGCACAGAAGCGTCAGAATTTGTTGCCTAAATTCAAATCCAGAAAGCCCACACAGATAACTGATGCAGCAGGATTCCTTAACTTCTTGATATTCGTAAGAATAGATGAATAAATGTTCAAAGCCAACAGGTGGTTCTTTCAACATGGTAGAAGTTTCAAGGAGAACACAAGCAGAAGAGAACAGTTTCATCTCAGAGTTAAGAGCAGACAGAGTCTTAAGTTTCCCTTTCAATTCTTTGCACAGACTCAGATCTGTTTCAGCTCCCATTGGCTGATTTAGTTGCTCTGCCTTTTCATTGGCTGACCTTGTTATCATGTCTCTCCTAGTCATGAATATTCTAACAGGATGGCCATGCACATGCACACTAACATTTGCAAACAGGTAGGGAAAGTTAAGTGAATACCACTCCTGATCCAAACAATAAGATTGGTCCATTTAGAACACAAGAGCCAAGGGGGGGAAAACCAAACCAATTAGTATATACCAATTAGTAACCATTTTCATTGTAAACAAGTACAATGACAATAAAGAGTATACTTATATTTGACAAAACACTCTTTGTTTCCTCCTCAACAATCAGTGTGAGCCTTTGTTTAATGGTCTTCAAAATGGCAAAGTAAGAATTGCGTCAGAGAGCAAGATGTTCCCTAGCCTACTATGGATCTGCCCACAGAGCCTGTTGCAATTCACAAAAGTTTCCACAGCACAACCAAGAGATTTCTGC
Organism: Rhabdophis nuchalis; assembly: GCA_039707465.1. NCBI lineage: Eukaryota > Metazoa > Chordata > Lepidosauria > Squamata > Natricidae > Rhabdophis > Rhabdophis nuchalis. Next base: position 7,672,850 of record CM077651.1, on the reverse strand, counting down.
TCTCCATACACCCTATTTGTACTTTATCCATCCCTTTCTTCTCCCTCTCTCCTCACTCTCCCTCTCCTCCTTTCTTCCCTCTGTCCTTCTCTTTTCAACTTCCCCTCCCTCTCTCCTTCTCCTCCCTCCCCTTACCACTCCTCATTTCTCTCCTCCTCTCCCCTGCTCGCCCTCTCTCCTCTCCCTCTCTTCTTCCCTTCCCTTTCTCCTCTACTTCTCACTCTTCATCTCATTTACTTGGTGTATTTCAGTTTCTGAGCAGAACTCCATTGTATGTTGAAGGTATTTATAAGGTGTTAATATCACTTTATAAGGCTTTGGTAAGGCCACACTTGGAATACGGCGTCCAGGTTTGGTCATCACGATGTAGAAAAGACGTGGAGACTCTAGAAAGAGTGCAGAGAAGAGCAACAAAGAGGATTAGGGGACTGGAGACTAAAACATATGAAGAACAGTTGCAGGAACTGACTATGTCTAGTTTAATGAAAAGAAGGGCAGGGGAGACATGATAGCAGTCTTCCGATATCTCAGAGGGTGCCACAAAGAAGAGGGAGTCAAACTATTCTCCAAGGCACCTGGGGGCAGGACAAGAAGCAATGGGTGGAAACTAATCAAGGAGAGAAGCAACTTAGAACTGAGGAGAAATTTCCTGACAGTTCGAACAATTAACCAGTGGAACAGAAGTTGCCTCCAGATGTTGTGAATGCCCCAACACTGCAAGTCTTCAAGAAGATGTTGGACAGCCATTTGTCTGAAATGGTATAGGGTTTCCTGCCTAGGCAGGGAGTTGGACTAGATGACCTCCAAGGTCCCTTCCAACTCTGCTATTGTATTGTATTATTGTATAATTCCTTTTCAATATACATATTTAATTTTTCTCCTCCTTTTTAGTAAAAAACAACAACGATATAACAGAAAAGTATGCATATATAGTCATTGTGCTTTAGAAGGTTCTATCTTAAGTGCCATTTATCAGGTGTAAATACATCTTGGCCTTGCTTTTGACCATAAAAATGGGGGCAATCGTCAGTTCCGATGCTTAAGAGAAATAATGAGAAAGATTAAAATTTACTCGGGCCCATTTTTGTGCTCATCTTTACCAACCATTGTTAGCTGACCCATTTGTTCATGACAATCCTAATTTTCATCATCGTTTGAGCATAGCAATTTTCATCGAAGCACCAAGGAAGGCTGAAAGAACAATGCGCCGTGCCTAAAAAGCCAAGCAAAATTCACTCCTCCGTGCACCAATGAAATGCTCGGAAGAAGAAAAGCCAACTCAAGGAACAGCAAGAAGCCAGCAGTTCATTCTTCATTATTTCAAGTGTTGGAAGAAATGTCCTTCTGGGTTCAGCTCCAAGTGGGGAAAAAGACACTGGAAACAACGAGGCTGCTTGGAAAGATGGTTTAATGGTGGACAAGATCACATGGCTTGGAGCTCCTATAGAGAAAAAGGGGGATCACATGCTTCCAGATGTTGGGTGAAGAAGAAAAAGGGCCAAGATGATGTGAGTGCCTGAGTTTTATATCTTCTCCTGGGCCCCACTTCCTGTTCCTGTCGCTGTGTAAGAAATGTATTCTGATTGGTTGTCAGACTCCCGGGGGGGAGGTGTCTTAGCTAACTTTGTAGGCTGTCCTGAGACCCAAGCTTGTTTGCCTTGCTGGCTGATGTCATCTTCCCAGGTGCCATGTGGGGAGATGGGTGGAAGGTTAATCCTACCTTTGTTATGTAGAATAGATTGGCTCAGGCCTTAATGGACCATTGACAAAATATGTTTAAAAACATGTTTCTCCTTCTCTCATCCAGCGAAATATAATATTCTGCCTTTTTAATATTTCCTAAAATAATTCATTTTTTCTCGGAGAGGGAGGGGTGAGTGCTACCTTCCTACACAACAATGGCATTTTTCATGATTTGGCCCACCGCAGCATGGAGAATTCTGGAAAGGCCAGGATTAGGTTTGCATGGTCCCAAAAGTTACCTCTTTCGTAGAAAGAATTCACTTTGGATTCAGTGGTATTTCTTGCAGGGCAAAGTTATTTATCACAAATGCATATGAAAAAAAAAGCAGTATAAATACCGTATAGTTGCCATCAGATTCAAATTCCTCCACAGACTTCCAAAAGAAATTCGGAGCGTGACAAAGAGAGTTGCATGCAGAAGATCCCGTTCTTTTATCTCCCTTTCAGACAGAGTTCCATGACTAGCATGCTCTATCACCCTCTCAACTCCTACCGAGAAAGGAAATTATCTCATTCTTGCGCTGAGCTAGATGAAATCCACATTTGGTAGATTCCACTTAGTCTCATCACATTAGTCTCAAAGACTTCTTTCCTAACTCTCTAACACAATTTTGAGAAACAAGGGATAAAAAGCTCCCTTTTTAAAGCGCTCCATGGCTTAGGACCGGGGTACTTACAACATCGCCTTCTGCCACCGAGAACCTCCCACCGGCCAGTACGCTCCCATAGAGAGGGTCTCCTCATGGTGCCGTCGACTGGCAACACCCAGGGGGAGAGCCTTCTCCGTGGGAGCACCTGTCCTCTGGAACGAATTGCCCCCGGAATTAAGAACTATCCCTGACTTACGCACCTGCTCTCAAAACCATTTTTTTCCCAACAAGCCGGGCTGGCATAAAACATAATTTTTAAACTCAATTTTTTATTAATTTTAATCAGGGTTGGTTGGGTTTTTTTCTACGTTTCAGCCAAGGTTTAATATGTTTTTTAAAAGCTTTTTTAACTTTTGTATATTTCTTTTTATTCTGGCTGTACACCGCCCTGAGTTTTTCGGGAGTAGGGCGGTATAAAAAACCAATAAAACTCAAACTTTTATGACTCTGTAATCTTTTAAGTCAGGGTAGAGTCAAGGTGACTGGATGGAGCAAAGTGTTTACTGACCGGATTCCCTTCCTAATGCCTATGGGGAGCTCACAGCAGTTGTTTTTTTCTCTACACTTTAGGAAAGAAACATCTGTTGCTACCTAGGATTGAACTCTCAACCTTCCAAATGGGAGCCTAGAATCTTCACCATTAGGCCACCATGCTGGTCAAACAAGGAATAGACCAGCCATTTATTTTGGCCTTTTACATCTCAATAATTACAGATTTGATATCTCAGGAAAGAAACATCCTTGAAGATTGCTAAGCAACACAGCACTGCTTCTAAAAACAACGTGGCTGCATCTATGTGGTGATCATAAGTCCAGCTCTGCTAAGGGTATTTTAACATTTTTATAATTTGGCAGCTTTCCATCTTTCTTCATAATATTAAAGGTGACCATCAAAAAGAGCAAGCATGACTAGAGTAGAATAGAGTAGAGTAGAGTAGAGTAAAATAGGAATAGAAATAGGAAACAATAGGATAGGATAGGATAGGATAGGATAGGATAGGATAGGATAGGATAGGATAGGAGACGAGACGAGACGAGAAGAGAGGAGACGAGAGGAGAGGAGAGGAGAGGAGAAGAGAGGAGAGGATATTCTGGACTAGATTGACCAGAGTAGAGTAGAGTAGAGTAGAGTAGAGTAGAGTAGAGTAGAGTAGAGTAGAGTAGAGTAGAGTAGAATAGAATAGAATAGAATAGAATATTATTGACTAGACTAGATGACCAAATAGAGTAGAGTAGGATAGAGTAGACTAGACTAGACTAGAGTAGAGTAGAGTAGAGTAGACTAGAGTAGAGTAGAGTAGACTAGAGTAGAATAGAATAGAATAGAATATTATTGACTAGACTAGATGACCAAATAGAGTAGAGTAGGATAGAGTAGACTGGACTAGAGTAGAATAGACTAGAGTAGAGTAGACTAGAGTAGAGTTGACTAGAGTAGAATAGAATAGAGTAGAGTAGAGTAGAGTAGAATAGAATAGAATAGAATATTATTGACTAGACTAGATGACCAAATAGAGTAGAGTAGGATAGAGTAGACTAGACTAGACTAGACTAGAGTAGAATAGAATAGACTAGAGTAGAGTAGAGTAGACTAGAGTAGAGTAGACTAGAGTAGAGTAGAATAGAATAGAATAGAATATTATTGACTAGACTAGATGACCAAATAGAGTAGAGTAGGATAGACTAGAGTAGAGTAGAGTAGAGTAGAGTTGACTAGAGTAGAATAGAATAGAATAGAATAGAGTAGAGTAGAGTAGAGTAGAATAGAATAGAATAGAATAGAATATTATTGACTAGACTAGATGACCAAATAGAGTAGAGTAGGATAGAGTAGAGTAGACTAGACTAGACTAGACTAGAGTAGAATAGAATAGACTAGAGTAGAGTAGAGTAGACTAGAGTAGAGTAGAATAGAATAGAATAGAATATTATTGACTAGACTAGATGACCAAATAGACTAGAGTAGAGTAGACTAGAGTAGAGTTGACTAGAGTAGAGTAGAGTAGAGTAGAGTAGAATAGAATAGAATAGAATAGAATAGAATAGAATAGCTTTATTGTCATTTTAAGTGTACACTAATTGGCATACATTCAAGTGAACGTTTGTTGCATACAGCTCTCAAAGGGTCACCACCTCCAATAAACATGGCAAAAACATAAATAAATAAGTAAAAAATGTGCATATACTCGCATGCCCACATGTATTGTATGGCACAGAGCAAGCATGGCTGGAATAAATAGATCTACTGCATCTAACCCTCCTTTTAACCATCTGCCAATGGACTTATGAACGAGGTGAACACTTTGGCTACTGATTGATTGGTTTGCCCAGTTTGAATGCAGATGGCTGGGCCCCAATCTGCGACCTGCAGCGTAAACTTTATTCTGACTTCCAAATGAAGAGTGAGGCTTCTAGAACAATTTCCCTCACCTGAGGTTATATGTTAGTGGCCAGGAACGCTCCTTTTTAACACTAAACAGTTTGTTTAATTAAAGCATTTCCTCTCTCTCTTTTTTTTTTTTAATCAACACAGCTTCTCCAAAGATGCCATATGTTAGGTACGGCATCCATCATATTTGTCGGGCAGTGTTTGAGAACAAGCAAACAGCTGATGAAGCATTTGGCAGAACAAAATTTGCATCCATCAATCTTTTTGTGACTCGTGAACTATGCGGTTGTTGGTTTTTTTTACACAGATTAAAGTGTGGGGAAGAGAAAGGTGGTTTTTGTTCAAAAAAGTCATCCATTTCAAAGTCACACTTCTCAGCACCAACATTTAGACAGGAACGAAGCATTCATCCTGAGATGACTGATGCCCATAGTTTTGCCCCCATTGTTAATGGCCCTTTATCCTTTATTGCAGGGATCTGCAAAGTTGGCTCTTTTAAGACTGGTGGACTTCAACTCCCAGAATTCCCCAGCCAGCATGGCTGGCTGGGGAATTCTGGGAGTTGAAGTCCACCAGTCTTAAAAGAGCCAACTTTGCAGATCCCTGCTTTATTGTATTTGTGGATTGTTGTTGTTGCTGTTTTTACAAAAAAAAAAAGTGCCATAATTTCCTCTAAAATGCTGATAAGTGATCCCTGTGTGACCTATCTTCATTATCATGTGTTCTTAGTAACTTTATTTTTAGGTTGCGAAACCTACATCAGAGGTAAGCAGCTTGTTGTCCAGATGTTTAGGATTTCAAGATCTCCATGGCAAGGTCACAGAATGATGGAAGATGTAGTCTGTAATTTCTGAAGGGCCCTTGGTTGTCTTCAGCTGTGTTGGATTCAAATTGAGAGGAAGTGGTTTTTTTTAAAAAAGATGTGAAAACACACACAAACAGACACACACACAGAAGAAGCTTCTAGGATGAGAAGCAAAATGTCTTCAAAGAAAAACTAGAAAGTCCAGTTGCCTCTTGAAAAAGCATCTTTGGGACAACCATGACCTGGATGACTGAGAATCTCCATAGATAGATAGAGAGAGAGAGAGAGAGAGGGAGGGAGGGAGGGAGGGAGGGAAAGAAAGATGGAAAGAAAGAGAGACAGAGACAGAGAGACAGAGAAAGAGGGCAGGTGGGAGGGAGAGAGAGAGAGAGACAAAGAAATAGGGAGATAGATAGATAGAGACAGAGGCAGAGAGAGGGAGAGAGAGATACAGGCACAGAGAGACAGAAAGAGGAGAGGGAGAGAGAGGGGGAGAGATACAGACCCAGAGAGACACAGAGACAGAGAGAGGAGGGGAAAATACAGACATGGAGAGACAGACAGAGAGAGACAGACAGAGAGACAGAGAGAGAGAGGGAGAGAGACAGAGAGAGAGGAAGAGAGATACAGAGACAGATGCAGAGAGACAGAAAGAAACAGAGACACAGATGAATTTTACCCAATTCTCTAAGAAATCTGTCTTAAACAACGTCAGATGTTTTTACACAAATGCTCGATTTCTCGTCTTTGTTCAAGCAATCTTACGCCTAAGTATAATTGCTCTTTGCTTGATGAAATTAAATAAAAGCTAATCAGTATTAATCACATTTTCCAGTTTACATTTTAGGTAAATAGCAATTAGCACATTAGTCATGAAGGGGAGGGGGAATCAACGTGCTATATTTATGGCATATACTATTTTATCGCTCAGACGTGGGTGATAGATGTAGAATAACAATCAGCTGCTTTTACGTTATGAACAAATTCTGATATTTGTTGAAATAATCTGGGGAAGTAAGAATAGATATGAAGAATTTACTCCATTGTTCAAATGGTTTTGGGTCTGGATCTCCAAAGAATAACATGTATTACAGAATTTTCACTGAAATGCATCCATTCAGCGGTAGAAAACTCGATTGGGAACTCTAAATTAAGTGAATTGAAAAGGATCTAATATCAATACAATTATAATAATAATAATTTATTATATTTATAGACCGGCCCCTCTCCCTGAAGGGACTCGGGGCGGTGATATGTGTTCATGCGCTGGAATCTTAGAGCTGGAAACATCATAATTAAAAATGTAGTCATATAAAAGTTTCTCTATATGATACGATACAAAAAAAAAAACCAATGTGGGTCATGTTTTGCTTAATATTTCATTAGGAACATGAAAAGTGGGAGGACCTCTTAGTTGTGCTGGATAGAGCACTGCACCATTTCATTTCATTTCATTTCATTTATTTCAATTTATATACCGCACCTTCTCCATCGAAATGGACCCAGGGTGGTGCACAGGAATTTAAAACCAACAATAATAGAAATACAATAAATACAATAAATAGGTAAAAAGAATTAAATCAGAGCCTGTGCTAAAATTCCCCCTAAAAATCTAACATCCATTTATGTGTTTGGCAGAAGCTATATTACAAAAAGTCTAAACTATTAAGCAAGACCAGCTTGCTGAAAAAAGTATGTTTTACGTGAACGGCGAAAGAGGGGAAGGTCCGTGATAGTGCGAAGTTCTGGGGGTAGGTCGTTCCAGAGGGCCGGCCCTGCCACAGAGAAGGCCCTACCCCTGGGCACCGCTAGTCGGCATTGACCGGCGCTTGGTACCCTCAGTAGGCCCTCTCTGTGGGAGCGTATCAGATGCAGGGAGGTATGTGGCAGGAGACGGTCCCGCAAGTAGCTAGGCCCCGAGCCATAGAGCGATTTGAAGATGGTGACAAGCACCTTGAAGCGCACACAGAAGGCCACCAGTTGTTCTCCAGTCATATAAAAACATCCCTTTTTCACAACCTGTAATCTTTTAATTTGTCAAGGCAACTGGATGGAAATGAGCGTTTACTGGCTAGATGCCCTTCCCGATGCCACAAGGAGTTCACAGCAGATTTTTTTCATCGTGCCCTGTTCTTCAGTCATGTAGTTCAGAAAAAGAAACTGGTTGTGTTTTGTCCTCACTACCCATTAGTCCGATTGCAGCTCGACATGCAGCTAAACCCACCTATCCTCCAATAAAACAGACTATGTGCGTGAATCTGCATGCTTTATTGAAAGAACAGGATGTGGTGAAACGGGTGAAAATAGGGATGCATACAATGAGAACCAAATACAAGATAAGACAGTATTGAGTTACTGCTGACACATAACAATGAATAAATACAAGCAATTTAAATCTCACCAGAGATGCTGTGTGTGTGGGATGTGGGTTTGTCCTTGGAGGACCATGTGATTAAGATGGATTCTTCTTTGTGCTTCTGCCTTCTCCAAAGGCTAAAGGAAAATGGAATCTGGCTTCCCAGCATGCACTTGGTTTGAGAGTGTTGGCCCATGTTGGTCTGTGTCTAATTTTTCCAGTCTCATAACCCATCTGGACAGGCTTGTGAGAAATCAAAAGATGTGAAAGACACTCAGCTATCCTCTCCCTCCACAATCCTCCACTACCCTCAAGAGAGATGCTTAGACAGATTGGACAAACTCTTATCTTGTATTGAAATCGAAGGTGAAGCTGGAAAGGTGATGGGTGGATTCCACCATCTTTAGCACCATCGTGCCAAGTTGCATCTCACAGGATACTTGGGTATTCTGGACCCCTCTATCACTAGAATTTTCCAGATTCTTCATGGTGGCACAGTGGTTAGAATGAAGTATTGCAGCTAACTCTTCTCCCTGTCAGGAGTTCAATCCTGACTACTTCTTGTAGGCTACTTCTGCTATCTTCCGGCTGCCTGCAATTTGGCAGTTCAAATCTCACCAGGCTCAAGGTTGACTCAAACTTCCATCTTTCTGAGGTGGGCAAAATGAGGACCCAGATTGTTGGGGACAAGATGCTGACTCTGTACACCGCTTAGAGAGAGCTGTAAAGCACTATGGAGCATTGCATACAGAAAGTGTAAATGCTATCGCTAATTATCTGTCAGAAAAAGATATATATTTTACAACTATTTCCCCTTGTGTAGGGAGGGGGAAAAACCCTAGACATTTCTAAAATGTCATTCAAGATTTTATTGGCAATAACCAAATTCGACTCCTGCAGCATAAACATAATTAGACCCGAAGGGAAGTCCTTGACCAGGTCAATCTTGATTCAAATTCTGCTAAATTACTTTACTCTGGAAATCTTTCTCAAAAAATCTGCTTATGAGACCAAAGGTCTCCACAACACTCAGCCATGGTGAAATAAATCACCTTTTGCATTTATTTGTTCAATTTCCATGTTCAACACATTTTGTTCACTCATAACAGTGAGTAAGGAATATTAATACTAAGATGCCCAACATTGTAATAATAATTAAAAATGAGCTTCCTGCCATCAAAACACATTTCCCTTCATGGAAACAAAGTGTGTATCACAATATCACCTTATTCAAATATTATTATTTTTCTCCCTGGAGTGGGGAAAATATTTTCTGATCAATTGACTATTAACTTCTAAGCAGTAAACATATACTTGTTCTTTGCAGAAAGGAGCAAATAAGGGCTGACACTAATAGCTTGAAGAAAACAGACCCACATCAGATTGAAAGAATATATAAACTCAAAATTTGGCACATATGTTCCTATTGGCTTCTAGGGACTTGCTAGGAAAGGATTTTTTTTTCCAAAATGACCGTCCAATCATTAGCATTTCTTATACAGTAATTAACACACTCTAATGCTAAGAAGTTCTACTTCCCCTCCCCACCTGAAAAGAACTCTGTTCCAACTGCCAGTTGCCTCATATTCCGTTACTTCAGTTAAACTGTCAGACATTCTACTCATTAACTCAGGAGCGGTCTGGGGCTCCTTACAGTACTAAAAGTTGTGAGAGAGATGGAGAGGGAGGGAGAGGGGAGGAAGGAAGGGAGAGGGATGGAGAGGGGGAGGGAGAGGGAGAGATTGTAGAAAATATTCTCATCTGTTTTTAACAGAGCCTAACATTCTTCTCATGCCCATTAACTAGAAGTAGCTCTGATATAAGCCTATGAAATGCAAGATTCTGTATCTTATTACCAGTTTCTACAGCTTTGTTAATTTACATCTAACTGGGCAAATTTAACTTCTCAGCAAAACCTGCTCCTGAAAGGAGACCAAACTTTGAGAACTTTGGAACAGATTCGGTGGCACGGATCCAAATTCTAAATGTGTTAATAGGAAATCTTATGTAAATGGCTAGCTATTTTAGGAAGTAGATTACCATACGACTCATTAAAAAAAGTTGTAGGGAAGGCATTGCTAAGAAGATGGGGATATGGGCATAGTTGCTAGTTAACTGCTAGCAGCCTAAAACTATTACCGTTTTATATGCTTAAACAAAATTAATATGCTTTTTATTAAGATTACTGTTGGCTGCCCAGAGTCACTTTCTTACGAGATAGGTGGCGGTACAAGCATGACAAAAATAAAATATAATATAATTAAATATCCTACATATTGGTTGATTTAAAAAAAAAACCACCTTGAATTCAAAAAAGAGAGCTAGTTTGGTCTAGTAGTTGCCTCCGCTGTGACTAATTTTAGATAGTTTTAATTGGGGGATTTTAATTGGTTTTTAGCGCAGGTTTTTGCTATTTAATAGATTTTTAAATTTATATGTTTTGTACTATTTTTGTATGTTGTTTTTAAATTCCTGCATTCCGCCCTGGGTCCTTTTGGAGAAGGGCGGGATATAAATTGAATATAAATAGTTAAGGCACCAGATTGGAAAGCAAGTGGTTTTGAATTCTAGTTCTGCTTTAGGCTTGAAAGTCAGAACTAGGAGGAGGAAGGAGAACTAGGTATGTTCACCACCTTCCGTCTTCAGTTTCAGCTCCTCCCTCAGTGGCATTCAGTAAGCAAAGGAAAGCAAAAGGGATGAACTGTGTTTACAGCTGCCTTTTATGATTGAGCTGGGAAGCACAGCCAATCAGATTCCACATAGTCCTTAAAGTTACATATACCTTTTATTAATCCTGGCTTATATATATTGTCAACCCAACATCAGGATGATTATCCTAACAACCTTGAGTTATGCCAAAGAATAGAGGCCTTTGAACTCTGGTGCTGGAGAAGACTCCTGCATTGAGTCCCTTGGACTGCAAGGCCATCCAACCGGTCAGTCCTAGAGGAGATCAACCCTGACTGCTCTTTAGAAGGCCAGATCCTGAAGAGGAAACTCAAATCCTTTGGCCACCTAATGAGAAGGAAGGACTTACTGGAGGAGAAAAGCCTGATGCTGGAAACGATTGAGGGCAAAAGAAGAAGGGGACAACAGAGAATGAGGTGGCTGGATGGAGTCACCAAAACAGTAGGCGTGAGCTTAAATGGACTCCAGAGGATGGTAGATGGTCCCTATTGTTCTACTTGCATTTTTTACATGCTTTCGAACTGCTAGGTTGGCAGAAGCTGGGACAAGTAACGGGAGCTCACTCCCTTATGTGGTGCTAGGGATTTGAACTGCTGAACTGCCGGCCTTTCTGATTGACAAGCTCAGCATCTTACCCACTGAGCCACCACATCCCTATGCCACTCGTGTACTTTTCTAATATATAATACATTTATGCCCCCTTCATTTGGAAAGAGGATGGTACAAACCATCCTTAGTTTCCTCTTTGAATAATTTCTCTGCGATTCAGAATTGTGGAGTTCTTTTGTTTTAATTCCTCTCTTAAAAGTTGTGCTGTTATTTTTTGTTCCAGGCTTAGTTTATTACATAATGTGCTCCCGTATTGATGTAAACCGATTCCAAGCGGCCATTTTTTAAAACATAAAAACCGGCCTTATAAAGCATAAAATAAAGCAGAGGCATAAATAGTTAAGATCCTGAGGGAGGAAGTTATTATTGCTCATAATCTGTGTTTCAATGAGCTCCCCATTTCTAGAGATAACCGCGTTGTATAGGAACAGTATATTAAGTTGGATAGCAAAAATTCTTAGAATTAATCCATATATTATGGAGATGTATTTTTGTCATAAAATGCATCCCTTACAGAAATAAAAGTTTATCCTCTTGAATATTGTGGTTCTTCCTCAGCTTGTTTTAATGCGTGGAAGCATGATCGCTGCCTGGCTGGGGTTGACTTTGATGTGCTAAAAGAAGTTCAATTCAATTCAATTCAATTTATTCAATTTATATCCCGCCCTTCTCCGAGAGGACCCAGGGCGGCGCACAGGAATTTAAAACAATATACAAAATAGTACCAACTATAATTTAAAAAACTTATTAAATGACAAAACCTGTGCTAAAACCAGATTAAATCCCCCATTTAAATTGTAAACTATCCCTCCCCTCCTCCCTGGAACCCCCTAAAAGCCAAATTAAGAATTTTGTTCAAACACCCCTAGAACTGCGTCCCGCCCACCTCTCTTGATACAGAATCCCTCATCAAGGTGGGCCCTCGTTGACGCGGAGGGCCATACCTGCGAGTAGGGGGGCTCCCGCAGTAGAAAAGGTCTGCCTTAGAGTACTTCATGGTGAATGTCATAAATATGATATATATATAAATATGTATAAATATATATAAAATATAAGGTCAGAGGAGTTGTTGTTGTTAATTCTACAGTTATTTTCATTGCCCCACAAAATAGTCATTCAACATAATCAACAATTCTGAATCTGGAAGACTTCCTCTTCCCTTGAGTTTGCTCCTTTGTTTATCCATTAATGACATCATCATGTTACCAAGATAAATTGGGCAGCCAACCTCAGAGGTGGTATTCAGCAGGTTCTAACCAGTTCGGGAGAACAGGTAACAGAAATTTTGAGTACTTCAGAGAACTGGTAAATACCTTCCTCTGGCTGGCCTCACCCACATCTATTCTCTGCCTCCCGAGTCCCAGATGATGGAGAGGAAATGGAGATTTTGAAATATCCTTCCCCTGCCATGCCCACCAAGCTATGCCACACTCACAAAGCCACACCCACAGAACTGATAGTGAAAATGTTTGAATCCCACCACTGACTAACCCTACATAATTATTTCCATCTAGCTACTTTTAGGGGGCATTTTTAGGAGGTTCTGTGGTTAAATATGCTGAGCTTGTCAGCTGGACAGCCCAGGCTCAAGAACTGAGGGTTATGTGACAGGCTGAGTTCTGTTACTCCCTCCCCCCAGTTCCTGCCCACCTAGCAGTTAGAAAACATACAAATGCGATTAGATAAATAGGCACCATTTTGATGGGAAAGTAACAGCGTTCTCTGTGCCCTTGGCGTATAGCCATGCTGGCCATATGGCCATGGAAACAGTTTTTGGGCAATGTTGGCTCCTTCAATCAAGAAACAGAGATGAGCACCTCTTCCTCTAACTGGTTTTACAAAAAAGCGGTACTAACATTTCACATGATCTTGATTCGATTCTTCTATTTATGCAATCAAGGCAGAGGTGGGTTTCTGCCGGTTCGCCCCGGACTGGGCGAACGGGTAGTGGGAACGGTGGGAGGCTCTGCCCACCTGTAAGGATGCTTCTGCACATGCACAGAAGAGTCGTGTGAGCGCAGGCGCATGCACATGAGCAAACCAGTAGTAAAATAAATTGAAACCCGCCACTGAACCAAGGATTGCATTATCTTCTTAGAAGGCCTTTCTTTCAAATACGACATCTAGCCTTGTTGTACACTATGCCTATTTATCAGTGCATTCAACAAGGCTCACTTCCAGTTGAGTTCTTTAGCAATGGTAAACCTCTTCATCGCTCACCTGCCCACCCTCCACACCATTCCAGCTTTCAAACTTCTCAAAATTCAATCTGGAGATTTGCAGATGGAATCACAGATTTGCAGGATTCCATAATGGAACATAATCACGTCCTTTCTGGTTCTTGAGAATTACTGAAATGATCTCTTTAAAAAAAAAAAAATAACAACAACACCCCTTAATTAGGATTGGTGGCTCAAATGAATGGATAAGGTGCTTATCAAAATAATTTTAGACAAGCAAGGAATGCATTCACAGTGACAAATACTGCTTTGGAAATCCCTTTGGAGGGATAAAATCACGATATCATTTCCCCCCTATAAATTAAGCACATATGGAGATGTTTTAAATATGATTCCCTCCCAGAGCTTAGTTAATCTCTCCTAAAGTAACTGGATTCAACATGTTTATTTTGAAGAAGCTTACAAGTGCATTGAATAGAACCGTGCCACTCTAGTGCAGTGTTAGTTCTGCAAAATATGTCTTCATTTCTAGCAGGAATATTTATTCTGGCAAAAGTGGGATTGTAGCTTAGTATTGAGCGTTACAAATGATATAAACCAAATTTATGCTATCGTCACCCACATCAATAGCAGGGAAGAGTTTATTTGCAATGGTCCAATGTCTCAAAGGCTGCCACAAAGTAGAGGGAGGAGCTATTCTCCAAAACACCTGAAGGAAGGTAAGAAGCAATGGATGGAGACTAATCAAGGAGAGAAGCAACCTAGAACTAAGGAGGAATTTCCTGACAGTTAGAACAAATAATCAGTCGAATGACTCATCTCCAGAAGTAGTGGATGCTCCAACACGGCAGATTTTTAAGAAGGAAATGGACAACTATTTATCTGAAATGATATAAGGCTTTCTGCTTCAACAAAGGGTTGGACTATAAGACCTCTCAGGCCCCTTCCAACTCTGGTTTTCTATTGTTGTTTTTCCAAAATTACGCTTATGCTGCAATACTTTGTAAAGAAATGGATGTGAGGTTGAAAAGGCAAAATGAAGAAGGAAATTGGAACATTATCATTTATACTGCATGAGGAGAAAACTTACAATTACAAAGGACTATCTATTTCTCTCTCTCTCTCTCTCTCTCTCTCTCTCTCTCTCTCTCTCTCTCATCCAATATCTACAACATTTTCTTAGTTAATGTAGCTGTTGCAATAACCACAACTGGCACACTAACCACAATATTCTTGAATTATATAACACCAATTTCTTAACCTGATCCCCTGGCTGAGATGACACTGATGCGCCATTTCAATCATACTTAAAATGTTACCTCGAACTTCACTCTGATAATGAAATCGTGTTATACTTGCCTTGCCCAGTACCTGAATCAAATCCATATGTCTGAGAGAAAATGCCCCATTGATTTCAGGGGAAAAAAAATCATTTAAGATTGTAATTTTTAAAAAATAATGGAAATCAATACCGTTCACTGCAGTGCAAGGGGTGTTTCCAGACAGAGACTCAAAGGAACCAAAAAAAAAAAGATGATTTAAGATTTGCACAAAATTAGATTTTGGATTATGCAGTGCAATCACGATTTACAGTCTTCCTTTGAATAGATAAGTTAATTGATTAATTTAAAGAATTTTTGGCATATGGGGTCTTTTTTTTTTTTAGGAAAGCAACTGTAAGAATGGCTTCATAAACACAATTTGTAGTAACAATATACAACGGAAGTATAAATAATGTTGTTTTAGTACAGATCAATGTTGTTGTCTTCATGCTACCCTCAGAGGGAATAATGTCAGGGAAAGCCGAAAGATATCTAGACGTATGAAGCAGACTGGAATTCTGTTGCCCGTAGTCATGAGTGCCAGATATGGACTGCAAAAACCTAGGCGGAAAATAATTAAGAGCTTGTGTTTATTTATTTTTTGGATTTGTTAAGGCTACCATGCTTCAAGAAGAGATAAACAAAAATTTTGAGTCTTTGTTCTTGTTGTTAGTTGCAAAGTTGTGTCTGACCCATCGCGATCCCATGGACAACATTCCTCCAGGCCTTCCTGTCCTCTACCATCCTCTGGAGTCCATTTAAGTTCTGCTTCAGTGACTCCATCCAGCCACCTCACTCTCTGTCATCCCCTTCTTCTTTTGCCCTTAATTGTTCCCAGCATGAGGCTCTTCTCCAGTGAGTCCTTTCTTCTCCTTAGGTGGCCAAAGTACTTGAGTTTCCTCTTCAGGATCTGGCCTTCTAAAGAGCAATCAGGGTGGATCTCCTCTAGGACTGACTGGTTGGATGGCCTTGCAGTCCAAGGGACTCACAAGAGTCTTCTCCAGCACCAGAGTTCAAATGTTTCAATTCTTTGGCACTCAGACTTTCTGATGGTCCAAACTTCACCGCCATCCATTGCAAGTGGAAAAACCATGGCCTTGACTTTACACACTTTTGTTGCCAAGGTGATGTCTCTGCTTTTTAGTATGCTGTCTAGATTTGCCATAGCTTTCCTCCCTAGGAACAAGCGTCTTTTAATGTCTTGCCTGCAGAATTTGGCTGTGGTTTGGTTTGGTTTTTGCAATCCAGAATTGGGAAGCCTTTCATTTGATAAGCTTGTAGAAGTTGGATTTTGTTAGACAAATTCTTGCATTAATTTCTTTGTATATTAAAACACATTTTTCTACGGCATTCTACCCCATCCTGGAAAATATCCAAATGTTGTAAGTTTTAGTACCGAGAGTTCCATAACTAGTATGACCCCATTGCTTGGAATTATGGGAATTAAGTTGTTCAGTTTGAGAAAGAGGGTTCTGCTTATTTAAAATACCAAGTTCCACTCTGAAAAGTTCATGGAGGTTGAATTTATGACTTTAAGAGTGAATTCTCCTGGCAGAGGTTGTGGATGGATCCATTCATCCATTGCAAGGAAAAAATAACTCTCTCGGGGTCTTTTTTCTTTTCTTTTCTGAGAGAAAGATACTCAAAACCTGTATAACTGAAATCTCAATCAGACCTGAAGATATAATTATGCAAATGTGTGGAAACCAAATTCTGACTCAGGAAAGCATAAAGGGCCTAAACAGCAATTATCACCTGTCATTGGTACAGGAGTCTAAAGATGATAATTGGTTGCCAAGATATTAAAAAAAGACTTTGAGACTCTAGAAAGAGTGCAGAGAAGAGCAGCAAAGGTGATTCGGGGACTGGAGGCTAAAACATATGAAGAACAGTTGCAGTAACTGACTATGTCTAGTTTAATGAAAAGAAGGACGAGGGGAGAAATGATAGCATGTTCCAATATCTAAGGGGATGCAACAAAGAAGAGGGGGAATGAACCACCTCTTTTTAGATTTAAGGGGACTGGATTAGTGGGCTGGAGGCCAAAACATACAAGGAACGGTTGCAGGAACTGGGCATGGCTAGTCTAGTGAAGAGAAAGACCAGGGGAGAAATGATAGCAGTCTCCCAATACTTGAGGGGCTGTCACAGAGAGGAGGGGGGTCAACCTATTTTCCAAAGCACCTGAAGGCCAGACAAGGAATAATTGATGGAAATTGACCAAGAAGAGATTCAACCTAGAAACAAGGAGGAACTTTGTGACAGTGAGAACAATCAATCCATGGAACAGAAGTTGCCTTCAGAAGTTGTGGGAGCTTCATCACTGGAAACTTTCAAGAAGAGACTGGGCTGCCATCTGTCAGAAATGGTGTACGGTCTCCTGCTTGGGTGGGTGAGGGTTGGACTAAATGGTTTACAAGGTCCCTTCCAACTCTGTTAATCCATACAAGGATTGTGCTCTGTACAAACCTATTCTCCAAAGCATTTGAAGCCAGAACAAGAAGCAATGGATGGAGACTAATCAAGGAGAGAACCAAGCTAGAAATAAGGAGACTTTTCTTGACAATGGGAACAATTCATCAGTTGAATGACTTGCGTTCAGAGGTTCTGTATGGTCCATCACTGGAGGTTTTTAAGAAGAGATTGGACAACCACTTGTCTGAAATGCTATACTGTAGGTCTCCTGCTTGAGCAGAGGTTGAACCGGAAGACCTCCAAGGTTCCTCTAATATTCTCTATTTCTGCTTTTGCAATCCTTTCACTTCTCCTTGATAGGTTTTCATCATTTTGGAAGAAATGCATGGAGCCACAGATGTAAGACCTATCAGTCCAACATCTGGTCTCCTGTGGACATGGGAGATCCATCATGAAACTCATATTTTTGATACTGACCTCTGGAAAGAATGGAATAGACTCTCTTTCATAACGATAATGTGTGCCTGGAAGATTGTATCTCGGTCAATTATTTATTTAATACCTTCTGTGTATCGCACCAGGGGGATTTTTCTCTGTCCAGATTTAATGCGCTGTCATCCATGCTAACAGAAGGGAAATATAACAACATTCCCACACAAGATTGCTTATGCCCTTTCCCATTGGGGAAAATTGAATCAGTCATGCATGTTTTACTGTGCTGCCCATATGATGTGGCCGGCACTCAGTTTTAATAACTCTTTTGTTATTGAAATCCCATGATAGGTGAGATTGGAATGTTATCTTTTTATGTGCTGAACGGTTGATGATTAGCTTCAGAGCCTTTGCCAAGTTCTGCTATATAGTGTTTGCTGTTTGCAATTGTAACGATGCTTATATAACGAACACAAAGACAAATGCACGGTCACTCAAGCCCTCGTCATCTCCCGCCTGGACTATTGCAATGCTCTCTACATGGGGCTGCCCTTGCCCTATTGCAATGCTCTCTACATGGGGCTGCCCATGAGGTGCACCCGGAGGCTACAGTTAGTGCAGAATGCGGCCGCGCGGGGGATTCTGGGAGCCTCAAGATGCTCCCATGTGACACCTCTCCTGCGCGAGCTGCACTGGCTGCCTGTGGCTTTCCGGGTGCGCTTCAAGGTGCTGGTAACCACCTTTAAAACGCTCCATGGAACGGGACCTGGCTACTTGCAAAACCGCCTCCTGCTACCAAATACCTTCCACCGACCAGTTTGCTCCCACAGAGAGGGCCTCCTCAGGGTATCATCGGCCAAACAATGTTGGTTGGCGACCCCCAGGGGGAGAGCCTTCTCTGTGGCAGCTCCTTCCCTCTGGAACGACCTACCCCCCGACCTACGTACGATCACTGACCTACGCCTCTTCCGCCAGGCCTTGAAAACGCATTTATTCCGTGCGGCCGGCCTGGTGTAGTTTTTAATCGATTTTAATCAATTTTATTTAGTAATTTTATTTGGTTTTAGAACAGGCCCCTAATTTAATTGACATTTTAATTGACATTTTAAAGTATTTTATATATTCATGTCTTGTTGTTTTTATTATGCTTCTTCCACGCCCTGAGTCCCGCAAGGGAGAAGGGCGGTATACAAATTCAATAAACATAAGCATAATGCGTAGAGAGACACCTTTTGTTCACGATAACAATTATTCAAGAAGCACAATATTGTTTGAAGTCTTTCTTTGGTTCCTTATATTGGAAGTGCATGGTTCACATGGAACGGCCAGGGAGTTTTGGCTATAAATCCCAAATATGCTTTTTCAAAAGACAACTGGTCTTTCTTATGTTTTTTTTCCTTGAAGATGTTTCATTTTTTGTCCAAGAAGCTTCCTGGATTGTGGTCGCCATGATGAGGAAAAGATGTGGAGACTCTAGAAAGAGTTCAGGAAAGAGAAATCAAGATGACTAGGGGACTGGAGGCTAAAACATATAAAGCAGTGGTAGGATTCAATTTTTTTTTACTACCAGTTCTGTGGGCAGGGCATGGTGGGCGCGGTGTGACTTTGTGGGTGTGGTTTTGTGGGCATGGCACGGTAAGGATACTGCAAAATCCCCATTCTCTCCCCGCCCCACTAACCTGGTTTCCAGCTCCATTCTCCTGTTCAGGGCAACAACAAAAGACCAGCAAGGAGGTAGCAGGGGCAGCTTATTTGCTGGTTCTCCGAACTACTCAAAATTTCCACTACCGATTCTCCAGAACCTGTCAGTACTGACTGAATACCACCTCTGTTATAAAGAACGGTTGCTGGAATTGGGTGTGTCTAGTTTAATGAAAATAAGGACTAGGAGAGACATGATAGCAGTCTTCCGATATCTCAGGGGCTGCCACAAAGAAGAGGGAGTCAAGCTATTCTCCAAAGCACCTGAGGGTGGAACAAGAAGCAACGGATGGAGACTAAGCAAGGAGAGAAGCAACCTAGAACTAAGGAGAAATTTTCTGATATTTAGAACAATTGATCAGTGGAACAATTTGCCTCCAGAAATTGTGAATGTTCCAACAGTGGAAGTTTTTAAGAAGATGTTGAATAAACATTTGTCTGAAGTGGTGTAGGGTTTCCTGCCTAAGCAGAGGGTTGGATTAGAAGACCTCCAAGGTCCTTTCCAACTCTTCTCTTCTCTTCTCTTCTCTTCTCTTCTCTTCTATTCTATTCTATTCTATTCTATTCTATTCTATTCTATTTGAAAAGCAAATTGTCTTCAAGAAGAAAACAAGAGACATCCATGACCTGTATGGCTGAGAATGTCCATAGACACTTTTGGCTATAAACTGTTCCATGTTATATGTTATGTTATTCTAGTATTAGGCAACATGTCTTCCTCCGGTGAATTTTCAGGCAGTAAATCTTCCAAACGTATTCTAAAAATAGGAAACAATTTATTGGAACAATCAGAAATAGTGCCTAACTTCATCATTATTCAAGGAGATAAAATTGTTAAACATCAATTTTAAAATTGTTTGCAAATGGAGGGGAGGAGGAACTTAACATGTTAAGAAAATTATATAGAGTATCCCATTTCTAAAGAAAGTAGAAATAATCAGTATTTAATGTATGAAAAAATCAATGCACACAAATCCAAAGTTATTATCTGGAATTTGTCAAATAAATCTTTCAGACCATCAAGGTATAAGGCACTGAATAACAATAATGATGATTGTAACAACAATAATTATATGACTTGGTTTCAATTGAGATCCATGGAAGAAGTCTGAAAATATAGAATAGATATTACAGATAAATGACTGGACAATTAGATATGGAAGTGATGAGGAAACATTAATTTTTAGATGTTGGTCTTCACTGCATAAGTCACTGCTAGGTTATAACTCATAAAGAGTAAAGAGAGTGTCAAACAGCATCAGGAATTAAATTGAATTAAATTTCAGATAAAGATTTGGGTACTGCTACACACACTGTATTGAGGCCTATTAAACCACTGAATGAAAGATTATGAATACCACTCAGAGATATTCAGCCAGTTCTGAGCAGTTCTGGTGAACTGGTAGCGGAAATTTTGAGGAGTTTAGAGAACCGGCAAATACCACCTCTGGCTGGATCCGCCCCCATCTATTTGCTGCCTCCCAAATCCCAGTTTATCGGAATCCCAGCTGATCAGCTGGGTCTTCTTCTGCTTCTCTGCACAGGAGAATGGAGCTGAGAAGCAGGTTAGTGGGGTAGGGAGGAAATGGAGATTTTGCAGTATCCTTCCCATGGAGTGGGGAGGGAATGGAGATTTTGCAGTATCCTTTCCCTGGAGTGGCGAGGGAATGGAGATTTTATAGTATCCTTCCCCTGGAGTGGGGAGGGAATGGAGATTTTGTAGTATCCTTCCCCTGGAGTGGGAGGGAATGGAGATTTTGTAGTATCCTTCCCCTGGAGTGGGAAGGAATGGAGATTTTGTAGTATCCTTCCCCTGGAGTGGGGAGGGAATGGAGATTGTGGCCTAACATGGACAGAAATGGCCGCTCTGGGTCCCTTTGTGGGAGATGGGTGCGGGATATAAATACGATAAATAAAATAAATAAAATAAATAAAAGAAAGATAGAGGAATGGGTTGCCACCTGCACACTGTGCCAGGAATCCAGACCAGCCCACTCTGAGGTTCCCGCTAAGGAGTGGGAGTGACCTCAAGCATCGTGGTCAAGGGTGCACATAGATTTTGCTGGCCCATTTCATGGACAGACCTTTATGGTAGTTGTGGATGCATACTTGAAATGGCTAGAAGTATGACCACCACAACTGCAGAGGCAGTCATCAAGGTTCTATGGAGACTTTTCTCCACACATGGCCTGCCCGATGTCTTGGTCTCTGACAATGGGCCTCAATTTACGGCCATGCAATTCGAGACCTATTTAGCATGTCAGGGAATCAGGCACGCCCTTGTCACTCCATTTCACCCGGCTAGTAATGGTCAAGCCGAAAGAATGGTAAGAAGAGCAAAAGAAGCCCTGTCTAGGATAGGGCTGGGAGATTGGCAATCACGAATCGATCAATATCTCCTTATTCAGCACATCACGCCAAGCGCAACCACTGGGAGAAGCCTTTTCAAGCTTCTGATGGGTCACCAGCTAAGGTCCCACTTAGACCAGCTGCACCCAAACTATTTTGCCGACACACCTCCAGATTCAACAAGCAAAGTCAGACACTTTAGCGTAGGAGATTCAGTTTACGCCCACAACTACGCTGGGGGAACTCTGTGGATCCCTGCCACTGTGATAGGCATCACCGGGCCTCTCTCTTGCTTAGTGGAGCTAGAGGACAGTAGGAACTCCAGCAGGACATTGTTAAAATGAGTTTCTGGATTTTGACCTCCCAGTCACATGACTACATAGCCATGCCCACCCGGTCACATGATCCCCAACCAAGCCACCCTCATAGAACCGGTATGAAAAATAAATAAATTTCACCACTGTTTTCATGGCAGGACTATGTATATTCTTCTTCCTATAGGTTTTTCAGTTTCCTGATTGTGTACAGTGGTACCTCGGTTCACGAACGCCTCTGTTCACGACCAATTCGGTTTACGAACAGAAAAGTTCCTCAAAATGTGCTCCAGTTCACAAACTCCGTTTCGGTTCACGAACGGAAAAGTTCATAAAAATATGGTCTGGTTCACGAACTCCGCCTCGCTTCACAACCAATTTGGTTCGCGACCAGAGTCAGTTCAAGAATTAAAACCAAAAGAAAGATCAGAACGGATTAATTGGATTTACATTAAACCCTATGGGAAACTGTGCCTCTGTTCACGACCAATTCGGTTCGCGACGCCCAGGGGAAGGGCCTTCTCTGTGGTGGGCCCAGCCCTCTGGAACGACCTTCCCCCCGATATTAGAACTACCACGGACCTCCGCTCCTTCCGTCTGAAATTAAAAAAACATCTTTTTCGCTTGGCCGGCCTAGGAGAGTCTCTTCTGATTGTTTAGGGATTTTTAGTAAATATTTGGGAATTTTAGCGCAGGGTTTTCTGTTTAATATGCCTTTTAGTGAGTATTTATGTACGTTTATTGTTTTAAATTTTGTATTCTTTTTAACTGTTTTTAATTCCCTGTGCCCCGCCTCGAGTCCCTTCGGGGAGAGAGAGCGGGTTATAAATAAAATTCGATTCGATTCGCGAACAGAGTCAGTTCAAGAATTACGACCAAAAAACAAGGTCAGAACGGATTAACCGGATTTACATTAAACCCTATGGGAAATTGTGCCTCGGTTCACGACCAATTCGGTTCGCGACCAGAGTCATTTCACGAATTAAGTTCGTGAACTGAGATACCACTGTATATAGTTTGGGATTTCCAAGGCATCCCTGCCTCCAGTCAATTAGGCTTGGACTTCCTTAGCTTTTCTGATGCTACCTGAAGTAGACCTTTCAGTTATAACCATCTCCAAAAACAACTCATTAAAATATCTCTTACCTCGTTCAATCATGAGATTTCCAGCTCATTTTGCATCTGTTGGTCATCCTCACTGTGACTGCTCAGCCTGCAAGAAAAAAGGGTTCAAAAGTCCTGACCCAGATTCTACAAAATCAGCCATTGCAACCAGTAATGTTGGGATGTTTTGAACAGTTGCTTATTCTTAACGAAGCTCTGATTGAAGTGCCCTTCAAAGCATTTTGATGAAGCTCGCCTGCTCTACCCATCTGCTCTGTGTTTATTTTTTTATTTTGCTACCTTTGAGTCACCGTTGACTCCTGGAGACTGTTTGGACTACTATTTGAAGTTTTATTGGCCAGGTTTTTCAGAAGGGGTTTCTCATTGCCTGCAATCCTAGGAATGACTGGCCCAAGGTCACCCAGCTGGCTTCATGCCTAGGATAGGATGTGTGTGTTTGTGTGTGTGTGTGGAGAGAGAGACAGAGGCAGAGAGGCAGAGACAGAGATGGAGAGAGAGAGAGAGACAAAGATGGAGAGACACAGACAAAAAGAAAGACAAAGAGAGGGAGAGAGGGAGAGAGACACAGAGACACAGAGAGACACATATGGAGAAATGGAGATGGAGAGAGAGACAGAGAGACAGAAATAGAGAGAGAGAGAGAGAGAGAGAAGAGAGACAGAGACAGAGAGAGACAGAGAGATGGAGATGAAGAGACAGAGATGGAAAGAGAGAGACAGAGACAGAGAGACAGAGATGGAGAGACAGAGATAGAGACAGAGACAAAGACACACAGAGAGAGAGACAGAGACGGAGAGACAGAGATGGAGAGACAGAGACAGAGACAAAGACACACACACACAGAGACAGAGAGAGAGAGAGAGATGGAGAGACAGAGATGGAGAGACAGAGACAGAGAGACAGGGACAGAGACAGAGAGATGGAGAGACAGAGATGGAGAGAGAGACAGAGAGACAGAGGGAGACACAGAGATGGAGAGACAGAGAGACACACACACATAGACGGAGGGAGGGAGGGAGGGGGAGAGAGAGAGAGAGAGTCTCAGTTTGCTCTAGTGGTTAAAGGACCAGGCTAGAAACTGGGAGACTGTGAGTTCTATTCCTATCTTAGGCATGAAGTCAGCTGGGTCAGCCTTAGACCAGTCATTCCTAGGAATGCAGGCAATGACAAACCAATTCTGAAAAACCTTGCCAATAAAACTTGAGATACTATTCTAAGTAGTCTCCAACAGTCAAATCCCCATTCACTGAAGCAAAGTGGTTCCTTGTGTTGGATGAGCCCTGTCATGACATGTTGTAAAGGCTGTATCCAGTCAAAGTGCCAAATTTATGCCCAACAACACTTCACTTCTGCTACAATCCCCAAAGGAAGCCAAGCACTCTGACATCATGTTTTAGATACACGCAGAGACTAGAATAATGAGGACCAGCTATTTCCTGGCTATCTGATATAGCATGAATCCTTAACTTTCTATTTGGTGTATTTATTCATGCACCATATCTGTAATTATGTGATATATTAAGAAAGGAGAAAAAAATGTGCATTTTCTCAGACAGGTGAATGTTTGACATTGCTCTCTGATATTGCAGGAATTGATATTATCCTGCCCCATACATTCCTGCGGCCGATTCGCTCCCACAGAGAGGGACTTCTCCGGGTGCCGTCCACTAGGCAATGCCAGCGGGCGACGTCCAGGGGAAGGGCCTTCTCTGTGATGGGCCCGACCCTTTGGAACGACCTACCCCCTGATATCAGAACTACCATGGACCTCGGCTCCTTCCGCCAGAAACTCAAAACCCACCTGTTTCATCAAGACGGCTTGGCCTAATTTATGCTTCCCGCCCCAGTCTGTAATTTAAATTGTTTTATTCGGGTTTTAATGGGTTCAGTTTTTAACTTTTATAAATTTGTACAGGGTTATTTAATTCGTTTTTAATTTTGTATGTATTGTCATGTTTTTAGTAGTTTTAATTTTTTCCTGTACACGCCCTGAGTCCGCCTGGGGAGAGGGGGCGGTCTAGAAATCCAATAAAATAAATGGTTACAGGAATTGAGCAGGACTAATCCAGAGGAAAAGAAGGTCAATAGGTAACACAATAGCAGTATTTTAGTATTTGAGGGACTGCCACAAAGAAGAGGGGGTTCAACTTATTTTCCAAATAAACTAATTGTGGAATTAAGGGGAAATTCCTAACAGTGAGAGCAGCTCACCTTTTCAGGAAGTTGTAGGTGCTTCATCGCTGGAAGTTTTTAAGAAAAGACTGGACAACCACTTGTCTGAAATGGAAGGGCCTCTTACCTGAGCCGGGGTTTGAACTAGAAGAACTCCAAGATCGCTTCCAACTCTATTCTAATCTGTATACAGTATATAAAAGCCAAGTACCACTCATTCAATCACAAAACCTCTAGAACTGTAGAGCCTACAAACTTAAAATTTGGCACGTATGTTCTTCTTGGTTTTTAGATGCTCGCTAAGAAAGGATTTTTTGAAATTAGTATTTCTTATACAGTAATTAATACGCTCTGATGCTAAGCAGTTCCACTCCCCCTCCCCACCTGAAAAGAACTCTGTTCCAACTGCCAGTTGCCTCACATTCCATTACCTCAGTTCAAGCTGACAGACTTCTCTCAGGAGTGGTCTGGGGCTCCCTACAGTACTAAACGTTGGTACCTCACCAAAATAGCTACGCCTTCCACCTATGGAACTGCCTCCGGATTCAAGGTGGCAGGATCAATATTCCCTTATGTGTTTCAATCAATGACCACCACTGAGCCAACGGATTGTGGACCGAATTTCTCCTGCATTGCCCGATCACATAGTTTCTTCACGAAGCACGGGTATCCAGCTAGTTGAAATATAATCAGTTTTTGTCCATATCTTTATTATAGAGCTATACTATAAAATCGGGAGATGTGCCAACTTTGAAGTATAACTACTTCACTATACTTAGTCATCTGAATTAAGTCCATTCATATGAAAGTGCAAATCAAACAAGGTGCTTTGTCATGACTAATGGAAAAACAGCAGGAGAAGTTCTGGGTTGGCAGGAAACCTAATGGATATATCAGTCTGTCAGCCGACTCTGTTTTCTCACCTTTTCCTAGCTCTGACTCCTCTTTAGCAGTACTAGAGAATTAAGGGAAAGTAACACACCAAGAGAGAACAGCTATTATGGCTGGAGGCTCTTTTCAGCCAGACAAATATATTACAGCTCACAATTTATCATGGTAGACCTAAAACACATTACATACGTACTGTAATTTGTCAAATCTGCTAATGCTTTTATCGTATCATTCATTAGAAGGATATGTAGGTAAATGCAAGCAAACATAGTCAAAAAAATGGTCCAATCAGGATACTGTTCAGTTGCTAGGTGACTCCAGTCCAGAGGTGGTATTCTGCCCATTTGGACTGGTTCGCCCGAACCGGTAGCAGTAATCGCAGGTGGCCCCACCCAATCGCCTCAGCTCTTTGGCACTTTTTTTAGCTGAAGCCCAGGTACATAAGGCTGAGCGCATATGCAAATGTGGCATGTACAAGCGAAGTGGTAGGGAAGGTAAGTGAATACCACCCATGCTCCAGCCCCCTCCTTCTGAGCACCCGCAGAAATGTCCTTGGTTCCCAAGAGAAAGTATTTTGTTTTGGCTACAACACCCCAACTATCTCTATTCCCCCCTTCCTGTCCCTCTTCTCTAGTGTGTCAGCATTAAAGTCTCAAAATGGCCTCAGTCAGCCCAGCCTCTGGGTTGCCACTAGTATTGTCTGAGCAGAGTGATGTTTCAGGGGTTAAAGAGGCTGGAACGTCATCTTGAAAGCGGACAGCCTGGGTTTGAGACAGTACTTGAACCGAATGGCTCAGTTGAGATCAGCATACGTAGGGCTGCTAACTTACCCGTTAACTTACCTCAGCGCCTCCCCACTTAATAGCTTGAAAGCATGCCAGTAGATAAATAGCTACAACTTTGGTGGGAAGGTAGCAGAGTTACATGCACCTCAGTGTGTAATCATGCTAGCCACCTGACCATGGAAATGCCCAGGGTTGGGGTGCTGGGGGTTCGCAGGAGTTTGGGATAATAATAATAATAATTTTTAATTTATAACCCGCTCTCTCTCCCCGAAGGGACTCGAGGCGGGGCACAGGGAATTAAAAATACAATTAAAAACCACAAACAAAGTACAATGTTAAAACGAATTAAACTAACCCTAATTACCCTAGGCCGGCCAAGCAGAAGAAGTGTGTTTTTCGTTTTTGCCGGAAGGAGCGGAGGTCCATGGTTGTTCTAATTTCAGGGGGAAGGTCGTTCCAGAGGGTTGGGCCCGCCACAGAGAAGGCCCTTCCCCTGGCCGTCGCCCGCTGGCATAGCCTAGTGGACGGCACCCGGAGAAGTCCCTCTCTGTGGGAGCGAATCGGCCGCATGGATGTATGGGGTAGGATGCGATCCCGCAGATAGCTAGGTCCCGTGCCATGGAGCGCTTTGAAGATGATAACCAACACCTTGAAGCGCACCCAAAAGACGACAGGCAGCCAATGCAGCTGGCGCAGGAGTGGTGTTACATGGGAAAACCTAGAGGTGGGAGCACCTCTAGCTAAGATTCTGCGCAATTCAGAGAACCCCCAAATCCCAGTCCTGGCTGGCCCTGCCCACTTCAACCTACCCTTCCCAGGAGTCCCCACACAGTCCATTTTTGGTGCGGGTAAGTGCAGGGCACACCCGGAGGCTTGAGGGGGTGAAAAATGGGCCTATCAAAAGTTCGGGAAATCTGGAAACAGGCCCGTTTCCCACCTCCAGAGGGCCTCTGGAGCTTGGGGGTGCCCTTTTTGCCCTTCCGGGGGCTCAAAGAAAACCTCCAGACTCCAGAGAGGTCAAAAACATCTCCCCCACCATGGTGCAGGAGGCCGACTAGGTCCATGATAGACCTAAAGTTGAGGAAAAGTCAAGATTAGAGAGACCAAAGGATCAGCTTCCTCCCTCAAGATATTAATCCTGAAATGAGTCCTTTTCATTACCCTTTCACCCAATACTCCACAATATTCCCAAAATAGAAGTCTTACAAATATAAACATTGGGCATGCTTTAAAAAACAAAACAAAAACCTCTCTTGTGTGTTGACCCAAGGCCTTATGTATGACTACCACAACCCTCGTGAGAGATGCCACCCGATCTGAGGCTACAAATAAAGCCCAGGCATCTGGGGTAAACTATCAAATGTTTCAAGGGAGAAGATCCAGATCTTTAAATGGGCAGACACATGTTCAGCTTGACAAGCCTCAAATTATGCATGCCGCACATAATGGCTCCATTATTCAAGCCAGCCAACTCTGAATCATTTCCAAATAGCATGGCAGCTGCAGAGAGCATGGCTGATCTATTTCATATTATCCTGCCCTTTCGGGGGAAAAAAAAATCTGAATCAGAGTCATAACTGCAGCTCAACTAGAATTTTATGTTCCTCTTTAGATGTTTACTCCGGTGGTTTTGTTGAGTCAGAAAGCACTGCCATACACAACTCAAAAGGCAACGTTGCTCATTCAAAGGGAATATTTTAAGCTATTCAGAATATTTCTTGGATCAATCTGTCTGTCTCTGTCTCTGTCTCTGTCTCTGTCTCTGTCTCTGACTCTGACTCTGACTCTGACTCTGTATCTATCTATCTATCTATCTATCTATCTATCTATCTATCTATCTATCTATCTATCTATCTATCATCTATCTATTTATCTATCTATCTATCTATCTATCTATCTATCTATCTAATCTATCTAATCTATCTATCTATCTATCTATCTATCTAATCTCTATCTATCTATCTATCTATCTATCTATCTATCTATCTATCTAATCTCTATCTATCTATCTATCTATCTATCTATCTATCTAATCTCTATCTATCTATCTATCTATCTATCTATCTATCTATCTATCTATCTATCTATCTAATCTCTATCTATCTATCTATCTATCTATCTATCTATCTATCTATCTATCTATCTATCTATCTATCTATCTATCTATCTAATCTCTATCTATCTATCTATCTATCTATCTATCTATCTATCTATCCTATCTAATCTATCTATCTATCTATCTATCTATCTATCTATCTATCTATCTATCTATCTATCTATCCTATCTAATCTATCTATCTATCTATCTATCTATCTATCTATCTATCTATCTATCTATCTATCTATCTATCTATCTATCTATCTATCTATTCTATCTAATCTATCTATCTATCTAATCTCTATCTATCTATCTATCTATCTATCTATCTATCTATCTAATCTCTATCTATCTATCTATCTATCTATCTATCTATCTATCTATCTATCTATCTATCTAATCTCTATCTATCTATCTATCTATCTATCTAATCTCTATCTATCTATCTATCTATCTATCTATCTATCTATCTATCTATCTATCTATCTATCTAATCTCTATCTATCTATCTATCTATCTATCTATCTATCTATCTATCTATCTATCTATCTATCTATCATCTATCTATCTATCTATCTATCTATCTATCTATCTATCTATCTATCTATCTATCTATCTATCTATCTATCTATCTATCTACCTTTCTCTGTCTCTATCTGCCTGCCTGCCTGCCTGCCTGCCTGCCTGCCTGCCTGCCTGCCTGCCTGGAATGTACTACCTGATTCTGTGGTTACCTCCCGAAACCCCCATAACTTTAACCTTAGACTGTCTACTGTTGACCTCACCCTATTCCTAAGAGGTCTGTAAAGGGAGGGCATAAGCACCAATGTGCCTACCGTTTCTGACCTACTGTCCCCATTTATTTGTATTCATTTCCTGTATTCATAATCATGTTTATACTTATATCTGCTATCTTATAAATGCTTGGCAAAATAAATAAATAAAAAAAAAATAAAAAAAAATTCAATGGAAGACAGAGTTCTCCCTATTGAATATCCCTTAGCATAGATGGCTTAAGATATCCTCCTTAGAATAGTTAACAGATAGAAGATCTGTTAACTGTGGTAGAAGTGGCTTAGCTTCCAAGAATATCTTGAAGTTATTCTTTAATAGCGACCTGTTTCACGAATAGCTTATTTCCCTCCCAAAAGTATGCAAGTCTATAGATTGTGTCTTCCCATCAGATCTCTGGCAGCAACGGAATGCATTATTATTGAATGTACCCTTCCTTCTGGTATTTATATGACTTCTTTATCTCTTAAGGAAAGATATATAAATTATGTGATCTAACCCAGATTTGGGTTGAAAAACAAGTTTTCATCTAAGAAATGTACTAGATTTGGTCATCCATTATTCATGGCTTGAGAAGTTTCCTAAAGATATCCTAAGGCTATTTCCCCCACCACCTCTTCTGATGCTTCTATATTAGTCTTAACCTAGAATCTGCTGCAAATATTCACCATGCACTAGTGTATATTCAGTATTATGTGGACAGTTAGGACTCTACCACATTCTTGTTTATCTTTTTAGACCAGAGGTAGGCAACCTCTATGGGATGGAGAACAACACTCAACAAAACTGAGCGCTTCAGATGCTGCATGTGGGCACATAACCTCTTTGAAAACGTGATGTATAGGCAGGGTTGCCTGCCTAATCAGGGGGTTGGACTAGAGTAGATTAGAGTAGAGCGGAGCGGAGCGGAACGGAGCGGAGCAGAACGGAACGGAGTACAGTAGAATAGAATAGAATAGAATAGAATAGTTGGAAGGGACCTTGGAGGACTTCTAATCCAACCCCCTGCTTATGCAGGAAACCACTTCAGACAAATGGCTATCCAATCTCATCTTAAAAACTTCCAGTGTTGGAGCATTCACAACTTCTGGAGGCAAGTTGTTCCATTGATTAATTGTTCTAATTGTCAGGAAATTTCTCCTTAGTTCTAAGTTGCTTCTCTCTTTGATTAGTTTCCACCCATTGCTTCTTGTTCTACCTTCAGGGGCTTTGGAGAATAGCTTGACCCCTCTTTTTTGTGGAAGCCCCTGAGATATTGGAACACTGCTATCATGTCACTCCTCATCCTTTTCATTAAACTAGACATACCTAGTTCCTGCAACCGTTCCTCATATGTTTTAGCCTCCAGTCCCCTAATCATCTTTGTTGCTCTTCTCTTCACTCTCTCTGCTTTAAGGATTGTAAAGTTAGAAGATGTTTGCAGGTCTTGTGTTACACAAAAACATTGGTTATCACAGTAATTCTCTTTGCTTATAATACCCAGTTCCTGCAACCATTCCTCATATGTTTTAGCCTCCAGTCCCCTAATCATCTTTGTTGCTCTTCTCTGCACTCTTTCTCAAGTCTCAACATCTTTTTCACACTATGGCAACCAAAACTGAATGCAGGATTCCAAGTGTGGCCTTACCAAGGCCTTATAAAGTGGTATTAACACTTCACGTGATCTTGAATCTGTCCCTCTGTTTATGCAGCCTAGAATTGTGTTGGCTTTTTTTGGCAGCTGCAGCATACAGCTGGCTCATATTTAAATGGTTGTCCACTAGGACTCCAAGATCCCTCTCACAGTTACTAGTGG
Organism: Rhabdophis nuchalis; assembly: GCA_039707465.1. Taxonomy (NCBI): domain Eukaryota; kingdom Metazoa; phylum Chordata; class Lepidosauria; order Squamata; family Natricidae; genus Rhabdophis; species Rhabdophis nuchalis. The sequence continues at coordinate 7,641,239 of CM077651.1, read as the reverse complement.
CTTTGATCTGTAACAGCAAGTCTAGCCCAATACAGGAGAAAATGTTTTAAGTTTTTTTTTTATTTCCTTAAGTTGAAACTAAGCAGTTCAGTTTACTTTATTGATTAGTTCAAAGGCCATATCAAAGTTCAGAGTTCCAAACACAAATTATTACTAAAATCTGCTAAAAACAATTTAAAATGGAATTGAAATAAAATGCAGAATTTAAAAGCAACATTTAATATAGCACAGTACTTGAACCAAATGGTTCAGTTGAGATCAGCCTAGGTAGTTGACTGTAGAGGGTGATACTGAAGTATAATTTTATCTTATTTTATCTATCTACATCTTAAATTATTCTATTTTATTCCAATTCCATTTTAAAATGTTTTTATTGGATTTTAGTGAAAAAAATGTGTTTGGAACTCTGCTTTTTGATATGGGCTATGGGCTAATCAATAAAGTAAACTGAACGTAAGTTGAACCTAGACGGAAATATTTTTAAAAAATATATCAACTTGATTAGATAGATAGATAGATAGATAGATAGATAGATAGATAGATAGATAGATAGATAGATAGACAGACAGACAGACAGACAGACAGACAGACAGACAGACAGACAGACAGACAGAGACACAGACACAGACACACACACAAACACACACACATACACACACATACTGTACTAGCTGGATACTCATGCTTCACAATTAAACTATGTGATCAGGCTATGCAGGAGAAATTTGGTTTACAATCCGTTGGCTCAGCAGTGGCCAGTTTTTGAAACATGTAAGGGAATGTCACTTCCACCACCTCGATTCCGGAAGCAGTTCCATAGATGGAAGCCCGTAGACATTTTGGTGAGGTACCGATGTTTAGAACTATAAGGAGCCCCAGACTGCTCCTGAGTGAAGGAGTGGAATGTCTGCCAGTTTCAACTGAGGTAATGGAACGTGAGGCAACTGGCAGTTGGAGCAGAGTTCTTTTCAGATGGGGAGGGGCAGTAGAACTCCTTAGCATCAGATCATGTTAATTACTGTATAAGTAATACTAATGATCTGATGGTCATTTAGAACAATCCTTTCTTAGCGAGCACCTAGAAACCAAGAAAACATATGTGCCAAATTTCAAGTTTGTAGGTTTTACAGTTCTGTAGATCTTGTGATGAATGAGTGGTATTTGGCTTTTATAGAGAGAATTTTTTTACAATCCTAAAGAGAGAAGTAAAACTTCCAGGTAAGTACGCATAGCTGAAAAGTTCATTTTAATAATTTGCCTCCCCAGAATCAGGGCTTTTGAATCGTAGAATATTGTTGCTTTATCTGTTTGCCTGGCATGTCGCCTCAGATGTCAAGAAAATGTAATGAAATGCAAATGGTTTGGAATGATTTTTGTCAACTAAAATACTCATTCCACTCAGTTTCAAACTTAGGTCATGATGACACATAGTTAGAAAGTTGGAAGATGTTATTTGAGTGACAACCATTATTCATCTTCTCCCTATTCTGTAACATTTATTTCCCATCCTAAGCTTACAATTTAAAATTTGTATTGAAAAGGGTAGCGTTAAGAAAAAATGTTTCAGTTCCCTGAAGATGTAACTAAACACAAGGGTCTTTTTATACAAAAAAAATGGGTGCTATTATGATGATTTGAAGAAAGCAGATGCTCAGATCTTTCAATTTGTGTGGCTCTTGCTTTTAGAAGGAGTTTATCAAGACACTCTCCTGAAATAGTTTTGTTTACTTTCCAGTGTAGTCTACAAGTTTATGAGTTTCTGGAGTTCCAAGGAAAGAAGTTCTTTTTTTCTGAACACAGCTAAGTATTATCTTGTGCTATGGTTCATGTTCTGACTCCCTCCCTTCACAAGATAATTAACTAGATGGACTGCTACTTGGCAGCTTGCCTGAACTAACCTGAACTAGACTGAAAGATTACACGACACAATTCTCCGACTCTGTAGCTTCTCTGTTGTTTCCTGCAAACCTACTCTTCACAGAGGATTTCTTTTAAAGCCTCTTGGGAAGGGCCAGGAAATTAGGCAGTAGATACTGATTATCTCCGATGGCGTCATTCTGCTAATTGCCTCCTCTCAATCCTTAGCCTGACACCCGGGACAAACTGGATTTCCACCTCTAGAGCCGACTCATAGGATTCCTCACTAGAGGAATCCATCAGCAGCTCATCCAGAGCTGGCTGGGCCACAACAGGTTCATATATATATAAAAAAAAGAATACTTGATCATTTTACTCCATTAGTTGTTGCTGACCCTAAGGGGTGGTGCTCATCTCTATTTCAAGGCCATTGAGCCAACATTCTCTGAAGACATGATCACGTGGCCATCATGACACCATGGAGCACTCTTACCTTCCCATCGAAGTGGTACCTATTTATCTACTTGCATTTCGTATGCTTTCGAGCTGCTAGGTTGGCAGGAGCAAGGAAAAGGACAGGAACTCACCTCATTGTAGCACTCAGATTCTCGAACCTGGACTTCTGGCTTTGCAGCTGACAAGTCCAGTGTCTTAACCAGTGGTGGTATTCACATTTTTTTTTACTAATGGTTCTGGGGAGTGGCTTGGTAGGTGTGACATACTGTACAATCCCCATTCCCTTCCCACTCCAGGGGAAGGAGACTATAAAATCCCCATTCCCTCCCAATCAGCTGGGTCTTGGTAAGTAGAGAATAAATGGGGGCAGGGGCAGTCAGAGCTGGTATTTACCAGTTCTCCAAACTACTCAAAATTTCTGCTACCAGTTCTCCAAAACTGGTCAGAACCTTCTGAATACCACTGAGCCACCACACTGCCCACATGGTCCATATAGCAGATACACTAATCATTTCCCAAGTTCTGCTAGCTGTATATTATCTGCATGGAGAAGCAAAATTTGTAATTATTTATTCTCCAGATTTGAAACTAGTCCAAGTTTGAAGTGGTTTTGTTTCCTTGTTTATATTAAATCTTATTGGGGAAGAAAGGGAGGGAGGGAGCAGAAGGGGATGGATGGATGGATGGATGGATGGATGGATGGATGGGGAGGGAGGAAGAAAGGAGCAATAGGAAGGAGCAATAAGAGGAAAGGAAGGGAGGAAGGAAGGAAGGAAGAAAGGAAGGAAGGAAGGAAGGAAGGACTTGACAGCTGAATAAAGACCCTTCCCACTGACAGAGTTGAAGGAGAATGGAAATATTTATGTCACCACTTCTGGTGGTGAGGTGAGAGTGATGTGTATAAGACAGAGTGGTTGATATTATCTAAATGTAGGCTATAAATGTGCCTATAACAATGCTATGAATGATATTACCATTAGGAATTCCAATATTTGGTATTCAAAATTCCATCTCTCCACAAAGTAAGCCAGCTATATCCTTATTTTTATAAGAATAAGAGCAAAGTTACACGGGAGATCAGAGTTGGTCCTAATATTTTAAAAGCGGGACTTAATTTTATTTTATTTTATTTTTCTTATATCTTTTCTTATATATAAAAAAAAATCAGGTAAAGGAACAATGGAACTCTCTTAACTCAACCTTCATTCTTGTTCCCAAGAGAGATCTAGCAACTGTACTGTGCTATTTCCTGAATCCAAGCTTTTAACATGATATGTACTTTACCAATTAGATAGCAGTTTTATTCCAGCGGAGGGGGGGGGGAAGAATATTATGTTTAACAAATACGCATCCGCATTGCAGCAAAGCTAAGCCTGTCATAAGGTTTAAGACATTAAATTACTTGGTAAGCCTCTCTTAAAATACTTTCCCTATAAGAAAAATCCTTCCATGCCCTATGGAGAATTAACAGATTCTACAACTGTGCAATTAATAATGGAAATCCTTGGATCCAGTCAGGGTTGGGATTCTACCAGTTTGGACTGGTTCAGATGAACCGGTAGCTGTGACAATCAGCTGAGAGCGAACCACTTCACTCCCACAATCAAGTGGGCCCACCTGCCTGCCCTTGCATTATACTGACCTGTTCTGCTCCCACAGACGGACACACTCAAGCGTGGCTGCTTGCCACTATCTCCTTGGCTGCGAGCCCTAACTCATGTAACAAAGACAGACAGAGAATTGCAGACTCGAATGACCAGAGAACTCCAAAGATGAGTTGTAACTATTGTTTCCTGCAAATGATCCCTCCCCAAAGCCTTACTTATAAGCTCTCCTGGGAGGGGCCACTCAGCAACCAGCTGGTGCTCATCAGGGCTTACGAGCTTGCCTCTTCCATAACTGTTGCCTCCTTTTCTCAGCCTTGCATAATCTAGCATCAGGAACAAACTGCCCCTGATCCTCCCCACTGCTCCATGACCCAGGCACCTCCTGGTGGCCAACCAGACTCTCTTCTTCCTCAAGGTCTCCCTCCTCCTCCAGGGCAGACTCATAGGACTCTTCACTAGAAGAGTCCATCACCAGCTCATCCGAAGCCGGCTGGCCACAACACCAACCTATATCATCGCAACTGAGTCGCATGGCAGAGAGGATTGCTATACCTCAGCTGTTTTCCTCCCCAGCAGTAATGTAAAAATCAAGTTTTCTCTAAACTGTGACATCTCAGGCACGTCCATGAGCAGCATGCGCCATCACCAAACCGGCTGTTAAATCGGTAGGATCACACCACTGGATTCAATGAATCATGAAGCACCATCTCTAGATGTGAAACAATGGTGAAGTAGAACATACTGATGCGCAAACTATTTTCCCTTAACATCCTAACACCCAACAGTTGCTGATGATGAGTAGAATCACTTTTAGTTGAATGCAAGGTTGCGGTTTTTCTCTGATTGTTGTCACACAGTCAGAAGTACCCATACCGTCTTGCACGAGGCTGTTATCAAAACCAGAAATGTGTGGAAACTGTAGACTAAAAAAAGAACAGCTTTCAGTCCTGTCTGTAAATTACTTTGGCTAAAAAGATGCAAGAGACTTAAACATGGATCATACATCGAATCATACTACATAGGTACTCAGCAATTGTTGGAACTTTGTCCTCACAGCTTCTTAGCTTGCCTGTGATAAATTACTTCATAGAAGTTCCAGAAATGTTGTGTACACTTTCTCTTTGGGTACAGATATCTGGTGAAACACTAAGGCCTTCTGCCAAATTCTTCCCTTCCTGTAGTTCTCACATTTTTTTTCTGAATTACGCCAAACAGAACTGTGTCTTAAAAGGTGATAATTTTTTCATTACAGCGGTATATGCCGTTCAAGAAAAAGAGATAGGAAAAGATTCTTCTAAGAGCTGTTTAAGAAAGCTCCCATTCCTTATGTAATGCCTGAAGATATTTGAAAGCTGTACTTTCTAAATGGAAAGCAGAAGGTTGAATTATATATACATTTTAGTCAACCAGTAGAAGAGAATATTTCTAACTCCGAACAGAACTGTGGAGTCTCTTATACAGCCCAATTTCCTTTAAAGTTTAGTTGTTAGAACTGCAATGAGAGCCAAATAAAATGCAGTTTAACCTTCAGGCATTAGCTATTATGTTTTTTCCAATAAGTATTAATTCTTCTATATACGTATTAAAAAATGGCTGTATGTGTGTGTTTTCCAGCATAACTCTGGAACGCCTTGAGCAATTTCAACCAAACTTGGTATACATATGACTTACTCTCTGGAAAAAATATATGTGGGGGTGAGACACACCTAACACCCTTACTTATTTTGTTAAAATACAGCCTGTGGTGCCTTAAAACGGCTTCCACTGTACTGCCCTAAAATGGCCTCTACTGTGCAATGCAGTGGACTTGCCATGGTAATGACTTCACAGAACTCCACAAGGGGGCTCCCTCTGGTAAGAGGGAAAATCCAACATTAGAAATTACATTTGGTCTGGACATTCCACCCACACACACACTATAAATAAATACCTGGGCAACAACAGGTTATTGGCTGGTAGGAAAATATTAGTCAATGAGTCAGAAGAAGAATCTTCAACAAGCTTAAAGATCCAGATGAGTAAAGAGTGTTTCTGCACTCTATTTTCTCTCTTAAGAGAAGGATGGAAGTGAATGTTTGAATAAGCAAAATATAGGTGGCCTTTGAAGAGATAGTGTAAAAGCAGGGGTCTCCAACCTTTGCAACTTTAAGTCTGTAGGACTTCAGCTCCCAGACTTCTCCAGCCAGCAAAGCTGGCTGGAGAAGTCTGGGAGCTGAAGTCCTTCAGACTTAAAGTTGTAAAGGTTGGGGACCCCTGGTGTAAAGGTCTCTCTGGTTTATTCTCTCACTCTCAAGAGGGTGTACAGTGATCCCTCGTTTTTCGCGGCTTCATGTTTCGCGGATTCACTGCTTCGCGGCTTTTTAAAAAATACAGAAAAAAATGGATTGTTAGGAGGCATGCGCCCCCTAGTGCTTGCTTTAAATGATGTCCACCAACTCAAGTTTCCGGTGCGAATCCTACTTCGCGGTTTTTCAGTTTTCGCGGAAGGTTCCGGTCCCCATTAACCGCGAAAAACGAGGGATCACTGTATACTGGGAAATCATCCTAGTGATTGTCAAAAAAGTTAGGCTTAAATTTGGAAAAAAAAATATTAGTCAAGTTGATACATCATCTCAGATAGATAGTGTATCAGAATTGCTAAGAGACTGACCTCTGCATCTATTCATCCATGGTCCAAGTCTTAAATTTGTGTGGAACGTATTAATAATTGAAGTTTAGTCAGACTAATATGGGCAGACACAATAAAATCCACACTCTTTGTCCAAGGCTCGCCAATAGCTACAATCAAAACAGCTGGAAGATAAATCCTGCAGAACGTTGAAATGGGGGGAAAGGTTAAGATAGTCTTGAGTTTTCCAGGGCTACATAACAATAATTCAAACTTCTTTAGATGCGAATGTAAAATTAAATAGAACTTGCAAGTTTTCCTTCAAGTTAAACCTCTGAGGAAGGGTGAGTAGAAAAGACATGAATAATGCTTTGAGCATTCTGAAAGGACTACATGAAGTTTGTTCTGAGACATCTCTGCTGATTCATAATTTTCTGGGCACCGTCTCAAAAGCTGACTTCAGTTTTATTTCTCCCCCATTTCATATGGCACCAGAGATGGGTTGCTCCCAGTTCGGACCGGTTCGGGAGAACTGGTAGTGGTAATTGGGTGTGGGTCACCGAACTGGTAGTAATGGCTGGCTGGCCATGCCCCTGGACTGGCTCATTCTGACGCTCACCCTGCCTCGTTTTTGCCACATGCATTCAATACAATACAATACAATAGCAGAGTTGGAAGGGACCTTGTAGGTCTTCTAGTCCAACCCCCTGCATGGGCAGGAACCTTATACCATTTCAGACAAATGGCTGTCTAACATCTTCTTAAAGACTTCCAGGGTTGGGGCATTCACAACTTCTGGAGGCAAGCTGTTCCAGAGGTTAATTGTTCTAACTGTCAGGAAATTTCTCCTTAGTTCTAAGTTGCTTCTCTCCTTGATTAGTTTCCACCCATTGCTTCTTGTCCCCAGGTGCCTTGGAGAATAGTTTGCAGTGTGCACATGCATCTTCCTGCCTCCACGAGCCTCCGCAATGCTCCAGCTGCTCAGCGGAGCATTGCACAGGTGCTGTATGCGCCATGTGCATGCATGGAAGTGCAGAAGCCTTAAAAGACCAGTAAGGAACTCAGGTGGGTGGGTGGGCCCTCTGGAGCACCGAACCGGAATGGTATCCAGTGCTCCGGACAGGCTCTGGTATACCCATACTGGGGCGCACTGCCTGCAACATGCCACTGTGCTGCCTCCACCCCCCAAAGCTCACAGGCAGTGAACAAAACCATGCACTCTTCAAACCCTCCAGCTCTCCTGCATTCAGCTCAGCGTGGCTCAGTTTGCTGCTTTCTTTGGCCTTTTTAAAAAAGTTTTACAGCATACTTTATTTCCCATCTCCAATCTGAAACATAAATTTGCCAAGCCACAAAATAAGCCACACCAACATCACTGGTAGTAAAAAAAAAAAAAGAAACCCACCCCTGTATGGCACCGATTAAACCCGTAGAACGTTTCAAACTCCTTAGCAGGGAGAGGTAGTTACACCATTCAATTTCAATGATTTGAATAAGAAAGGGCCGGCATGGTGTACAAGTCCTTTTCAAATCAGTTCAAAGCAGCACAACGGATTCGAAACCTTTCAGATGCTTTTTTTTTTTTTTTCAATCTGTTAAATGGCATAACAGAGCATCTGATTTTATTCGGCGCTCCGCAGAAATCCTTTCACTCAAGTCCAGAGAAAGTGAATAGTTGCCACTTGTGAATGAACTGTTTTATAAGGAGTGACAAGGGGGAACTTCCACAACCCCTATTCTCTTCTGTCAGAATATTCATGAACTGGAATAGGACATAGCAACAGGTCAGCCCTTGGGGACTGGCTGGAATAGGGCACGGTAACAAGGTCAGCCAATGTATAGGCACAGCAACTGGATCAGCCAATGGGAACTAATTGGTGACTGAGAGCCATGCCAGACAGCTCGGAGCCTGGGCGTGGCTTGCCTATGTAGCTCTGAGCTTGTGCAAGAGAACTAATCTAACCTGCTCTTTGAATTAAAACTGAAAGCTAATCTCTCCTCTGCCTGTGTTTTGCCTGTAACTACTACCATGCGGAGAATCCACTATTGATATTGTACAGAAGTTAATGAAGTTGTCCCAAAAGTGGTCCCTATTTTTCTACTTGCATTTTTTACATGCTTTCGAACTGCTAGGTTGGCAGAAGCTGGGAGCAGTAATGGGAGCTCACTCCATTAGGTGGCACTTGGGATTCGAACCACTGAACTGCTGACCTTTCTGAGCGTCTCATCCACTAAGCTACCACTTCCAGCACCATAGTAAATTGTAAATTACTTAAAACAAGCAAACTGCTTAAAACAAGCTTATTATGAGGTATAAAGTTTGCACATTCAGCGATTATCTTAAAGTTTCAGTTTTGTATGGATTTCCTACCTTCCGTTTATTGATTTTTAATTTACTATGGCTACTTACGCCAAAAAAATAGAGTTTTATAGATAACCAAATATTAATAAAGATAAGAGGATGCCCGGAGTAGTTATCTGTCTATGGATCTACCCAATTCCTTGCTCTCTTGCTAACCCGGTTTATGAATTAAATGCAGCATCAGATCTGCAAGGGCATTTCCACAATAAAGGGTTACTTTACATTTCAATTTGTCCGAGCTTCATCTTCCCATATCTAAAATTCATGCTTCTATACTCTTACTTATGTATCATCATTATATATTCATTAATTTTCGTACAAAAGCTCAAGGTATTACAGAGGTAAGATAAAATTAATATATGCAGTATATTAACACATAGAACATGGTATTTGCTGATAGATACTGCGGGAGTTTTAATCTAATTTCTGGAAAGGTCCGATATGGAAAGCGGTGTTTCTAAAAATTACAATCTCTAGAAAAAGTCATGCGTAGTTTCAAGGACAACCTCATGCATCCTGGACCCAAGTAGTAATAACCACTGCATTCACCAGAGGCTTATATATAGACAGGGTAAAATTACTATCCTGTGAATGGGGAGCCCTCTGGGTTTCTATATGCTAGCAACAAAGCTATACAGAGAATTTCAAGACCAAATGACTTTGTTCCAAGTGCAACAATAATGTAGCAGAATCATCAGGGGTATGATGATAACCGAAGGGAAAAACTGTAGAATTGGGAGATATGCAGAATTGTGCACGAGCCTTAGCAATCTTGAGAAGGGCATATGTAACAGATATTGAGATACTGAGATTGAGAAACTGCCACGGTTTCAACATCTGCATATCCAACAGAAAGGCACATCAACACATGGATATTGTATTTTCTTTTCTTCGGGACATAGCTCTCTGTAACTAAACCAAGCTCTTTCCAATATCACAAAAAAAAAAAAAAGGATTGCATCGGCTTTTTGGGCTACCGCTACACACTGTTGGCTCATATTTAATTGGTTGTCCTCTAAGACTCCCAAGATCCCTCTCACAGTGTTGTGGCCCAGCCGGCTCCGGATGAGCTGCTGATGGATTCTTTCTTCGGTATCGCATCCTGGCCCATACATCCCTTCGGCCGATTCGCTCCCACAGAGAGGGACTTCTCCGGGTGCCGTCCACTAGGCAATGCCAGTGGGTGACACCCAGGGGAAGGGCCTTCTCTGTGGAGGGCCCAACTCTCTGGAACGACTTACCCCCCGAACTGAGAACGATCACGGATCTCCGCTCCTTCCGCCAGAACCTTAAAACTTATTTTTTCCAACAGGCCGGCTTGGCATAACTTACATCACCCAGCCCACAGTCTGCAGTTAAATTGTTTTAAATTGGTTTTAGGGATTGTTTTAATGTATTTAAATTTTTAGCACAGGGATATTAATTTAATTTGGTTTTATATTTTGTATATTGTTGTTTATATATGTTTTTTAAATTGCCTGTGCACCGCCCCGAGTCCCTTTTTGGGAAAGGGTGCGGTATATAAATCAAATAAACTAAACAAACTAGTGAGAAGTCCTATGAGTCGGCTCTAGAGGAGGAAACCCAGTTTGTCCCGGATGTCAGGCTAAGGATTGAGAGGAGGCAATTAGCAGAACGATGCCATCGGAGATAATCAGTATCAGCTGCTTAATTGCCTGGCCTTTCCCAAGAGGCTTTAAAAGAAATCCTCTGTGAAGACTAGGTTTGCAGGAAACAACAGAGAAGCTACTGAGTCGGAGAATTGTGCCGTGTAACCTTTCAGTCTAGTTCAGATTAGTTCAGGCAAGCTGCCAAGTAGCAGTCCATCTAGTTAATTATCTTGTGAAGGAAGGGAGTCAGAACACACAGTTACTGCTATTAAGTCTGCTTTCACCCAGTCTATAGGTGTCCTTTTGGTTTTTCTTGCCTAAGTGCAAGACTTTACTTTTGTCTGCATTGAATTTCATTGTGTTAGATAGGGCCCAGGGTTCAAGTCTGCCAACTTCCATCTGGATCTTGAGCCTATCATCTTGGGCAGTGGTTTTCTCCCTGTGAGTAGAGTTCACTTTTTGAGTAAAGTAGGAATTATATGTCATGGGGGGGGGGGGCATCAGGACTTTAGGGATGCTTAGGTCAGTTACGGCCAAAACAAGGTTGGGAACCACTGATCTAGGGTATTGGCTATTCCTACCAGCTTAGTAACGTCCACACATTTGGTAAGCTCCCCTTCTATTCCCTCATCTAAATCATGTATGCAGATATCAAAGAGTACTGGGACCAATATACAACCTTGGGGTATCCCACTGCTTACTTCCCTCCATTAGCAGGACAATTGCCACAACTGTCAATTGTCCTGCTAATGCAACCTATTAAATTAAGGCAGAAAAGTTCTATAGGAACTGTTGTGCCTCCTTGAAGGGACAACAGCATCTTTGGAAGCATTGCTGAAGAGATAGAGAAGAAGGACATTTGCAAGACCAGGAACGGAATTGTCATGGCGAATATAATGACTTATATGACATCAGAGCAATACGCAAACCTTAGCTCCACGCGCACAACCAATTCCACGGTAATGATGAGCATTTCCCTAGTAAAATGCAGAATGTAAGGTACTCATCAGTCTCATTACTGAAGCAGAACGGAGGTTGGGCATGGAGGAGGCCAATGTATGCTGCCATTTCTTCCTAATGGCTCACGGACTAGAGGAAAAAGGCTTTATAATGTGGCTGACCAACAGCCTCTCCATTCTTGGCAAAAAAAAAAAAGGTGGGGAGTAAGAGTAATTTGAAACAAGATGGGAAATGACAGGGGTAACAAAGCAGATCCCATGACTAGGAAGAAGAGCTAAGCTAAAAATTGTTCCAAAGCCTCTGGTTTAAGATTGCAATTTGCAACAGCTTGGAGAAGGGAAAAATCTAGGGAATGTAAGCAAGAATAATTTTCTGGAGCAATCCTCATCTGTAAGGTTTATTTATTTATCTATCTATCTATCTATCTATCTATCTATCTATCTATCTATCTATCTATCTATCTATCTATTTATTTATATATTAGTTTGTCAAACCTGTACAGGATAGCAGGTATAAGTATGATCATGGACAAGAACTTGGAATCCTAGTGGGCAACCATTTAAATATGAGCCAGCAGTGTGCAGCAGCTGTCAAAAAAACCAACACAGTTCTAGGCTGCATAAACAAAGGGATACAATCTAGATCACGTGAAGTGTTAATGCCACTGTATAGTGCCTTGGTAAGGCCACACTTGGAATACTGCATACAGTTTTGGTCGCCACGATGTAGAAAAGACGTGGAGACTCTGGAAAGAGTGCAGAGAAGAGCAACCAAGATGATTAGGGGACTGGAGGCTAAAACATATGAAGAATGGTTGCAGGAGCTGGGTATGTCTAGTTTGATGAAGAGAAGGACCAGGGGAGACATGATAGCAGTGTTCTGATATCTCAGAGGGTGCCACAAAGAAGAGGGAGTCAAACTATTCTCCAAGGCACCTGGGGGCAGGACAAGAAGCAATGGGTGGAAACTAATCAAGGAAAGAAGCAACTTAGAACTAAGGAGAAATTTCCTGACAGTTAGAACAATTAACCTCTGGAACAGCTTGCCTCCAGAAGTTGTGAATGCCCCAACCCTGGAAGTCTTTAAGAAGATGTTAGATAGCCATGTGAAATGGTATAAGGTTCCTGCCATCTGAAATGGTAAGGTTCCTGCCCATGCAGGGGGTTGGACTAGAAGACCTACAAGGTCCCTTCCAACTCATGCTATTGTATTGTATTGTATTATTGTAAGAACAAAGGAAGTAAATACAGATAAATGGGATAAGACAGGGGTGGTAGGCACGCTGGCTCGCTTATGCACGCCCTCTTTACGGACCTCTTAGGAATGGGGTGAGGTCCACGGTGGACAGTTTAAGGTTGAAGCTGTGAGGGCTTGAGATATATAGGTAAAGGTAAAAGTTCCCCTCCCACATATGTGCTAGTTGTTCCCGACTCTAGGGGGCAGTGCTCATCTCCATTTCAAAGCCGAAGAGTGAGCGCTGTCCGAAGATGTCTCCAGAGTCATGTGGCCAGCATGACTAAGTACTGGGGCGCATGGAATGCTGTTATCTTCCCACCAAAGGTGGTCCCTATTTTTCTACTTGCATTTTTACCTGCTTTCAAACTGCTAAGTTGGCAGAAGCTGCGACACGTAATGGGAGCTCACTCCATTATGCTGCGCTAGGGATTCAAACTGCTGATCTTTCTGATCGACAAGCTCAGTGTCTCTATTTTTTGAGATACATAGGTAATGCTTTTATTCTGGAATCTGGGATTGAATGATTCATTGATTTTAATGCGTTTGCTGCTTCCAATCTTTATCTCCCTTATTCTTATTGCCTCCCTACAAAACTCAGTCTGTTAATTCGATGCAAATGGTCACCTCTTCCATCAAAATTGCTTGTACATTGTTAGGCAAACAATACCACTTTAGGATCTCTAATACCTTTTCCGGTGTTATTCTGTGGGAGATTCCTACCAGAATTTAACAACACTGTATTTCTAATTTTCCCCACCATCAATTCCTGTGTTTTTGTGTCCGTGTATGATTACCAAAAGTTAAAAAGGAAAGTTTTTTAAACGTCTCCTTGCTTATTCTTTTTTATAAGGCTGGCCTTTTGATTCAATTGCTAAAAGAGAGAAGATAGTTTTTCTAAGGCTGGGATGGGGAACCTATGGCAACCAGGTGGCATGCAGAGCGCTCTCTGTGGCCACATGCACCATCACCAGCTGCTCTTCCTGATCTTCACACATGCTGGAGCTCCCAAGCCCCAATGTTTTCAGCTTCCTGGCACTCCAGCACGAGTGAAGACTAATGGGCCAGTGTGCATGCGCATGCTGGAAATACAAACAGCAGGTGGCCGTTCCCACATGCGCACCGGACAGCTGGTCTTCCAGCTTCTGGGAATCCGTTGTGAGCACACTTGGTGCTGGAAAAGTTTGCCACCATTGTCCTAAGGTGAAGGAGTCCCTGAGGATTTCACCCTGATAGTTGTTGCTGACCGTAAGGGGTGTTGCCCATCCAAATAAATATCTGCAGTCATGTAGCCAGCATGACACCGTGAATCTCTTTGACATCCCCACCAAATGGGTACCTATTTATTTACTTACACTTGTGTGCTTTTCAACTGCTAGTTTGGCAGGCGCTGGGGTGAGGACTTACCCTCTCACGTGGAGCTTGGGTTTCGAACCTGGGCTGCCACCTTTCCAGCTAACAAACCAGCTTCTTAACCATCGAGCCACCACGCTGCCAGTTCTCCAAGCAGTATGCCTCAAAAGAGCTCAAATGTGGCGCTGTGCAATTTCTGTCATTTGTCTATTCCATTTGGCTGCCAAAAAAGATTGGGGGCTCTTATTTATCTTCCAAATTGGGGCTAAAGGGGAAGATCCAAGCAAGACCAGAGAAAACCATTGTGGGAAGAAATATCTTGGTAAGGCCACACTTGAAATACTGTATTCAGTTTTGGTCACCATGATGTAGAAAAGATGTGGAGACTCTAGAAAGAGTGCAGAGAAGATCAACAAAGAGGATGAGGGGACTGGAGACTAAAACATATGAAGAACGGTTGCAGGAAGGACTAAGGGAGACATGATAGCAGTGTCTCAATATCTCAGGTGCTGCCCCAAAGAAGAGGGAATCAAGCTATTCTCCAAGGCACCTGAGGGTAGAACAAGAAGCAATGGGTGGAAACTAATCAAGGAGAGAAGCAACTTAGAACTGAGGAGTTCCCCCACACCAAACACTCCCCCCTGCTGCCCCAGCCTGGTCTGTGATGCAATATTCACTCCATAAGACTCACAGACATTGCCACCCAATATTTTTTTTTGGGGGGGGGGGGGGGCAAAAAGTGCGTCTTATGGAGCAAAAAATACGGTAGTTTTATGAGCTACCTTGAATGGCAGATTAAATGCCTTGCTTGATGGGAAATTTCAGATGCATCCACTTCCAAGACTTCCCTAAACCAGGGGTCTGCAAAGTTGGCTCTTTGAAGACTGGTGGACTTCAACTCCCAGAATTCCCCAGCCAGCCTTCAAAGAGCCAACTTTGCAGACCCCTGCCCTAAACCACCAAATCTGCGGCTCGCCAAGCCAGCTTCTTTTCATGTGAATCGCACTGCAGCAGATAATCCTATGAAACCACAGGGGGGAAAACTATGGCGTCGCATTGCATCTTGTGGAAAATATATGTTTCTTCTCTGCAACCTTCAGCAGTCCAACTAATTAGTTCAGCACTTAAACCCCGTTCTTTAGTAGTTCTGGGGGATTCAGCACTTCTACTCTGAGGCACGTTCCCTGCTCCCAACTTGTAACTTACTCATTATAAGCCAGCCATCACTGAAATGAAATACAATCTGCCCTTCTTTCTTGGCACAGCTGTGGCTGCATGAATCCAGAAAAGACACTGTAAGTTGCTAGTGAGGAAAGGCTTTGGGCTTTGGTGCAATTCATCTTAAATTTAAAGGCAATATTTGTTGTGGCCCAGCAGCAGAGCTGGCAGGAGATTTGAACAGTGAGGAGGTTGGGGAGGAACCTGGGCCAGTCCTGGAGTCTGGCCCATATTTAGCTGGTTAGGGGACTGGATGATTAGGGGACTGGAGACTAAAACATATGAAGAATGGTTGCAGGAACTGGGTAGGTCTAGTTTAATAACAAGAAGGACTAGGAGAGACATGATAGCAGTGTTCCAATATCTCAGGGGTTGCCAAAAGAAGAGGGAGTCAAACTATTCTCCAAGGCACCTGAGGGCAGAACAAGAAGCAATGGGTGGAAACTAACCAAGGAGAGAAGCAACTTAGAACTGAGGAGAAATTTCCTGACAGTTAGAACAATTAATCAGTGGAACAGAAGTTGCCTCCAGAAGTTGTGAATGCCCCAACACTACAAGTCTTCAAGAAGATGTTGGATAGCCATTTTTCTGGAACGGTATAGGCAGGGAGTTGGACTAGATGACCTCCAAGATCCATTCCAACTCTGCTATTGCATTGTATTGTATTGGTTATCCACTAAGACTTCAAGATCCCTCTCATAGTTACTTCTATTAAGCTGGGTTTCACCCAATCCACATGGGTCCTTTTGTCTTTTCTTGCCTAAGTGTAAGACTTTTAACTTTTCTCTAGGTTGAATTTCTGGGATTCCCAATGATCTGCTACGGACGGGCTAAATACAACCAACCAAACTGCTTGGGGTTTTGATGTTCATCAAACTCAGCAATCCAGTCCATGAGTGGTAGGGAGGCTCCAGCCAAGGAGAAACTAAATTCCTACCAGAATCTCAGCAACAGCAGAAGAGGAAGGAGGAAGCAGCAGCTATTTGGCTTTGGTTGCTTTCTTCTTTGTTCTTTATGGTCTTTAGAAAAGAAAACTCATTTCTCTCCCATTGATTTCCGTGTAAGAGAATTAATCTCCACGGCTCCAAGGCCTTTAAGCTGCCTCTTGGTACTCACCAATCTCTTCTACCTTGAGCCTCCCTGCTTTGCATGTCAAACTGCACCTGAATCAACCTAATTAACAGAAGCCCTGCTACATGCTAGCAAAGCCTAATAATGCCACACTATTAAGAGGAGGAGGAAGGGGGGGGGGTGGACTAATCTGTACAATCAAAATCTAATGGAAAACTTCCTACTTGACTCTAGCACAGGGGTGGGCAAACTTTGCAACTTTAAGTCTGAAGCTGAAGAGCTGAAGTCCTTCAGACTTAAAGTTGCAAAGTTTGCCCACCCCTGCTCTAGCACAACTGTACCAATATGTCTCCCTTAGTCCTTCTTTTCCTTCAAGTAGACATACCCAGTTCCTGCAACAGTTCTTCATATGTTTTAGTCTCCAGTCCCCTAATCCTCTTTGTTGATCTTCTCTGCACTCTTTCTAGAGCCTCCACATCTTTTCTACATAGTGGCAACCAAAACTGAATGCCGTATTTCAAGTGTGGCCTTACCAAGATACTTCTTCCCACAATGGTTTCCTCTGGTCTTGCTTGGAACTTCCCCTTTAGCCCCAATTTGGAAGAGCAGTAGGAGCCCCCAATCTTTTTTGGCAGCCAAATGGGATAGACCAGGGGTGGGCAAACTTTGCAACTTTAAGTCTGAAGGACTTCAGCTCCCGGCTGGAGAAATCTGGGAGCTGAAGTCCTTCAGACTTAAAGTTGCAAAGTTTGCCCACCCCTGGTCTAGCAGAACTGCACCAATTGAATCTTGTAATAAAGCAACAGATTGGAGTTGGGGGGGGGGGGAAGAATCAGTTCAGAAGCTGGACTAGCTGTGGGAATGGCCTTTTTCCATCAGATAGGCAAATATTGATTCAATGCACAACTATCGACGTGCCTGGAAATATCTGAAACATCTTTGGAAGCTTTCTTCCCTATCCAAATAAGCCAAGCAACATCAGCTGAGAAATCGTTCACTGGTTGTTAGGTGTTCTGTCCCCACTACACATTAGTCCGTACAGGCCTTACCAGCCATCCATGGACACACCATGGACAGCCCACAACTGTTAGGTGTCAAGGTCCTCTTCGAACACGATGGTGAACATCACACGTTAGCCTGAGTGCAGCTCGGCATGCAGCTAAGCCCACCTATCCTCCAATAAAACAGACCGTGTGCATAGATCTGGAGGCTTTATTGGAAGAACAGGATAGGGTGAAACAGGGGAAAATAGGGATACATACAATGAGAACCAAATACAAGATAGGCGGTACTGAGTTACAGCTGAACATAACCATGAATAAATACAAGGAATTTAAATCTCACCATCGATGCTCTGGGTGTGGGGTGTGGGTTGGCCCTTGAATGTGCCACAGATGAAGATGGATTCTTCTTTGTGTTTCTTCCTTCTCCAAATGCTAAAGGAAATGGAGCCTGGCTTCCCAGCACGCACTTGTTGTGAGAGTCCAGGCTGATGGGTAATAAGTTGGGGTCAGCTTCAAACAACATACTTGGTATTTGTTTCTCCGGCCCCTAGATGGGGCGAGAAAGCAACAGCAGTATATAAAAATGTATGTTGGGGCATATTTGTCCCTCCGGTCAATAGATGGGGCAATAGAGAGTAACCACAGTATATAAAAGTTATATGCTGGGGCATGACATTAGGAGTACTGTTTATGAAATACTCTTCCCAAAGATAGGTCATTTTTATTACGACCGTAGACCAGCTGTACAAATAAACACATTAAAATAATAATAGATCCAAGATCACATAGTACAACTAGTAGTGGAGCCATGGCAGCACAGTGGTTAAAATGTGTTATTGCAGGCTAAATCACTGCTCACTTCAGGAGTTCGATCCTGACCAGCTCAAGGTTGAATCAGCCTTCCATTTTTCTGAAGTTGGTAAAAACGAGGACCCAGATTGTTGGGGGGCAATGGGCTGACTCTGTAAACCGCTTAGAGAGGGGTGTAAAACACTGTGAAGTGGTATATAAATCTAAGTGCCATTGCTGTTTAAGACCTGTCCTAATTCCAGAAGGTCCGTGGTACAAAAAGCCCCCCTCATCCGAGACCTTGTGTCAGAGGGGGACCCGGACCTGGTAGGTATTACGGAAACCTGGTTGGGCCACGAGGGAGGACATCCCCTCGTAGAAATGTGCCCACCAGGATACCGAGTCTTTCATCAGCCTAGGGCCCTAGGGAGGGGTGGGGGGGTGGTGATTATGGTTCGGGAAGGTCTTGAGCCAAAGGAGACCACGATCCCTCAGACGACTGGGTGCGAGTCCCTCCTTGTGAAGTGGGGCCTAGGGTGGCAGTTGGGCGTGTTAGTTGTATACCTGGCTCCTTGCTATACGACAACAGCCCTGCCCGAGCTCCTAGAGGTGATAGCCGAGGCGGCGGTTGAGACCCCCAGACTGTTAGTCATGGGGGACTTTAACCTGCCGTCGGCAGGCGAAACCTCTGGGGTAGCTCGGGAGTTCATGGCTTCCATGACAGCCATGGACCTGACCCAAGTAGTTGTAGGCCCTACCCACGAGGGCGGACACACCCTGGATCTAATCTTCGTCTCGGGACAGTGGAGTAGTGATCTGGGAAGAGGGGATCTAGCCATCACACCCCTGTCATGGACAGATCACGCTCTCCTTCAGCTCGACTTTCCGATCGCCGCACCTCACTGCGGGGAGGCGGAACCGGACATTCCTATATGGTTCCGCCCCAGGCTCCTGATGGACCCGATAAGGTTCCAAAGGGAGCTTGGGCCAATTCCTGTGGACTTGCCCCGCGACTCGACTGAGGACCTAGTGGCCGCATGGTTAAGTGCGGCCACGGGGGCCTTGGACCGAGTCGCGCCCTTGCGGCCTCTCTTGCGGCGACGAACCACCTGGGCTCCTTGGTTCACCGAGGGGCTTAGGGAGATGAAGCGCCACAAGAGACGCCTAGAGAGCAGATGGAGATCTTCTCGCTCCGAAGCCGACCGAACACTAGTGAGAGACCATATTAGGACTTACTTAGTGGCGTTAAGAGTGGCCAAACGTGAGTATTGTGCCACTCTTATTGCATCCGCAGATAACCGCCCTGCCGCCCTGTTTGGGGTGACCCACTCCCTCCTTCAACAGAGGCCGCGGGAAGCCCCTTTACAGGGTCGAGCAGAGGAATTTGGGATTTATCTGCAGGAGAAAATCACTCGGATTCGGAACGAGTTACCCTCCATCGACAGTGGTCCAGTCGAGCGGGCCGAGGCTGATCTTGTGACACCATCTTGGGAGGAGTTTGATTTTGTTACCACCGAGGATATGGACAAGTTGTCAAAGAGGCTTAGGGCTACCACATGTTTATTGGACCTGTGTCCCTCCTGGCTTGTACTGGCATCCTGGGAGACGACACGAGGCTGGCTCCAGGGCATTGTCAACGCATCTTTGAGTGAGGGGTCCTTGCCTGCCGTCTTGAAAGAGGCGGTAGTGAGGCCCCTCCTCAAGAAGCCGTCCCTGGATCCAGCATTATTAGAGAACTATCGTCCTGTCTCCAACCTCCACTTTCTAGTGAAGGTTGTTGAGAGTGTGGTGGCCCAACAGTTTCCGCGACACTTGGAGGAAGTTGATTATCTAGACCCGCGCCAGTCCGGCTTCCGACCCGGGCACAGCACCGAGACGGCATTGGTCGCGTTGGTTGATGATCTCTGGAGGGCGCGGGATAGAGGACATTCCTCTATCCTAGTCCTATTAGACCTCTCAGCGGCTTTTGATACCATCGACCATGGTATCCTATTGCGCCGACTGGGGGGGTTGGGGTTGGGAGGCACCGTTTTGCGGTGGTTCTCATCCTACCTCTCTGGTCGGTCGCAATATGTGTTGACAGGGGGGCAGAGGTCGGCCTCGAGGCCCCTCATATGTGGGGTTCCTCAGGGGTCGGTCCTCTCGCCCCTACTATTCAACACATATATGAAGCCGCTGGGTGAGATCATCCGTGGTTTTGGGGTGGGATATCATCTGTACGCTGATGATACTCAGTTGTACATATCCACCCCAGACCACCCCAACGATGCCGTCGAGGTTATGTCCCGGTGTTTGGAGGCCGTACGGATCTGGATGGGTGGTAACAAACTCAAGCTCAACCCGTCCAAGACTGAGTGGCTGTGGCTTCCGGCGCCCCGGTTCAGCCAGATTATTCCAACACTGGCCATTGGGGGCGAAACACCGGCCCCCGTGGAGAGGGCGCGCAATTTGGGTGTCCTCCTGGATTCCCGGCTGTCTATGGAAGATCACGTGGCAGCCATGGCCAGGGGGGCGTTCCATCAGGTACGCTTGATGCGCCAATTGCGCCCCTTACTGGATCGGGGTGCCCTACGCACAGTCACTCAAGCACTCGTCACCTCTCGACTCGACTACTGTAATGCTCTCTACATGGGGCTCCCCTTGAGGTGCACCCGAAAGCTGCAGCTAGTCCAGAACGCAGCCGCGCGGGTGATTATGGGAGCGCCTAGACACTCCCACATAACACCTATCCTGCGCGAGCTGCACTGGCTCCCTGTGGTCTTTCGGGTGTGCTTCAAGGTCTTGACGACCATCTTTAAAGCGCTCCATGGCTCGGGGCCTAGTTATATGCGAGACCGCCTCCTGCCCCATACATCCCTCAGACCGATACGCTCCCACAGAGAGGGCCTCCTCAGGGTGCCGTCGGCTGGACAATGCCGACTGGCGACACCCAGGGGAAGAGCCTTCTCTGTGGCTGGGCCAGCCCTCTGGAACGACCTACCCCCTGAACTCCGCACCATCTCTGACCTCCGCCTCTTCCGCAAGTGTCTGAAGACACATTTATTCCATCTAGCCGGCCTAGCGTAACCCCCTGTATTGACCATTAGACAGTTTTAAATTTGGGATTTTAATTCGGTTTTTAGCACAGGTTTTACTAGAATAAGTTTTTTAAATTTTATATGTTTTGTATGTATTTTAACATTCCTGTGCGCCGCCTTGGGTCCGTTTGGAGAAGGGCGGGATATAAATTTAATAAAATAAAATAAAATAAAAATAAATAAACAGTCACCAAGACCCCGCACCCCAGACGTGGTATTCTGCTGGTTTGCCCTGGTTCAGGTGAACCAGTAGTGGCAGTGATGGGAGGCTCCACCCACCCACCCAGACATCATTACGGATGCCCTGTGCATGCACGGATGGTTCTGCGCATGCACAGAAGTGCCATGCACGCTCCTGGTTTCAAACTGGTAGCAAAGATAAGAGGAACCCATTACTGCCATACCCTATCTCCTTCTAAATCCTACAGATGGTTTTTCTTTATTTTTTTAACTACTAAATGCAGTTAGCAATTTTCGCTGCTGAAAGTAACTTCATAATCTACCTCCAAAATGTCACTTGCCAAATGGATTAGATGTAGAAAGGAGAAACAAACTGTATTGTGAATTGGAAAATCTACTGAAAAGCTTTCCTTAAGACGGTTCCTAAAAGCACTCTTTATATTGGTGATAAATGCGTCAATGAATGTTGTGTAATCTACATGTCACACACATACAAAAAAAGATTCACTCAACTGAGAAACACCTGAACCAAGTTAATCAAGTCAGCCTCTCTTCTGGTTCTAGAATGATTTGTAAAGGTAAAGGTTCCTCTTGCACATATTCCCGAGTCTAGGGCATGGTGCTCATCTCCGTTTCGAAGCTGAAGCACCAGTGCTGTCCGAAGACGTCTCCGTGGTCATGTGGCCAGCATGACTGGACACCGAAGGCGCATGGAAGGTGGTTCCTATTTTTCTACTTGCATTTTTTTAAATGCTTTCGAACTGCTAGGTTGGCAGAAGCTGGGACAAGTAATGGGAGCTCACTTCGTTATGTGGCCCTAGGGATTTGAACTGCTGAAGTGCCGATCTTTCAGATCAGTAAGTTCAGCCTCTTAGCCACTGAGCCACTGCTCATCCACAGAATGATTTATAAAAACATATATTTAGGAATGGTCCCTAATACAATCAGCCTTATGCATTGTTTCCTCCTTGTATTGTAATCCCCCATCACTTCCTAAGTCACATTTAGTCCCCTGTTAAGTTTGCAACCTAATTGATTGAACGGAATTGAAATATGCACAAACTGTCCTTGTAGTTATATTTTTGCCCGCCCTTTATGTTTCTATGCCACTGGCTATTTATGCATAATATATAGAGACCTGTTCCACTTTTTTTTTTTTAAACCAATGTGCAGTTCTGGATTTGCCCTCTGTGTAAAATATGCACAATTAAACCAGGCCTTCTGTGTTGCATTGCATAATTCGGTCTGACGGTGGTCGCCATGGTGAAAGCCAAGGAGTTGAGCAGGTCTCTGAACCATTAATTCTTGAATATGTTACTCAGCTATTCTTTGGGATTCTGAGTTTTATGGGCAGGTATTATTCACATCATTTTGAAGCCCTCTTCATAACCGTAAAAGCTCGACAGCTGCTAGATGAGGTTTGAATCCACTACTTCAGCTTGAACTTTGAATAGTTCAAAGGAATCGCAGAAGGAACCACGCTGAATATAACGTGATATAATACAATGCAGGGCAACGTGCGCACCATAGCCCATATAATAGTATAATGCTGGGGGGGTTTTTTTGGGGGGGGGGGAAGAAAGAAAGAGAAAGAAATGGAGATTTAGCTAAACAGAAAGGAATTACACCCAAGAGGAATCGGGGATGTTTGTAATTAGTGCAATACTCTGCTAATTCTATTCTGTGGGTGAGGCACATCGACTTATTTCAGGCCTAGAAATGCTGAGTGTGTTATCATTGTTTTGCAAAGCCTACATTACATTCCCCCGGGGGCTCATTCGTATATTACATTTCCTGCAGTTTTCTCCAGAAATTTTCCCATTAAGCTTACCTGCATCTAGTAAAAACAGGTAAACATGACAAATGATCGATCAGTCCTATAGGAATCCTTCTTCCCTTTGTTGTTATTATCAGTGCCGTCAACATCACCGTCATCCAGCAAATTATTCTCTGGGAAGATGTCTCAATGTTTGTCTGGAACATTCCCCAAGGGAGTCTACGGCTTTGCCCAAACTGATTTCCTTCCAGAAGACTTGCTTGGTTCTTTCGTCCCGCAACTGAATAACAGAATAACAGAGATGGAAGGGACCTTGGAGATCTTTCAGTCCAGTGCCTTGCTCAAGCAGAAAACTGTATACAGGGGTGTCAAACTCAATTTGATTGAGGGTTGCATCAGGCTTGTGTTTGACCTCACGGGACTGGGGTGGGCATGGCTGGGTTGGGTGTGGCCAGCTCAATGTCACTTGTCGGGGCCACTGGTGGTGACCCAAGTGCTCTGCCAGCAAAAAAGGAGCTGGGGAGGGCTGTGGGTGGCCCTCACGAACTCTGTTTTCTGCTGTGACAGCCTCCTGCAATTCTGCCAGTGGCCCTTCTGAGCTCCATTTTTGCTGACCGAGGCACCATGGGTTGGTCCTTGTTTGTTTTAGGGTGGCACCATGGGCCAGATCTAAGCATTCCATGGGCCAAATATGGCCTGCCCACCTTGACACCTCTTCCCTATATCATTTCAGCCAAATGGCTGTCCAATCTCTTCTTAAAAACCTCCAGTGTTTGAGCATTGACAACTTCTGGAGGCAAGTTGTTCCTCTAGTTAATTGTTTTTACTGTCAGGAAATTCCTCCTCAGTTCTAAGCTGCTTCTTTCCTTGATTAGTTTTCACCCATTGCTTTTTGTCCTACCCTCAAATCCTTTGGAGAACAGCTTGACTCCCTCTTCTTTGTAGCAACTACAGAGATATCGCAACAATGCTATCATGTCTCTCCTAATCCTTCATTTCATCAGACTAGACATACCCAGGTCCTGCAACCGTTCTTCATATGTTTTAGCCTCCAGTCCCCTAAACATCTTGGTTGCTCTTCTCTGCACTCTTTCTAGAGTCTCCACATCTTTTTTATATCATGGTGACCAAAACTGAATGCAATATTTCTGGAGTGACTATTCCCTCAAAAGTTATGATCTCTACTTCTAATTTTATCATTTATTTTTTTGCCCTTTCTGTTTCATGGCAATTGCCTACAGTAAGTATGATGCTCAATGAAATGTCTACCACTCATCCTGGGAATATGTCAGGCGTAAAACAATAGTTCCACATGTGAAGGTCCAATTAGATGAAATATTGCCTATGCTCAGGAATATTCACCTGCTTGGAGTTAGATAAGTGTTGTGGTCCAGCCAGCTCCGGATGAGCTGCTGCTGGACTCCTCTAGTGAGGAGTCCTATGAGTCTGCTCTGGAGGAGGAGGGCGACCTTGAGAGAGCAGAGACCCCCGGCTGGTCATCAGGAGGCACCTGGGTCTTGGAGTAGTGGGGAGGATCAAGGCCAGTTTGTCCCTGATGCTAGGTTGAGAAGGGCTGAAAAAAAGAGGCTTTAATTGCATCGGAAGTGAACTCGAAGGATTTGAATTAGTCCCAGATGTCTAATGACTGGCCCCACCCAAGAGGGTTTAAAAGTCTTTGCTATGAAAGTCCTTGAAGAGAACAACGTTGGATTTCTAGGTTTGTGTTTATTCGTGTTGATTTTCAGGCTCGTGTCTAGTCCAGTTAGGAAGCTTCATATCTGTTCAGAGTCATTCAGGCAAGCAGCCAAGAGAGTTAGTGGCAGGCAGCCAGTCTTGTGTTAGTCGGAGGAAGGAGGGGTCAGAACAGATAAGGGTCAATGGAATTCAGGGTGGGTGTTGGATTTAGTTAGCTTGTGACTATGTAGGGATTCTAGGTGGCTCCCTCTTTTAACTTCACCTCCTGGTTCTGCCATTCCTTCTACAGAAAATGGTTCACTGTTAAAATGGAACACTATTTAGTAGTATCCTACTAGTAGTATTGAAACAGGCAGTATGGCTGGAGAGCAATTTGCCCTAACATTTTCAGGGGTCTTCTCACTTCCTTCGTTACGTTTAAAATTGAAACATTTTTATTTATTAATTTATTTATACGGTCTCTGAATGCCCATAGTCAAAAGAGATATTAAAATCGGTGAAAGTGATGAAATAATTAGAAAGTGAGAGCAGCATGCGAGCAGCTGGGCTTCAAAACCAACAAACCACCAGAGACTAAATAAATGTTGGAGATGTGAGTCCACCCGAACAAAAACTAGCAAGTGTGCAAACATTAATAACAGTTGGGTGCAAAACAGTCAAGGCACATGAGACGAAATAGAAAACTGAATCCCAGGCTTAATTATAAAACAAACCTAGCTTTTGACTGCCCAACTAAACATTTCGCAACTTCATCAAGGTGCATTTAATTTCAGCATGAATCTGGGAAATAAAACGTGTCTTCTCTTGGGAGGACCAAGTGCTTTTGATCAACTCGTTGTTCTGACCAAGGCTTCCCAAGAGCATGAAGCAAACTCCTTGTCAAGACAAAACGCCCTTTTATTAATTGACTGTGAATTCTGCTCCTTTACATCCAGCAAAGTCTTTCAAGGGAGGATTTACGGTCACAGACCTTATCTGGCTTGGAGAGCTGCTGGGCCGATATTGGCAAGGAGTCTTGAAGAGTCACAAACCAATAAAGCAAACTAATCATCTCCTGCAAACTCCATTCTCCTTTCGTTCCTCGTTTATTTCCTCTGGGAGGGGCCATTCATCATCCACCTGTGGCCTTACTCCCAAGTTGACCTCTGTTCTTCAGCTGTTCCCTTTGCCTTGCAACTCTGCACATGCGCACACTGGGAACAGGCTCCAGCTGTTTGTCTGCCTCACTGATCTCTGACTCTGAAGGCAGCTGAAAACTGTCAGACAGCTCTGGCCCCATCTCTGCCTCTGACACAGAGCCCTCATCAGAACCTTCCCCAGACTCCAGGACTGGCCCAGGTTCCTCCCCAACCTCCTCACTGTTCGAATCTGCTGCCAGCTCTGCTGGCTGCTGGTGGGCCACAACTACACTAATGTTGAAGAAATGGCAGAACAGAATCCTTAAAGAAAGGTCCCTTCCAACTCTGCTATTGTATTGTATTGTATTTACTCATTGGCTAAGCTAGGCTGGCTTGATGGAACAGATAAGTCTTAAGTGAGCGGCGAAAGAGGGGAAGGTCTGTGATGGTCCGAAGTTCGGGGGGGTGTAGGTCGTTCCAGAGGGACAGCCCAGCCACTGAGAAGGCCCTCCCCCTGGGCACCGCTAGCCGGCATTGGCCGGCGGATGGTACCCTGAGGAGGCCCTCCCTATGGGAGCAGATGGGACGGAGGGAGGTATGCGGCAGGAGACGGTCCCACAAATAACTAGGCCCCGTGCCATGGAGCGATTTAAAGATGGTGACAAGCACCTTGAAGTGCACCCGGAAGGCCACCGGCAGCCAGTGCAGCTTGCGCAGGAGAGCACATGAGGCGCATGCGCTCACATTGCATTTTGGGGGTACATACCCTACACAAAAAGGTTCTCTCTTTTAGGCCTGATGTTCCCATATTTGTAAAAGTGCTTAATCGTTATTCTGCATGGAAAACCCATTATGTTTTACATTGCCTCAAAAATGTCTGGCGATGTAATAGATATTCAAAATGAAGCTTAAACCACAACGACATAAACTCGAGCCAACCACACCGAGCTGATAGATTCAACATGCTCCTTGAACTCTGAATTGCATTAAAGTGCCATACGATTACCAGAAGGAACATTCAAAGCTATAAAATAACCTGAGCTAATTGTGGAACTTCTCTTAAAAATATAAATATATATACCCCAGATGGTTCAAACACACACACACACACACAATTATCCTCTGCCTTACCCTGCGTCTTCAAGAGCCATTCCTACCATCTCACACCACAATAACTCATAAATAATGTTTCTAATTTAAGCATCGTGTATTATATTACAAATGCAATAGTGTGTAAATCCTGGTGGCACAATCTGAGGACGTGCCCCTTTTAAATCCACCTCACATTTTAGAGAGATGAAAACTGCTTCTATTACTAATGGGATTTCAGTTCCATTTAAATCTTCAAAAGCACAGACCGTCTTCAGAGTTGTTCAAATAAAGCTCACAAAAAAAGATGGAAGAAAGCAACTGTGAGGTGTGGGCTAAGCATTTCCTTTATGACATGACTTGTACACCAATTTGTCCTTGCTTATAAAACGGTGAAAATGTGCAATATATACTGCAGCCTCATTTTATTTGGATGAACCTCACAGGTTCTTCTCTTCAACCACTCTAATGCTATCTGAATAGAATAGAATAGAATAGAATAGAATAGAATCTATTGCAATACAGAAGAATGGAATGGCTGGTATAGCTATTTTATTATTTTAGTGGGTTTTAATTAATGTTCTTAGCACGGGCCAAATTTTATTTAATTCTCGTTTTAACCATTGTGACCATTGTGACTATTTATTTATATTTTATGTTTTATAGTTCCTGTGCACCGCCCTGAGTCCCATCTTGGGAGATAGGGCGGTATAGAAATCGAATAAATGAAATGAATGGAATGGAATGGAATGGAATGGAATGGAATGGAATGGAATGGAATAGAATAGAATAGAATAGAATAGAATAGAATAGAATAGAATCTATTGCAATGCAGAAGAATGCAGAAGAATAGAATAGAATAGAATGTATTGCAGAAGAATGGAATGGAATGCAGTAGAATGCAGTGGAATGCAATGGAATGGAATGGAATGGAATAGAATAGAATAGAATAGAATAGAATAGAATAGAATAGAATAGAATAGAATTCTTTAGATGTATTTTAATTTTCCTGTGCGCCGCCCTGTGTCCGTTTGGAGAAGGGCGGGGTATAAATTGATTAAATATAAAAAAAATATAAATATTTATTGGCCAAGTGTGATTGGACACACAAGGAATTTGTCTTTTGTGTATATGCTCTCAGTGTACATAAAAAGACAGGATACATTCGTGAAGAATCATAAGGTACAACAATAATACAATACAATAGCAGAGTTGGAAGGGACCTTGTAGGTCTTCTAGTCCAACCCCCTGCGTGGGCAGGAACTTTATACCATTTCAGACAAATGGCTATCTAACATCTTTTTAAAGACTTCCAGGGTTGGGGCATTCACAACTTCTGGAGGCAAGCTGTTCCAGAGGTTAATTGTTCTAACTGTCAGGAAATTTCTCCTTAGTTCTAAGTTGCTTCTCTCCTTGATTAGTTTCCACCCATTGCTTCTTGTCCTGCCCCCAGGTGCCTTGGAGAATAGTTTGACTCCCTCTTCTTTGTGGCACCCTCTGAGTGATAGTCATAGGGTACAAATAAGCAATCAGGAAACAATCAATATAAATATAAATTGTAAGGATACAAGCAACAAAGTTACAGTCCTGCAGTCATACGTGGGAGGAGATGGGTGATAGGAACGATGAGAAGACTAATAGTAATGCAGTCTCAGTGAGTAGTTCAACAGTGCTGAGGGAATTATTTGTTTAGCAGAGTGATGGTGTTTGGGGGAAAAAACCTGTTCTTGTGTCTTAGTTGTCTTGATGTGCAGTGCTCTATTGCATTGTTATGAGGGTAGAAGTTGAAACAATTTATGTCCAGGATGTGAGGGGTCCGTAAATACTTCCACAACCCTCTTTTTGACTCATGCAGTGTACAGGTTCTCCACGGAAGGCAGGTTGGCAGTAATTGTTTTTTCTGCAGTTCTGATTCTCCTCTGAAGTCCGTGTCTGTCTTGTTGGGTTGCAGAGGCAAACCAGACAGTTATGGAGGTGCAGATGACAAACTCAATAATTCCTCTGTAGAACAGCATCAGCAGCTCTTTGGCCAGTTTGAGCTTCCTGAGTTGGCGCAGAAAGAACATTCTTTGTTTTGCTTTTTTGATGACCTTTTTGATGTTAGGTGTCCATTTTAGCTCTTGAGATTTGATAGAATCTAGAAATCTGAAAGTCTCTACTTTTGATAGTGTGTTGTCTAGTATTGTAAGAGGCGGTATGGAGGGTTTTTCCTAAAGTCTACCACCATTTCTACAGTTTTGAGTGTGTTCAGTTCCAGATTGTTCTGGTCTCACCACAAAGCTAGTGGTTCAACCTTCCGTCTGTGTGCGGATTTATCTGGATATTTTAGCTATGCTAATTGTGAGCTGAAGACTAATAGCCAATTTTGAAGGCAGCTAAATACATTATCAGGTAACTGTCAAGTTAGAGGAAGCCCATTCTTTGGCCAGGAGAAAACGAATTCCAGAATACATGTTCTACTCAAAATCAATCTTCAACGGTAGCTTCACATTCACAGTGAACCTAAAAACTAAAGGACAACACTATTCTGAATGTTTTTCCCAGCTCCAGATTTAAAGAAGTTTAATCTTTACATCTTCAGATTAAATGCTTTGTTTTTTCCCCAGTTTAGGTATTGCTTGCTGAATTTGAAGCAAGAAGAATGAACTGCTTTGTACCCCTTTTTATGCACTTATAATAGATGCAATTCTCTATCCCCTTTTTCTAGTAACTGCAATTTTTGCAAACAATTTTTACCTGAACTAAGAATGCTTTGTGCCTATTTTCCCATGAGATGTGTATTTTTTGCAGACACACACCCAGAGATACAATTACCTACTTATCTATTCATGTACTTCTGACCAAAAAAAGATATCAAAAGTTCTGATAAAAGCCAATTCAAGTTTTTTTTTTTAATTTCCCGAATCATGACAATGGATGTGAGAAACATAATACAGAAGTAGAGTAGTAGGAACAATAAGAATATGACTCTTGCATCATATGATTTAAAGAAATTGTACTTTCCCTTGTTGAAGATGTTTGACAGGAGCAGAGTGGTTTCTGTAATATTTGCATTTAAGTTGGTTTAAACTAAACTTGCCCATGATTGAACTACAATCTATCTGATTGATTCATAATCTGGATTATCTCAAAAAGGCATAAGATCGAATCAAGATCACGTGAAGTGTTAATACCACTTTATAATGCCTTGGTAAGACCACACTTGGAATACTGCATTCAGTTTTGGTCACCATGATGTAAAAAAGATGTGGAGACTCTAGAAAGAGTGCAGAGAAGAGCAACAAAGAGGATTAGGGGACTGGAGGCTAAAACATATGAAGAACGGTTGCAGGAACTGGGAATGTCTAGTTTAATGAAAAAAAGGACTAGGGGAGAAATGATAGCAGTGTTCCAGTATCTCAGGGGTTGCCACAAAGAAGAGGGAGGCAACCTATTCTCCAAAGCCCCTGAGGGCAGAACAAGAAGCAATGGGTAGAAACTAACCAAGGAGAGAAGCAACTTAGAACTGAGGAGAAATTTCCTAACAGTTAGAACAGAATCAGTGGAACAGAAGTTGCCTCCAGAAGTTGTGAATGCCCCAACACTGCAAGTCTTTAAGGAGATGTTGGATAGCCATTTGTCTGAAGTGGTATAGGGTTTCCTGCCTACGTAGGGGGTTGGACTAGAAGACCTCCAAGGTCCCTTCCAACTCTGCTATTGTATCGTATTGATTAAGAACATTGTTGGAAGAAATGTCCTTCTGGGTTCAGTTCCAAGTGAGGAAAAAGACACTGGAAACACAGTGGCTGTTTGGAAAGATGGTTTAATGGTGGACAGGACCACATGCCTTGAAGATGTTGGGTGAACAAGAAAAAAAGGGAAGAGTGCCTGGGTTTTATGCCCTCTCTGGGCTTTTGAATTTGAGCTTGTATTGTGATTGATTATCAAACTCCCATGGAGCCATGCAGGGGCAACTCTCTAGGCTGTCCTGAGTCCCAGGCTTGGTTGAGCCTTGCTGGGTGATATACTCTTCCCAGGTGCCATGTGGTGAGATGGGTAGAGGGCTAATCCTACCTTTGTTGGATCCTGAGTGAGGGCATTTGCCTATGAATAGACCTAGCTCTCTCTTTATCTCTTAAGTGCGGAGGTCTGCTGTGGGCTATTGAGGATCATAATCCACTCCGTAAAGCGCTTAGAGAGGGCTGTAAAGCATTGTGAAGCAGCATATAAGTCTAAGAGGCATTGCTGTTGCTATGGTTTGGGCCAGGGGTCTGCAAAGTCGGCTCTTTTAAGACTGGTGGACTTCAACTCCCAGAATTCCCCAGCCAGCTATGCTGGCTGGGGAACTCTGGGAGTTGAAGTCCACCAGTCTTAAAAGAGCCGACTTTGCAGACCCCTGGTTTGGGCTATGAAGAGTGAGTCTGTTTTCTGCCTAAAAACATGTTTCTCCATTTCTCATCCAGGGAAATATAATATTCTGCCTTTTTCACATTTCCTAAAACAACTCATTTTCCTTGGAGTGGGATGGATGCCAACTTCCTACAACTTCCATGCAGTTTTCATCAGAACCCTAGGTAATCCAACTGAGCATTTCAGAACAAATATTTTGGGTATTTTTTTCCTTTATTTAATTTTAAAAAGTTTTATTTTTTTTCTTTCACATACATTTACAAATATACCTTCTTGTAAATACTATTAAAATGTATCTGCTGATTAGAAAAGACGTGGAGACTCTGGAAAGAGTGCAGAGAAGAGCAACCAAGAGGATTAGGGAACTGGAAACTAAAACATATGAAGAACGGTTGCAGGAGCTGGATACGTCTAGTTTGATGAAGAGAAGGACCAGGGGAGACATGATAGCAGTCTTCCGATATCTCAGAGGGTGCCACAAAGAAGAGGGAGTCAAGCTATTCTCCAAGGCACCTGGGGGCAGGACAAGAAGCAATGGGTGAAAACTAATCAAGGAGAGAAGCAACTTAGAACTGAGGAGAAATTTCCTGACAGTTAGAACAATTAACCTCTGGAACAGCTTGCCTCCAGAAGTTGTTAATTCCCCCATCCCTGGAAGTCTTTAAGAAGATGATGGATAGCCATTTGTCTGAAATGGTATAGGGTTCCTGCCTACGCAGGGTGTTGGACTAGAAGACCTACAAGGTCCCTTCCAACTCTGCTATTGTATTACTAACATTTATCACAATCTGTTTAAGAATATAAAACAACACAGTCGGAGTCATTTCCTTGCCACTCTGTACCTCCAACTTATTTTGCAACAACCCCACTCCTTCCTTCTTCCCAACCTCCCTTCCCTACCGTCTTCTTTCCTCCACTCCTTCCTCTTTTCTTCTTCCCCTCCCTTTCCCCCACTCCTCTCTTCTTCTGTGTCTTACCCTCTTTCCTGCTCTTACTTCCCCTTCTTTACTTCCTCTCCTCTTCCCTTTCTTCTTTTCCTTCCTCTTCCGCCCTCCTTTTGTTGTTGGCCTTGCTTGGGTTCCCCCCCCCTCTCTGATGGATTCTGGGGGTGCCATTCCAGTGATCCCAACTTTATATTGACATTCGCTGTGTGAGCGAATAGGCCACACGGCCGATTCGCTCCCACAGAGAGGGACTTCTCCGGGTGCCGTCCACTAGACTTTGTCAGCGGGCGACGCCCAGGGGAAGGGCTCTCTCTGTGGTGGGCCCAGCCCTCTGGAACGACCTTCCCCCCGACATTAGAACAACCACGGACCTCCACTCCTTCCGTCTAAAACTAAAAACATATCTGTTCTGCTTGGCCGGCCTAGGGTAGTCTCCCTTCTATGGGGTTGTTAATAATTTTAGATGGGGATTTTAGTAATCTTTAACTGGGATTTTTAGCGCAGGGATATTATTTAATTTGTTTTTATTATGTGTGTATATTTATTGTTTTATTTGCCCTGTGCACAGCTCCGAGTCCCTTCGGGGAGAGGGAGCGGTCAACAAATTAAATTTATTATTATTATTATTTATTATTATAAAAATAATTTTTCTCTTCCACATTTTGGGTATTTTTTTTCTAACCAACTTTTCGAGCAACTGGTATTTCAAATCACCTTCCCATCATAGATAGTAGCGTATGACCATCCTTTCTTTTTATAATGTTTATTATTTCTTTTACAGCATGCCCATCTTGGTCAACGATGCACACGGCTAAAATGACACAGCATAAAAGCTGTTAAGGCAACGGAGAATTAAATTATCGTCATTATCTCTGTGACAGGAATAGCAGTATTTTCTGTGAATTTATAGCCTCTGTTACAGTATTTTCTTACCAAGAAGGCCTTTTATGTACATAGAATCATCTTTCTTTCAGCTGTATTGAGTTGAAAAATGAGAATCGTTCTCTTACAATACTGAATATGGTACTATATATATGTAGTGCTTTGGGAAGAAGCTATAAAATATATAAATAAAATAAGCCCTTTGTAGCACTTTACTTAATTGGCCCAGTGGGATAAGTTATTGTAACTAATATTGGAAGACGGCTTTTGATCTAAAGATGTTATGTTTTACGCCGATAGCTCTTTGTCAGGTATTACATTTCGTTCTGTTTTCTGGTGTTCGTCCTTAATGACATTGCAGCTGGCAGTTTGTATCATTTCAGAATTAAATTTACCAATAGAGGGGGTTTTTTTTGGCGGTGGGGGGGTAGGGAGCTAATTTCATATTCTTCTTCACAATCCATCTCATTGGCTTTATAAAACTTTTGAGCAGTAATGCTTTTTAGCAGAGGGTTCTTACTGTATGGAGAACCTATTAGGCCTGCCAGTGTTTTGAGTTTGATCGGAGAAAGAGGTAACTGAGAATTACACCTTTAATTTGTGCAGATAGTGTTCCAGAACCACTTTGGTACAAGTCATAAACATATGTTAAATTACAATCAAGCCATATGGGAGTCTATTTACCTGAATTTCTTGCCTGCAACAAGCTCTAGGCATACAAAGTAATCCTCGTAATGAGATAAAAGTTGCAAGACAGGTCACCATAAAAATAATAATAATAATAGTCCTCATACAGAGAAGGGCTTTCGAAAGATTCATGTTTTTTCCACCTGGTTTCCAATTTGTCTTATTGCAATATAATTTTTCAAAGTAACTTTCCCATTTCCTATTTACGTAAGTTCTAGTGGCAAGGCGATTTTATTAGATCCTTTCCAGATTGGTAACACAATAGCACTGAATTTTGTTAAAATGCACACTCTGCCTTTCTAAGCTAGTTGTCAACTCAAGATGATTCATTCTATAAATCAGGGTGTGTGGTTTTTTTTAAATTAGTTTCTTAGATTTGATTGTACCCTGATGTATTTATTTTTAAATAGGTAAAGGTAAAGATTCCCCTCGCACATATGAGCTAGTCGTTCCCGACTCTAGGGGGCGGTGCTCATTTCCATTTCAAAGCCAAAGAGCCAGCACTGTCCGAAGACATCTCGGTGGTCATGTGGCCGGCATGACTAAACACCAAAGGCACATGGAACACTGTTGTCTTCCCACCAAAAGTGGCTCCTATTTTTCTACTTGCATTCCATTCCATTCCATTCCAATTTCAATCAAAGGTCTAAATTTTGGGGTTCTTGGTTTTCTCTGAGTTTGCGCCTCTTCTTACAGATATTTCATTCTCATGACAGGTAACATCAACAATGTAATATGAAGTGGGTTTTCCAGCAGCGTATCCTGTAATATTTGGGCATTTAATTGTACCTGCTTATCAGGGTGAGGGATAATAGATGTGTGTTAAGAAGCATCTCTTCTGACTGTTTGATCCTTTCTTCGACCTTTCGTTGTTCTTTCTGAATGGCTTACAAATGAATTTTGTTTCTTCATAGCTGCTGATGATTGATTTGACAGTGTCAAGCTTCTAAAATTTCCTTTTCATTCTTGATCTAAAATGTCTGCAGTTTCTCCGTTAAAATTGCGATGGGGCTTGTCTCCGCATTGTAAAATTGAATGTTGCCATCATGTCTCCTGACTGCCAATTGATGCTGATGGATACATTTCGCCAATCTTCTACCTGTTTGTCCTACAAAGTAGCTTTCACAAGCCCTACGTTGTATATTGTAAACGATGCTGCCATCTTCTTTAGCTAGCAGATTTCTGGGTCTGCTTCAGATACTTTGGAAGGATTTTGTAGGTTTATGTAGCACAAAGATGTCAAAGGATTCTTCTACCTGTTGTGGTTTTATCATTGTTTTTGAGGTCTGAAAGAGTTATCTTATTCTTGGGTGATAGTAAATGTGTTTCAACCTCGGCTTCCCAAGATCATGAAGCAGAGTCCTCATCCCGATAAAACCTCTTTTATTGAGGTTAAAGGGAATTCCTCTCCAATAAAGTCCCAGCAAATAGAGATTTCACAACTACAGACTTTTATCAGGCTTGGAGAGCTGCCAGGCCGATATCTTCCAAACGCCATGCTGTAGCAGCAATTACTTGGCAAGAAGCCAGGAACAGAGCTTCACCCTAATGAATTGAACTAATTGTGTCCTGCAAACTCCACTCCCCTTTCGCTCTTCTTTATTCCATATGGGGATAAATTCACCATCCACCTGTGCCTTTACTCCTAAGTCAGCCCTTGTTTCTTAGCTGTTCCCTTCTCCTGGCAGTTTTGTGCATTCGCACACTGGGAACAGGCTCCAGCTGTTCTTCTGCCTCACTGATCGCCAACTCAGAAGGCAGCCAATAACTGTCAGATGGTTCTGCCCCCCCCTCTACCTCCGACGCAGAGCATTCATCAGAGCCTTCCCCAGACTCCAGGACTGGCCCATGTTCCCTCCCAACCTCCTCACTGTCTGAGTCACAACAAAATGTGTGATTATAGGTGGCGCGAATAGAAGCTTTTTAATGAAACTAAAGACAGTGATAGATCTTCAAGTTTCTTAAAATGTGTCCTCAAACTTCATACTCCATCCATACCACCAAACGTCTGGTGCAAACACTCAGAAGTTCCTATCTGACCTTTCTCTTTTTTTAAATTATATTTTATTATAAACTAAGAACAAAAAGAAAGAAAATGGAAAAAGGAGGTTAACAAGACAAACCTACATAGGTACAACTGGGAGTGACTCGCCCCCTATATGTATACAGTTACAAAGTAACATCATATATCATCTTACTACATTTCCAGTTATTTCTGTCTATCTACATCTTACATTTATTAATCCGTAGTTCTTTATAATTGTTACTGCTACATATATTTATTTCATTTAGTATTTATATATCTGCACTGTACAATACAATACAATACAATAGCAGAGTTGGAAGGGACCTTGTAGGTCTTCTAGTCCAACCCCCTGCGTGGGCAGGAACCTTATACCATTTCAGACAAATGGCTATCGACCATCTTCTTAAAGACTTCCAGGGTTGGGGCATTCACAACTTCTGGAGGCAAGCTGTTCCAGAGGTTAATTGTTCTAACCGTCAGGAAATTTCTCCTTAGTTCTAAGTTGCTTCTCTCCTTGATTAGTTTCCACCCATTGCTTCTTGTCCTGCCCTCAGGTATATTGCTTATCTCATAATCTTTTTACCTCTATTCATTCGTACCATTTTCCCCAACTTTGACAAAATGTTGTTTCTTCTCTATCCTTAAGAATATATGTTAATCTATCGCATTCGGCACACCGGAAGATTTTGTTGATAATTAGTTGGTCTGATGGTAGTTCCTTCCGTTTCCAAAACTGCGCGTATACTATTCTAGCTGCAGTGGTAATATATATAAAAAGATACCAGTCTTTCTTCCTTATCCCACTGGAGTTTATCCCCAATAAATAAACCTCTGGTTTTAGTTGAAAAGTAACTCCCATGATCTCCGTAAGCCAATCCTTTATCTTACACCAGGGGTCTGCAAAGTCGGCTCTTTTAAGACTGGTGGACTTCAACTCCCAGAGTTCTCCAGCCAGCATAGCTGTCTGGGGAATTCTGGGAGTTGAAGTCCACCAGTCTTAAAAGAGCTGACTTTGCAGACCCCTGTCTTACACCAATATCTTTGGGCTTGTGGACATGTCCACCATTGATGATAGAATGTGCCCCTGGCTGACTATGCATTTCCAACACTCTTCAGAGGTCCCTTCAGGTGACATTTGACCTTTCTCAAATGACAATTGGTGAGAGGCAAAGAAATGATGTCTACGGAGATTCTCAATTATCTAGGTCATAGTTGACCCAAAGATGCATTTTCCAAAAGGCAACTAGACTTCCTTATTTTTCATTTTGCTTCCCATCCAAGAAGACTTTTCAATTCTGCCAAAGACTGAAAAAGCTTCTTGGATGAGAACCAAAACATTTCCAAAGAAAGAAGCCAAGAAAGTCCAATTCTTTTTTTTCTTTTTTTTTAAAAAACCACCTTTGGGACAAAAAAAATGACCCCCTTGTGAAGACTCTAAAGGTCTTTCAAGTAAACCAAGTTCACATTGTAATGAACAGCATCCAACAGAACAGAGCAAATCAACAAAAAAGTCGAAAAAATATAATTAATATCCCTGCCAAAACTTTGCTTCAAAGTGAAAAAGGAAGGGAAAAACATCTTACAGAGAGTTGTCCTCAAACGTCAATCAAAAAAAGCTTGTCAAATAAGGCAGGCAAATATATTACAAGTCCTTAGACAGGTTAACGTCTATGAATCTCAATGTAGCAAATTAAAAAAATATATCAAGGCCTAACTCTAAGTTTAAGCTACGGGAAAAAAAATGAAGGAAGAAAAAACAAACACCTGTCTTCAAACACCAGAAAGTTTCGTGTTTGAGGGTACAACAGAAATTGTCTTTAGAAAATTTCACTCAGAAAATGTACATAAAATTGACAGGAAGGGGCTATACAGTAAAATAATGCAATGGAACCCATGTGTATTTTCCAAAGCACCTTAGAGCAGAACAAGAAGCAATGGATAGAAACTAATCAAGGAGAGAAGCAACCTAGAACTGAAGAGAAATTTCCTGACAGTTAGAACAATTAATCAGTGGAACAACTTCTCTCCAGAAGTTGTGAATGCTCCATCACTGGAAGCTTTTAAGAAGAGATTGGATAACTATTTGTCTGAATTGGTATAGGGTTTCCTCCCTAAGCAGGGGGTTGGAGTAGAAGACTTTCAAGGTCCCTTCCTCTATTATTCTGTTCTTTTCTGTTCTGTTCTGCTCCATTCTCTTCCATTCCGTTCTATTCCATATGATTTGATTTTCTGTATTCTGCATTTTCTATTCCATTCTATTCTTCTGATCTAGTCTAGTCTAGTCTAGTCTATGACAGTATTCTATTCTATTCTATTCTATTCTATTCTACTCTACTCTACTCTACTCTACTCTACTCTACTCTACTCTACTCTACTCTACTCTACTCTACTCTACTCTTACTATATTGGCACTTTACATACCATCATTCGATATTTGGAAACAGTGATCCAAATTTCATGGGTTAGCCCAGTTTTCTAAGGTTCATTTTGCAGTTTTTGAGTCAAGTGAATAGTTTTTAAAGCTGCAATTGCAATGTACTTTCTTGATGATCTCAAATAACGTTTCCATCCCGAACTGTACCGAGTTTCTCAGCTATTTTATGATGCATGTAGTAATGACTGAGACAATAAATATGGCATTTGACTCCCTGAATATATTAAAGCAGAAAACTACTGTAGTAGCTTAGCTGCTGGACTTCA
This sequence comes from Rhabdophis nuchalis, assembly GCA_039707465.1. Lineage (NCBI taxonomy): Eukaryota > Metazoa > Chordata > Lepidosauria > Squamata > Natricidae > Rhabdophis > Rhabdophis nuchalis. The sequence goes on along the minus strand of CM077651.1, from coordinate 7,602,547 downwards.
GGACCTGCTGTAGCTCCAAAACAAAAACAAAAAACAAAAAACCAGCAGCAAGCAAATTCACAGGCAGGAACTAGAAAAATAGTCATTCAGGATGTGTCATGCAGGAAGAGACAGCGTTGGTGAATGAATAACAAGTGTCTTCTCTCATGTGCTAAATGTCGAAAAGAATGTGTTTCTATCACCAGCTAGGTGTCTGGATATCCTCTGCAGAAGCAAAGAACTTTGAAAAAAAGACCCATGTAGAAATTAAATGACTTTTTAACAATGGCATTTGATATTTGAATATTAGTAGGTTATAACATAAAGTTTCCACTTCATCTGGACAAAACCAAATTAAAGTTTGCTTGTTTTTCAATTAAGGAACCAGGAAAAAACACACGTCATCGCACAAGGTTAATTTAAATTGATTCTGCCCTCTGGTCTTTACTTCACCTTCCATCTTTTTTGGAACTCTGCGTACAGGAAGCAGGCTGGGAGCAGGGATGTAAACCTGCATAGTCCATAGGAAGTAGGATAACTTGCGTAGGGTGTCTTAGATCTAGTGGATCTAAGACAACCGTCTTCCTCCTGTCTTCCTAGTATGTTGGTAGTTTGTTGTAAATATTGCTTTGGTGGTTGCATAGTTAAGGTTTAGGGAGCGCTCAACAACAGCAAGGTAGTCCTTGTGTGACATGGAAGTTGTCAGTGCTTTCGGGCCCCTGGTGTTATTTATGGATTCACCCTTGGTAGACCCAAAGGAGAAGGTTGGAAACAGATCGCCGTGATGCATCTGTGTGGCCTGTAAGAGTCAACGCCGACTTGACTACACATAAGAGATCATTCAATTTAAGTGTGTGTCGGGGTTCCAACTGATGCCCTAATTAAATCATGAGCCTTGAGCCAATTTTCAAAAGAAGTCCAGTTATTTATTAGGAGCTTCAGGTTGACACATTCCAAGTGAAGCCAACTCTGATGTCACTTAATTTACGTTCTGGCTTTGACCCTGTTTCCCCCCCTCCCCTCAAGGTCATCAATCACATTCTCCAATGAAGCAATTTTGCAGGTTGTAGAGAACAGTCCTGTTCCCCCCCTGGTGACTGTGGGTAACCAGGGAGATGGCCTTGACAGAGAGATGGCTGGAATGTGTTTTTGCTTTGTCTGAAGTGCTCCCTAGCTGCAGCTACCTATGGCAACTCAAGATCAGGCCAGGGATGCTTTGCGAGTTTATTTATTTATTTATTTATTTATTTTTCACATTTATAACCCGCTCCCATCTCACCACAAAGGGACTCGGGGTGGCGAACAAAGAATTACATCAATAAACATAAATACAGAGATATTAGGTGCCTGTGTTGTGACCATTTTAAAATCCCCATTTACAACTGGCGGTGCTGGGGTTACGCAAGGCCGGCTAGTTGGAAGAGGTGAGTCTTAAGACATTTGCGGAAGAGGCGGAGGTCAGGAATGGTACGGATTTCAGGGGGTAAGTCGTTCCAAAGGGCTGGTCCTGCCAAGGAGAAGGCTCTCCCCCTGGGTGCCGTCAGTCGACATTGCCCGACCGACGGCACCCTGAGGAGGCCCTCTCTGTGGGAGCGTGTCGGTCCCAGGGATGTATGGGGCAGGAGGCGGTCTTGCATATAGCTAGGTCCCGAGCCATGGAGCGCTTTGAAGATGGTCGTTAGGACCTTGAAGCGCACCCGAAAGACCACAGGAAGCCAGTGGAGCTCGCGCAGGACAGGTGTTATATGGGAGTGTTTGGGCTCCCATTCCCCCCCCCCGTCCCAAGTACAACATTAGCTTTTCATTATCATCAATGATCCCCTTAGCATGTGCAATTTCTGATTAATTCCCTTTCATTTACCAAACTGTTTGTTGAATGTTTAAAACTAAAATGAATTCCTCCCCAGGCATGATTTTCTCATGGTCTCTTTAGCAAAATTTATTTATTGAGAATAAGCTGATAACTCAGTGTTGCCCAGGTATTTATTTATAGGAGGGAAATGTCCAGACCAAACATAATTTCTAATCTTGGATTTTCCCCCTTACCAGAGGGAGCCCCCTTGTGGAATATTGTGAAGCCATTACTATGGCAACTCCACTGCTCTGTACAGTAGAAGGCAGTACGGCAGTATGGCACAACAGGCTGTATCTTAACAGAACATATATCTATATATATACATATATCTACATATATATATATATACATATATCTACATATATTTTATCACTAACAGTCTTCTTACAATTTGGTGAGGAAATGCCTTCACTAGCAACAGGGAAGTTTGCAGTTGTCTATTTACATAATGGCTTCCTGAATTTTTATCAGATTAGGATATGATAAGTTCCCTCTTAGTTATCACCTAATGCAAACTTGCACATTTTCCTTCAGAGAGAAGCATTTGTTGACTAAACAAAAGTAGCATTTTTGTTTATGCTCTCAACATGATGTAAAATCTCTAGAGAAATGGTTTCTCCTCTTTATTGGATGCTTTAGCAAAGGTAGCCAGCCAGCCATCTACCTGGGTAGTTTTAATTTGGATTCCTACCTTAAGTAACAAGTGGGTCTTAAGCCTTTAATGATCCTTTCCTATTCTACATTTTTAAAAAAAAATCTAACCTTACTATGACCCAAACTGTCAGGCAGGTAGAATCTCCAGTTAATTTGATTTATTGCTCATACCTGTAAACAAGAATCTAGCTTAGACTCTGCTTGCCTTTCTCCTACAAAATTTCAGAAATTGAAATGCTCTTGACTACCATACACAAATGATCTCCTTGGAAAGTACATATTTTGCTCCTATCAGCAATTCAGTCTTCTCGATCACTATTTGGAAATTTTCTGCATTGAGCTTAGTTTGTATGGAGCAAGTGTCTCAGCGAATCTCTTCACCGCAGAACTGTTACGACTTTGTCACTTGAGTCTTTAACAAAGTCCTAGTGGGAGCTAGCCCAAGACGTTCCACGCTGTAGATTAGACACAGATTTTAAATTTCTCAGAGTTATCTGAAGCAAGATAATGGTTAACTTGGGCCCTTTCACGCTTGTTCTACTGGCTCCTTACTTACCACTGCAAATATGAGAGAGATAAGGATAAAGAAAGGACACCAGCTATTTTGGTTTCCAATATAACCCAGATTAGACAAAACGTGCTCCACATTCAGCCTTTAAGATCACGCAAGAATTGTTCGACTGTCTTCCCCCATTTTCCATTCGTTTTGAGGTGAAAGAAAGTATATGGCTACCCAAAGACGTTGAAATATAATTGTATCATATTGTGCCTATATCTTAAATTATAGTATTCTAATCCAATTTAGTTTTAGCCTGTATTTTATTCCAATTTCGTTTTAAATTGTATTTTGTCAAATTTCATTTTAAATTGCTTTTATCAAATTTTAGTAATCATTTGTTTCTGGAACTTTGCCCTTGGGTATGGCCCAAGGGCTGATCAACAAAGACTCAATGTCAATATGACTACCAAAAGCATTTAATCAAGAGGTGATCATGTGAAGTGTTAATGCCACTGTATAATGCCTTGGTAAGGCTGCATACAGTTTTGGTCGCCACGATGTAGAAAAGACGTGGAGACTCTGGAAAGAGTGCAGAGAAGAGCAACCAGGATGATTAGGGGACTGGAGGCTAAAACATATGAAGAACAGTTGCAGGAACCTGGCTATGTCTAGTTTGATGAAGAGAAGGACCAGGGGAGACATGATAGCAGTGTTCCGATATCTCAGAGGGTGCCACAAAGAAGAGGGAGTCAAACTATTCTCCAAGGCACCTGGGGGCAGGACAAGAAGCAATGGGTGGAAACTAATCAAGGAGAGAAGCAACTTAGAACTAAGGAGAAATTTCCTGACAGTTAGAACAATTAACCTCTGGAACAGCTTGCCTCCAGAAGTTGTGAATGCCCCAACCCTGGAAGTCTTTAAGAAGATGTTAGATAGCCATTTGTCTGAAATGGTATAAGGTTCCTGCCCACGCAGGGGGTTGGACTAGAAGACCTACAAGGTCCCTTCCAACTCTGCTATTGTATTGTATTGTATTGTATTGTATTGTATTGTGTTGTGTTGTGTTGTGTTGTGTTGTGTTGTGTTGTGTTGTGTTGTATTGTATTGTATTGTTTTGTGTTGTGTTGTGTTGTATTGTATTGTATTGTATTGTATTGTATTGTATTGTATTGTATTGTATTGTATTGTATTGTATTGTATTGTATTGTATTGTATTGTAGGTCTTTCAGCTTTCCAAACCTTCTAAAGTAGGGGTGTCAAATTCAAGGGTGCTTAGACCTGGCCTGAGGGACCACCCTGGAAAGAATGACGGAGCAGACCACAGTGCCCCTGCCACCAAAAACAGAACTCGGGAGCAGAGGTGGGTAGTATCTCGGCTGGACACGTGCGTGAACCGGTTCTACCCTCAGCGCCGCCATCTTGATTTTCAGTTCTGCGCATACGCAGAACAATCTTCCTTGCAAAAATGATTTCCCCCCCTTTTCTAACATTATGCACATGCACAGAGCTTTTTAGGTGCAAATGCACACATGTAGGGAGCAAAGCAAGTGAGCACACACAAAATTGTTTGCGCGCCGAGCTGGCAGTAATGCTGGCAGCAACCCACCTCCTGCTCAGGGTGTGTGTGTCATGCGTGGCCCTCCCAGGTTCTGTTTTGGGCCATGGTGGCTTCCTGCAGCCCTCTGCCAGTGGCCTTCCCAGGCTCTGTTTTCACTGGCAGAGGGATAGCAAAACAACCCTAGAAACAAAACCAAAGGAGAAATGTTTCCCTTTTGCATTTCAGCATGCAAGAAGGCCTAGCCTAACCTCCCGTTGGGACTATTTTAGATAGTTTTAAATTGGGGATTTTAATTTGGATTTTAGCATAGGATTATTTTATTTATTTATTTATTTAATTTAATTTAATTTGTAAACCGCTCCCTCTCCCCACAGGGACTCAGGGCGGTGCACAGGGAGAATAAAAACAATAAATATACAAACATAGCATAAAAACGAATTAAATCTAATACCTGTGCTAAAAATCCCATTAAACACTAAAATACCCTATAATTAAATAAAAACCCCATAGCAGAGAGACTACCCTAGGCTGGCCAAGCAGAAAAGATATGTTTTTAATTTCAGGCGGAAGGAGCGGAGGTCCGTGGCTGTTCTAATGTCGGGGGGAAGGTCATTCCAGAGGGCTGGGCCCGCCACAGAGAGAGCCCTTCCCCTGGGCGTCGCCCGCTGACAAAGTCTAGTGGACGGCACCCGGAGAAGTCCCTCTCTGTGGGAGCGAATCGGCCGTGAGGATGTATGGGGCAGGATCCGATCCCGCAGATAGCTAGGTCCCGAACCATGGAGCGCTTTAAAGATGATAACTAACACCTTGAAGCGCACCCAGAAGACAACAGGCAGCCAGTGCAGCTCGCGCAAGAGCGGTGTTACATGGGTAAACTTAGCGGTTCCCATAATTGCTCGCGCGGCTGCATTCTGGACCAACTGAAGTCTCCGGGTGCACCTCAAGGGGAGCCCCATGTAAAGAGAGTTACAATAGTCCAGTAATTGTAATTTAATATGTTTTTAAATTCTGTATTTATTGTTTTGTATGTTTTTAAAATTCCTGTGCGCCGCCCTGGGTCCTTTGTGGAGAAGGGTGGGATATAAATGTGATTAAAATAAAAATAAATAAGGGAGAGGGAAGGAGAAAGGAAAAGAGGAAAGACAAAGAAAAAGAAGGGAAGAGAGCGAGGAAGAAAGGAAAAAAGAAGGAAAGAGGGAAAGGAAGAAGAAAGGAGAATGAAGACCGAAGGGAAAAAAAGAGAAGGGAGGGAGGGAGAAAAAAGAGGACAAGGAAGGAAGGAAGGAAGGAAGGAAGGAAGGAAGGAAGGAAGGAAGGAAGGAAGGAAGGAGATTATGAGAGGGAGGGAGATCTGAAGGAAGTCCTGCCTTAGCCCTTGACCACCACAGATGCCTCTGACTTGAGTGATGTTGAGCTGGCCACACTCACCCCGGCAATGCCAGCCCCCCCCCCCCCGGGAACACCACAACACCACCGCCACTCCAGCCACAGCCACCCCAGTCTCCTGAGGTCAAACTCAATCCTGATGTGGCCCTCAATGAAATTGAGTTTGACACCCCTGTTCTAAGGCCTATTGTTTCCAGATGTTGGTGATACTATGATTTCATCATGGAGAGGTGTTTTTTTTAAAAAAAATAACCCTTTCTACTTTGCATAACCCTTTTTAAAATTACTGCAATAACTATCCTGTCCAGTGTTAACTTTATTCTTGATGTAGTTCCCATCGTCAAGTAATGTCAGATCATAACTCACTCTGGGCAGTATGTTTTATGTAGTTGTACCTTTCTACAGCCAATAGCTCCTTACAATCAGAAAAGAGATGTGTAGTAGATGCAAGGAAATGAGAAACAGCCTTGGAAATATTCCAGATTCACCGGAATTAGCCTAATGAAAACACTGTGCATCTATACATACCCTTTCTGGCCTGCAACTGTACACTAGAATTTGCTGGAAGGGGTATCTCTTTGGTGCCATCTAGTGGTTATCTGGTATTGTGCAACTCAGAGGTGATATCTTAGTGCAGCAATGGTGAACCTATGGCACGGGTGCCACAGGCGGCACGCGGAATCATTTCTTAGGGCACGCGAGGCGTTGCCCTGTCAGCTCCAGCGCGCAGGTGTGCGCTGGCCAGCTGATTTAGGCCTCCTTTTGAGGTCGTTTTTCACCCTCTGGAGGCTTCAGGGAAGCTCCTGAAGCCTCTGGAGGTGGGGGGGAAAGCCTTTGGAGCCTGGGGAGGGCCAAAAAAGCATGCCAAAAGTAGGGGCCATGCACATAGCATTATGGGTGTGGCACACCCATGCACGATGCCCCCCTGCGCTTCCCCCCGCTTTTGGCACGCGAGCCAAAAAAGGTTAGCCATCACTGTCTTAGTGCATGTGCATTTTGGTATCAGATAATACTATGTTGAAAGGCTCAGTGGCTAAGATGCTGAGCTTGTCAATCAGAAAGAGCAGTTCGGTGGTTTGAATCCCTAGTGCCGCGTAATGAAGTGAGCTACTATTACTTGTCCCAGCTTCTGCCAACCTAGCAGTTTGAAAGCATGTAAAAATGTAAGTAGAAAAATAGGAACCACCTTTGGTATGAAGGTAACAGCATTCTGTTCACCTTTGGCATTTAATCATGCTGGCCACATGACCATGGAGACGTCTTCGGAGAGCCCTGGCTCTTCAGCTTTGAAATGGAGATGAGCACCGGCCCCTAGAGTTGGGAATGACTAGCAGATATGTGCGAGGGGAACCTTTATCTTTACATGTATGTATCAGTGGTGGGTTTCTGCAGGCTCGCACCTACTCGCGAGAGCCGGTTGGTGAAATTTAGAGAACCTGTGAGAGGGGGTTCCACAGGCGTACCTGGAAGTAAATCTGGCCCACCGCTGCCAGTGACCCAACGGGAAGGAAAGGAAAGGAAGGAAGGAAGGAAGGAAGGAAGGAAGGAAGGAAGAAAGAAAGAAAGAAAGAAAGAAAGAAAGAAAGAAAGAAAGAAAGAATGAAAGAATGAAAGAAAGAAAGAAAGAAAGAAAGAAAGAAAGAAAGAAAGAAAGAAAGAAAGAAAGAAAGAAAGAAAGAAAGAAAGAATTTATCATCACAATTGAGTCCAAAATTTTGGTTGCTAAGCAAGAGCGTTGTTAAATGAGTTTCACCACATTTAAAAAGGTGGCCACTCCCACCTGTCACATGACTGCCAAGCCACGCCCACAAAATAGGCCACACCTACAGAGTAGGTTCTAAAAAATTTGAAACCCACCACTGGTATGTATGTATGTATGTATATACAGAAAGAGATATACAGATGTGATCGAAATTCCCCTATTTCAATTGCTAAGAATGTGATGTCTAGCAAATAACTTGGCCCAATTCTCTGAGGGCTTTCTAAAGTCACACCATGGATGAATGTTGCTTGTCAATGCACATGAACCTGCAAACGCTCCAGTGTGTGAAGAGGGTGCTTCCACCTCTTCTGCACATTTGCTTTAGGTTAGTTTGTAGCAATGTACCATTTAGTTTGAAGTTGCACTGTTCATGCAAAACAGTGCTCAGTTCATCTCAGTTCACATCAGAAGGCTCATTTACTGTTCACAATCAGTCAGATGGAATCAATGTTTTGTTGTGTATCTTCAGGATAAATTATACATTCATTTTGTCTTGCAGTGGTACAACGAAATCCATTGTGAAAGGTGAAGCAAAAGAACATTGGCATGCCAATGCAGAATATTCTGCCACTGGTTGGAGGACATAGGTTCTGATCTATGAGAGTTACCAAAGGTCAAAGAGGAACCTCATGAGATCCACTGCTCCATAAATTCTTTTATCCCCATGTTACGAGCTTGACCACGCACATTAGGCCTCATCTAAACTACCATCTAAACAAATTTTGAAGCACCATGCGAGAGAACTGATTGAAAATTCTAACCGCTGGTCACCATGGGAATTATTAGCGTAACTGACATGATAGCTAATTTACAAATTATAGGATAGTGTCCCTATCATGTTTCAAAGTATTGCGGAAGGCGTGCAGGTCAGATGAGGTGGAGCAGATGCTGCATGCCAAAAAAAAAGCATATGAAAGGATATAATTGGTCCTGAATGAGAGGGGACTAAAATATCGATCATACTAGCCTTTTTTTTTATCATAGTCATGGATTGTTGTTGTTGTTAGTTGCAAAATATTGTCCAACCCATGGCAACCCCATGGACAACGTTCCTCCAGGCCTTCCTATCCTCTACCATCCTCTGGAGTTCATTTAAGCTCACGCTGACTGCTTCAGTGACTCCATCCAGCCTCCTCATTCTCTGTCATCCCCTTCTTCTTCTTTTGCCCTCCATCTTTCCCTGCATGAGGCTCTTCTCCAGGGAGCCCTTCTTCCTTCTCATCAGGTGGCCAAAGTATTTGAGTTTTATCTTCAGGATCTGGCCTTCTAAAGAGCAGTCAGGGTGGATCTCCTCTAGGACTGACCGGTTGGATGGCCTTGCAGTCCAAGGGACTTGCAGGAGTCTTCTCCAGCACCAGAGTTCAAAGGCCTCCATTCTTTGGGGCTCAGTCTTCCTATAGTTCAACTTTCAGTCATAGATAGCTGGCACAATAATGGAAGAAAGGAAAAGAAAATGACACCAACATTACTATGCCACTATGTTATTTTGGCTCAGAACAGGGGTGTCAAACTCAATTTCATTGAGAGCCACCACAGGGTTGCATTTGACCTCAGGAGGATGGTATGGGCAAGGCCAGGGTGGGCATGGCCAACTCAACATCACTCATGTTGCAGGCGCTCAGTGGCCCGAGTGCTCTGCCAGCAAAAATGGGCTCATAAGTTCTGTTTTTACCTGCAACAACCTTCTTCAACCCTCTTCCAGAAAAACAGAGTTCAGGAAAGTCACCCGCAGCCCTTGTAAGCCCCATTCTCACTGGCAGAAGCACTGTGGGCCAAGTGGTGAGATTTGGCCAGTTTTGCACCACTTCAGGAGAACTGGTTGTTAAATTGTAAGAATCTCACCACTGGATGGGCCAGACCTTTGCGCTTGTTTCCAGGGTGGCCTTGTGGGCCAGATCTAAGCACCCTATGGGCCAGATCCAGGCCCAGGGCCTTCCATTTGACATCCCTGGCTTAGACCATCCACACAACCAGGCACAGTGCAAAATAAAATAACCCAATGTCAATGACGTTTGTCTTTCTGTGCTGAAGGAGAAGAACCTGCAATGTAACTTCTTATGAAAGGAGATACCAGAAGGCCAATTTGGATGAAAAAAAATGAGAGTTTCTCGTAATCTGCCCAACATCGTAACTCTTCATTTTTGTCAGATAGGGGAAAAATAATAATCTGAATCCATTTTGACGCACGTTTCCCTTCCGTGAAGAAGGTGAGTTTGCCAGTTTCTTTTCCCTGCTGTGCTTTGCACATTCCCTCTCATCTTTATAGCACAATAGCTTCTTTTCACGCCTCAGATACCACGTGGTCGATGCTCTTACCGAGGAGTGCACCCGCACAAGGACTCTAGCGCTCTTTCTTTAAAAAACTCATCTCTGGGAAAGCTTAGACCGAACCTTCTCATTCGGAACAGCCACCCGGATGCTAAAATGTCAGTGACTCAATGCAGGAACAGAACTCCGCTCCAGGCAGTCCGCATGGATGCTTTGATTTGAAGCATCCCCAAAGACTTTTCAAGCCCAAAGACTTTGCCGTTGAAAGGGATCCAGATTGAAGCAACTTGACCAATCCATGCACAGGCATCCAAAGGTGTGTATATCTGATGCGTGTGTGTGTGTGTATGTGTGTGTTTAAAACTCTACACCCAAATCTAGGTAACACCACATTCTTGAAGCTTCCAAGCAGAGGTGGTATTCAGCCGGTTCTAACTGGTTCAGATAAACCGGTAGCGCCGACGATCACTTGGCCCCGCCCACCCATCTTGTCCTTTATTTCCTGCTTTCTAGCTCATCTCAATCGTGCGGCACAGCTGATTTCCCTCCCCTGGCTGTTCTACTGACCATTGCTGATTTGGAAGATAAGCAGCTGAGCTTCTAAATGCTCCATTTTCAGCGCTGCACACAAGTGCTTTAGGCGCACGAACCAAACTGGTTGTTGAAGCGACAGAATCCTACCACTGGCTCTCATCCCCTCTGTGTTGTGACCTGCCAGCAGCCACTGGAGTTGGCAGCAGATTCGGATAGTGAGGAGGTTGGGGAGGAACCTGGGCCAGTCCTGGAGTCTGGGGAAGGCTCTGATGAGGGCTCTGTGTCGGAGGCAGAGATGGGGCCAGGGCCATATGCCAGTTATCAGCTGCCTTCGGAGTCAGACATCACTGAGGCAGATGAACAACTGGAGCCTGTTCCCAGTGTGTGCATAATGCATGAGTTAAACCGGCAACATCCCACCATTGTTTCCAAGGCTCTATCAAGCCACAGTGCAAAGTTACAGGGATGAATCATATATGCTACAATATCATTTCATCTTGCACAAGAAGTGAAATCCACAGTGAAGTACAGCATGTCCGAATGAGCCTTGCATTCATTTATCCTTCTCCTTATTCATTAAAATATAGTGTAGTATTCTTCGAAGCATAGCTTTGTTAATAAGCATAGCTAGAATACTATCAACAAATTATAAATCAACCTCCCAAGACTAAAAAAAAAAAAAAGGAAGAAGACAAAAACCAAGAATAGAATAGAATAATAGAATTGGAAGGGACTTTGGAGGTCTTCTAATCAATCCCCCTGCTTAGGCAGGAAATCCTACACAACTTCAGACAAATGGTTATCCAACATCTTCTTAAAAACTTCCACTGTTGGAGCATTCACAGCTTCTGGAGGGAAATTGTTCCACTGGTTAATTGTTCTAACTGTCAGGAAATTTCTCCTTAGTTCTAAGTTGCTTCTATCCTTGATTAGTTTCCACCCATTGCTTCTTGTTCTGCCTTCAGCTGCTTTGGAGAATAGCTTGACTCCCTCTTCTTTGTGGCAGCCCCTAAGATATTGGATCACTGCTATTGTTTTACTCTCTAATCCTTCTTTCTATTAAAATACTACTACTACTACTACTACTACTACTACTACTACTACTACTACTACTACTACTACTAATACTAATAATAATAATAATAATAATAATAATAATAATAATAATAATAATAATAATAATAATAATAATAATAATAATTTATTACATTTATAAACCGCCCCCTCTCCCCGGAGGGACTCGGGGCGGTGTACAGGAAAATTAAAAAACCATCTAAAAACATACAAAAACATACAAAGTAAAAAACGAATTAAACCACCCTGTACAAGAATTTAAAACATTAAAATTATAACCCATTAAAAACCAGATACATAATTTGCAAAAAACAGACTGGGGCAAGAAGCCTCAATTAGGCCAAACCGGCCTGATAAATATGTTTTTACTTTTTGGCGGAAGGAGCGGAGGTCCGTGGTCGTTCTAATATCTGGGGGTAGGTCGTTCCAGAGGGTCGGGCCCATCACAGAGAAGGCCCTTCCCCTGGGCATCGCCCACTGGCATTGCCTAGTGGACAGCACCAGGAGAAGTCCCTCTCTGTGTGAGCGAATCGGCCGAAGGGATGTATGGGGCAGGATACGATCCCGCAAATAACTAGGTCCTGTGCCATGGAGCACTTTAAAGATGATGATCAACACCTTGAAATGCACCCGAGAGGCCACCGGCAGCCAGTGCAGCTCGCGCAGGAGTGGTGTTACATGGGAGTATCTAGTAACTCCCATAACTGCCCGCGCGGCCGCATTCTGGACCAACTAGACATAGCCAGTTCCTGCAAGCGTTCTTCATATGTTTTAGCCTCCAGTCCCCTAATCATCTTTGTTGCTCTTCTCTGCACTCTTTCTAGAGTCTCTTTAACCAAATGTTTTGTCTTACTGAATATCTTCCAAGTCCTTTTGAAAACCAGCTCTAGCGTTCCACCAATGAGGGGCCATCATGAAGCCATCCAGACATTGGACCACAGTACTGCATGAAAGATGCTTCTCTATCTAATCTGTCTCTACAACTCCCAATGGAGCAAGGGAAGTGAAGGAAGTTTCTATTAGCTTTGCTCTCCAACGGTATCATTTTCATTGTGCTAATAGAGATTTCTGAAATGTTGAATCTTGCCGTTGGGGGGAAAAAAAACCATCTCTGGTGAAAGAATGGGAAGTCCCATCAGACAGTCTTGAAGCTTTGAAACGTGACTTCAGTGTCAGAAGGGCCAAAACTTTTTCAGAAGACAAATGAGGAGGCAGATACAAAAACAATCCGGAAGGGATCTCAGAGGTCTTGTAGTCCATCCCCCTGCTCAAGGCAGGAGCCTTATACCATCCCAGTAAAATGGTTTGTCCTTTCCACTCTTGGACCAACCTCCAATGATGGAACGAGCCGAGGGATTTTAGTTGGCAACTTGAAGTTCTAATTGTTAGGGAAATCCCCGTTAGGAGACTGAAATTGCGTAGCGAAACAGAGAGAGAGAGATGTTGCTGACCACCCACACTAGCAGTCACAGACACTGAATTGTAAAACAAAGAGCCTTTTACTTTCGTAGAAAAATAAAGTGATAGTAACTTCTTCATAAACAAGTGAGAAGTAGTCCTGAATCATATATACAGTCTAGTACTCAAAGTTGGCTAACAGTCACACAACTCACAATTATCCATGCTGATCAACACCCGACATACACAGCAGTCATCATCCAAGGATCAGCAACTAACAGTGATTCTGGCTCCCTCTTATGGCCGATTGAGGAAACAGCAGCCAATTACATTTTACTGCAGTAGTTAAAGTTACAGATACAGTATTGCAATCATGGTTTATATATTGCCAACCCAACATTAGGATTACATTCCTAACACTGATGTCACAAAAACTTTAACATGCTTTTAGAAGCTGTTTTACAGTCTTTAAGAAAGCTTTAAACTGAATTTGGAGGCTTTCTTATACAGTAGCTTGAGAATTATTTCCTTTTTTTCTTTAATTGCAATCAGGGAGCAGTTTTCAAATCCCCCCTCCCGCCCTTAAATGTTGCTTCTGTCTTGGTAAGTCACTCCACTGCAAGAACTTACAACAACATTTTGTCTTCTCTCTGGAATTCACAAAGCAGAATAACAAAAGGCCTTCTTATAGAACTTCAGCATCTTTTTCAACCTACTCATTATTTATAGCTAAGTGGTGGCCAAAGATTAAAAGTGCAGGAAAAAAAAAAAAAAAAGATGCCTGGAGAAAATTCTCAGCAATTAGTTCGCCCTTTAGTTCAAGGCCAACGGATAAGTTAATTACAGAAGTGGCTCGCTCGGTTTTTACACCTCCGGGGGTTAAAAAGCATAGCAAAGGGACTTGGACAGGGATCATCAATCTACTTCCTTCCTGACAAAATTCATTTAAAGCAGACGCCAGACCTGAAGGACATTAACAGTTGGAAAGAAGAACAATTTCATTTCATCATACATGAAATAAAACTTCGGGACATTTAGAGCCACCGTGCTTTCATCTGAGCAACTCGGCAATTCCCCAGCATCGTCTGAATGGGTGGATACATGTCCCAAACTTTTTTTGGGGGGGGGTAAATGTTTTATTGTACATTTTCCTTTATTCTAAATCACAATTTGTTCATTTGTTGCCCACCCTTACACAAGTGTCCGTGCAGGCCAGTGGTGGGTTTCAGATCCTGTTGCAACTGGTACGGTGCAACGGGACCCGGCATCCACCACATGAATGTGCGCCCCACACATGCACATGCGCATTTTTATTTAATTTAATTTTTAATTTAATAATTTAATTTATAACCCGCTCTCTCTCCCCGAAGGGACTCGAGGCGGGGCACAGGGAATTTAAAATACATATAAAATCACAAACATAGTACAATATTAAAATAAAATTAAACTAACCCTGCGCTAAAATCCCGTATTAAAACTAAAAATTAGTCGTTAAAAACCCTAAAATCAGTTGATTACCCCAGGCCGGCCAAGCAGAAAAAGTGTGTTTTTAATTTTTGACGGAAGGAGTGGAGGTCCGTAGTTGTTCTAATTTCGGGGGGAAGGTCGTTCCAGAGGGTCGGGCCCGCCACAGAGAAGGCTCTTCCCCTGGGTGTCGCCCGCTGGCATTGCCTAGTTGACGGCACCCGGAGAAGTCCCTCTCTGTGGGAGCGAATCGGCCGAAGGGATGTATGGGGCAGGATACGATCCCGCAGATAGCTAGGTCCCGTGCCATGGAGTGCTTTGAAGATGGTAACCAACACCTTGAAGCGCACCCGAAAGATGACAGGCAGCCAATGCAGCATAGTGTGCGCATGCATCCTTACGTGAGCCTCCGCGACACTCCAGCTGCTTGGCTGAGCATTGCACAGGCCCCATATGTGCTGCACGTATGTGTGGAAGAGCCAAAGAGCTCAAATACAGGTAAGGAGGACAAGTGGGTGGGTGGGAACGGTTCCCAGTGCTCCTGGCAGGCACCGGTATGCTCGTCCTGGGGTATACCGCATGCAACCCATCACTGGTGCAGGACCTCTACTTACTTGGCATCCCAAATGGAGGAAAATGGAGATTCCTGGGAGGGGCAGGGTGGGTGGGGCCAGCCAGGGGTGGGATTTGCAGGTTCATCAAACTGGGAAAATCCTTAGCTAGCGGATCGCCTGAACCCATGCAGAGCCACTGTCAGGTTCTGAAGAGTTAAGGAAAAACAGCCAAACATCTACAGTTTAAAAATGTAGTTTATATCCTCTGGCACGAACTGACCAACAAAGCACTTAAGGCAATGAATAAATTGCCAGAGCTGATATCCAGTGCTCCCCACCAACTTGGTATTTAGGCTGAACCCCAGCCTTGCGCCCACCCACCACCTCGTGACCCAGAGTGAAAACCACTCAGCTAGTGTCACATAATGGACTGAGCTCCTGTTACTTCTCCCAGCTTCTGCCAACCTAGCAGTTCGAAAGCACATAAAAAGTAGAAACTTTTAATTCCCTGTGCTTTTAATTCCCTGTGCCCCAGCTCGAGTCCCCTCGGGGAGAGAGAGCGGGTTATAAATAAAACTATTATTATTATTATTAGAAACGTAGGAACTACTGTACCTCTGGTGGGAATGTTACAGCGTTCTGTGCGCTCTTGGTGTTTAGTCATATTGGCCACATGACCATGGAGACGTCTTCGGACAGCGCTGGCTCTTCAGCTTTGAAACAGAGATGAGCACCGCCCCCCTAGAGTTGGGAACGTCTGGCACAGGGGAACCTTACCTTTACCTATATATCTCAAACGCTCATACCTTCAACCTTAATTAATTAATTAATAAACCTATTCTCCAAAGCACCAAAATGCAAGATAGGAAACGATGGATGGAAAGGAGAGAAGCAATCTAGAACTAAGGAGAAACTGCTTAAAAGTGAGGACAATTAACCAGTGGAGCGGCTTGCCTCCAGAAATTGTGTTTGCTTCATCACCCAAGACTTTTAAGAAGAGACCGGGCAGCCACTTGTTTGAAATGATTTTAGAGTCTAGGGTTGGGCTAGAAGACCTCCAAGATCCCTTCCATCTCTGTTCTAGATTCTGTAAAACCTCTGCCGTGGGGGCGGATCACTCCAGCTTTTGCAATTCAATTACATCTGGACACCATCTGGCTCAGGGAGGCTAATTGAAATGGTTAGTTAGACTCTCCCAGAGGAGCCCGTTGGCCATTGTGACTTGTGTCTCCTGCATAGCATTTGGATGCTGAGGAGTTAAAGAGGGGGAAGAAAAAACAATCAGGAGAAGATAATAACAAGCCACTTCTGTAACACTACAAACAAGACTGCACTGATGCAATTTTGGAAGACAAACTCAGCTCAAGGGTGTCATTACTTTTAGAGAACTGAAATAAACCTTCTCCCAGGCTTCCTCCGCTGATTTATACTGATAGTTTGGATGATTTGAGTATTTATTTGCATATTTTTATTAAGCCATAACTGTTCTGTTTATTTTAGTTTAGCATCTTTTGTGTGCATCAACAACACCCCTTGATTGGGGTGGCAGAATTACAATACAATAGCAGAGTTGGAAGGGACCTTGTAGGTCTTCTAGTCCAACCCCCTGCGTGGGCAGGAACTTTATACCATTTCAGACAAATGGCTATCTAACATCTTCTTAAAGACTTCCAGGGTTGGGGCATTCACAACTTCTGGAGGCAAGCTGTTCCAGAGGTTAATTGTTCTAACTGTCAGGAAATTTCTCCTTAGTTCTAAGTTGCTTCTCTCTTTGATTAATTTCCACCCATTGCTTCTTGTCCTGCCCCCAGGTGCCTTGGAGAATAGTTTGACTCCCTCTTCTTTGTGGCACCCTCTGAGATATCGGAACACTGCTATCATGTCTCCCCTGGTCCTTCTCTTCATTAAACTAGACATACCCAGCTCCTGCAACCGTTCTTCATATGTTTTAGCCTCCAGTCCCCTAATCATCTTGGTTGCTC
This sequence comes from Rhabdophis nuchalis, assembly GCA_039707465.1. NCBI lineage: Eukaryota > Metazoa > Chordata > Lepidosauria > Squamata > Natricidae > Rhabdophis > Rhabdophis nuchalis. Next base: position 7,585,580 of record CM077651.1, on the reverse strand, counting down.
TTCTCTGCACTCTTTCCAGAGTCTCCACGTCTTTTCTACATCGTGGTGACCAAAACTGTATGCAATTGTTATTGTTTATTTTTTTTTAAAAAGGATGCAAATCATATTATAAATAAACAGGGGAAAAAAACAAAGCAAAAAAATGGGGTAGAATCTTTTTACTTGACATTTAGATTTCTCTGGCTTTGAGGCCAAGGTGATTTCAGTGCTGTGAACCGACATTGACTGCCTGAAATTGTATAACCGAGATACATGTTTACCGCTTTTTAAAATCTAGGACACGGAGCTGTGTGAGTGTAGCAGTTATGAATCTTAGAGAAGATTTTTTTTCCCCCAGTGCTCCAATCTCTAATTTATAATCGACAGATATGTCCATTGAAGTGGTGTAAATCTCAGACTGAAACTGACAACTGTTAAGTACAAATAGCAACTAACTCTCTCTCTCTCTCTGGTAGGAGATACCTTGACAAATAGAAGTAGCTTTTAATTTTCTAAGTACCGGTGAATTCTTTAAATGTAGGCAGACAGAGGAGGAGGAGAAAGGAAAGAGAAAATTTTCTCCTCATGGTCCCAGGAAAAGTCATGTCGTCAAAGAAGCGGAGGATGGGGGAGAGATACTGTAGTTGTTGACTCCCACAGAAATTTCCTTTCATTGTTGTTTTTCTAGCAAGCGATTTTCTTTGGGGCTCTAGCAAAAATAAATTGTTAAACTCTATTTGGCCTTTTTTGTCCATTGTCACTCAAGCTCACAGTGCGCGAGCTGCACTGGCTGCCTGTGGCCTTTCGGGCGCGCTTCAAGGTGTTGATTACCATCTTTAAAGTGCTCCATGGCACGGGTCCTAGTTACTTGCGAGACCGCCTCCTTCCTCATACATCCCTCAGACCGATTCGCTCCCACAGAGAGGGTCTTCTCCAGGTGCCGTCGGCTGGGCAATGCCGACTGGCGACGCCCAGGGGAAGGGCCTTCTCTGTGGCGGGCCCTGCCCTCTGGAATGACCTACCCCCTGATCTCAGGACTATCACGGATCTCTGCCTCTTCCGCCAACGTCTAAAGACACACTTCTTCCATCTAGCTGGCCTGGCTTAATTTCCGAGACTATTTTACTGACTGATTTTAAATCAATTTATAGTTTTAATAAGGAGGGTTTTAAATTAATTTTTAGCACAGGGTGTTGTTTATTTAATAGGATTTTATGTTGACTACTTACGACATATTTATTCTTGTATATATGTTTGTATCTATATTTTATTCACCTGTGCACTGCCCCGAGTCCCTTATGGGAGAGGGCTGCGGTATATAAGTTTAATAAAATCTAAATCTAAAATCTAAGGGAGAGAAGGGAAGGGAGGGAGGGGAGGGGAAGGAGGGAAAGAATGAGAAAGGGAGGGGAGGGAAGGGAAGGAAAGGAAAGGGAGGGGAGGGAGTGAAAAAATGAGAAAGGAAGGAGGGAGGGAAGGAAGGAAGCAAGAGAGGGAGGGAGGGAAGGCAGGAAGGAAGGGAGGGAGGGAGGAAGCAAGGAAAGAAAGAAGCAAGAGAGGAAGGTGGGAAGGGTGAGAGGGCAGAAGGAAAGAAGGAAGGAAGAGAGGAAGGAAGGAAAGGAAAGGAAATCATTTCATTTACATAATTCACTTTTTTCAAATCACTGAATAATGATGGCGATGTTTTGGTTACTGCTGTTGTCAGAAATTTAACGGCTTTGTTTTTCTGGAAGTATTTTGTTTATCTCTTCATGTTAAAGGAAAGAGGGAAGGGGTAAGGAAAGAAAGCAGGAAGAATTGCAAAAGGCAAAAGGCAAAATTTTATGTAAGTAGACAATCCAATAACAGAATTTGCTTTCCGGGGTCTTTGGGGCAATGCAGTTCCCTCTTTAAAACATGTTAAAATTATGCCGCAGAGGGAATTATGTCTAATAGTGTTGCTTGACTTCTGGAGCAGATGCAGCAAGATATTAGCCTAAATGTTAATTTGGATAACTAGATTTTTTTTTAAAAATACCTGAGGGAAAATTGCAGATTCTTAAGTCTCAGTACTAGGAAAGAGGGATGCATTCCCCACCCCCACTCATGTTGCTAAGATAAATCATGAAAATAATAATTGAAATGAGTGCACCAAAAGTGCGAAATATTTAATTATTTCAACTCTCTTGAATAAATGAGGAGTTTTGCATCCGAGCTGAGAAAATCAAGATCACGTGAAGGGTTAATACCACTTTATAAGGCCTTGGTAAGGCCACACTTGGAATATTTGCATTCAGTTTTGGTCACCACGATGCAAAAAAGATGTGGAGACTCTAGAAAGAGTGCAGAGAAGAGCAACAAAGATGATTAGGGGATTGGAGACTAAAATGTATGACGAACGGTTGCAGGAACTGGGTATGTCTAGTTTAATGAGAAGAAGGACCAGGGGAGACATGATAGCAGTCTTCCAATATCTCAGGGGTTGCCCCAAAGAAGAGGGAGTCAAGCTATTCTCCAAAGCAGCAATGGGTGCTTTGAACAAGAAGCAATGGGTGGAAACTAATCAAGGAGAGAAGCAACTTAGAACTGAGGAGAAATTTCCTGAAAGTTAAAACAATTAATCAGTGGAACAAAATTGCCTCCAGAAGTTGTGAATGCCCCAACACTGCAAGTCTTCAAGAAGATGTTGGATAGCCATTTGTCTAAAACAGTATAGGGCTTCCTCCCTAGGCAGGAGGTTGGACTAGAAGACCTCCAAGGTCCCTTCCAACTCTGCTATTGTATTGTATTAAATATGATCAGCTTCTTTTACAGCAAAAAGAGGAAAAAAAAGAGAGTTAAAAACTCCTTTTCCATTGCCCCAGCCTCGTGGAAAAAAAGTAGATGCCGTAATTGTAGCTTGTCATGATCGTTTTAACAACCTCGCTTGTTAAAAACTTTTTTAGTTTATTTTTATTTCCCGCAATCCTGTTTCCTAGAGAATTCATCTCTCTGTGCTTCGGAGTTTTCTGCTTCTCCTTCCTTGCTCGGCTGAAGATCATTATTTCTGACAATTAGCTCGGCACTTACGAATTCAAGTTGTCACCTGCTTCTTACCGTCGCCAACACGGTGGCTGGCAGCTGTACGCCACTGTAATTCCCTGTGACTGAGAAATAAATAATTAAAACGGTAGGGAGCTAAATGCATTATATATGGTGTACGGCATCCTGAAGGGGCACAGTGGTGTCCAAATAAGCAAATGTTGGCTCTTCGGTCCAGTGCCTGTTGCAGCTCTGTGTCTCCAACAGCTTTCCCCTCCACCTAATGAGCAACACCAACAGGTTACCAGGGGTTGAAGTTCCGTGCGGTGGAATGCAAACCTTGGCAATTAGCAAAAGTTACCTCAGGCTGGGCATCTGAGGGCCTGTCAGGAAGGAAGATGGCACAGATATACATATGTATATTTTTGCCTACAGAGATGGGCTAAGATCCATGGGTGGGAATATTTACTGACTTGCTCTCAGCAGCCAAGAAGGCAAAAATGGGAAGGGAGTAGGTTTCAGTTAATTGTTAAGGAGGAACTTCTCAACTGTAAGAGGTAGTTAAGATGGAAATAATAATTTCAGTCAACTTCCACCTTCTCCTCTTCTTCCTCCTCCTCTTCTTCTTCCTCTTCCTCCTCCTCCCCCTCTTCCTCCTCCTCTTCTTATTCTTAACAGATAACAGATTAACAGCTTTGGAAGGGACATTGCAGGTCATCTAGTCCAACCCCCTGCCCAAGCAGGAGACCCCACATCTGCCCTCTACCTAGGATTGAACTCACAACTTCCTGATTGGGAGGTGAGAGCTTCATCTCTAGGCCACAGCAACAGGTCATCTCCTCCTCCTCCTCCTCCTCCTCCTCCTCCTCCTCCTCCTCCTCCCGTCCTTCTCCTTCTTCTTCCTCTTCTTCTTCTCCCTCCCCCCCTCTCCTCTCCACTTTCAGTAGTCCTATCCTAATCCTTTAGTGATCCTTCCTGATACAACAATCTTCACAGTACAAAGAAGAAAACTGAGAAGGTGCCAAGTCAAACCAAACTAAAACATATGAAGAACGGTTGCAGGAACTGGGCATGGATAGTCTAGTGAAGAGAAGGATCAGGGGAGGCATGATAGCAGTGATACAATATTTGAGGGGATGCCACGGAGAGGAGGGGATCAAGCTGTTTTCCAAAGCCCTCAAAGGCCAGACAAGGAATAATGGATGGAAACTGACCAAGGAAAGATTCAGCCTAGAAATAAGGAGGAGCTTTCTGACAGTGAGAACAATCAACAACTTGCCTTCAGAAGTTGTAAGAGCTTCATCACTGGAAGCTTTCAAGAAGAGAGTGGATTGCCATTTGTCAGAAATGGTGCAGGGTCTCCTGCTTGAAGGGGGGGTTGAACTAGATGACCTACAAATTCCCTTCCAACTCTGTTAATTTGTTAAACATATATCCGTATTATCTCCTAACTTTTTAAGAAACTGCTCAGTTAGCTAAGACAATTAGAAACGGAGCGAGGAGGAATGAGTTGTCTGCCTCTCCAGAGTAACACCTTTCCACTTTGCTAATTTGGTTTGCTCAGTCAGTAACTTTATCTCCTGCTTGTAGGGGATGCAATAATCCCAAGCAAAATGTCATTGTGCACCATTGCCTAGGGGACTGCTGACAAAATGTTGTGCTACAGCTCTTCAAAGCTGTTTGTGCAGGAAATCTATTCCTAAGTATTCAAACTTTGCTTTTCCAAAGCATGAAGAGCAGCAGAGACCCAGCACAAGGGAACGTCTAAAATGTTCTCCTTTTGCTTCCCCATACAAAGAGTATGTTGGACTATCTGAGCATGACTTGTAAAGTTGTTAATCTCCATGGCAAATTTGTGGAATTTCAAACACTGAAATTGTCATTTTCTGTGACAATTTCATTTTTGTAATGTGTTCCTTTTCCTCTCCTACTTTTCTCTTACAGTCTGTTTTATTTCAAACAAGCCAATAACACAGCATTGTCTGGGTATTTATTTATAGGGGGAAAGTGTAATTTCTAATGTTGGATTTTCCCCCTTACCAGAGGGAGCCCCCTTGTGGAGTACCATGGCAGCAATTACTGCGCTGTACAGTAGAAGACATTTGAAGGCACAACAGGCTGTATATTAACAGAACACATACCCCGAGAGGGGTGTCTCACCTACACAGTATTTTTCTCCAGAGAGTAAGTCATCTGTGTACCAAGTTTAGTTGAAATTGCTCAAGACATTCCAGAGTTATGCTGGAACACACACACACACACACACATTTTTATTTATATAGATATTGTTCAGCTTTAAACCATGATGAGTTTTGAGAAAATGCATAGTGAAGTGATATCATGATCTCCAGGATAATCAGACTTATATTGAAAGCCAAGAAATGTATTGGGAACATAGGTATGTTTCACCTAATGAGGAGGAGGCTTAGGGGAGGTAGGACACTTGAAGGGCTGCTACAGGGAAAAGGGAATCAATCTACTCTCCATGGGATCTGGGGGTTGCAAGAAGCAATGAGTGGAAGCTTCTGAAAGAGCTCTCCAACCTGGAAAGAAGGAATTTCCTACAGTGAGAACTACTGGAAAACTGTTCCAGTGAGGACAATTAACCAATGGAACAGCTTGCCTTCAGACACTGGAGGTTTTTAAGAAGAGACCAAACAGACACTTATCTGAAATGGTATAGGATCTTCTGCTTGAGCAGAAGGCTGGACTAAAAGACCTCCAAGGTCCCTTCCAGCTCTATTTTGATTCTGATTTGGAGTAAGTTGCCTCCCAGAGCTGTGGGTCCACCATCACTAGATGTTTTCCAGGAAAAAAAATGGACAACCAGTTATCCAGGATGGTATAAGAACTCCTGCCCTGGGTTGAGGTTGGGCTACAAGACCTCCAAGTTCCTTCCAGCCCTACAATTCTATGATTGTATCTGTGCTCAGCAAATGGGTTGCTTAATTTTCAGTTCAGCTGTGGTAGCATCTCAAACACTGCCTGTCATTGTGATGCAGTGGTGGCATTAGAATAGAATAACAGAGTTGGAAGGGACCTTGGAGGTCTTCTAGTCCAACCCCCTGCCTAGGCAGGAAACCCTATACCATTTCAGACAAATGGCTATCCAACATCTTCTTAAAGACTTCCAGTGTTGGAGCATTCACAACTTCTGGAGGCAACTTCTGTTCCACTGATTAATTGTTCTAACGGCCAGGAAATTTCTCCTTAGTTTCTAGGTTGCTTCTCTCCTTGACTAATGTCCATTCATTGCTTTTTGTCCTGCTTTCAGGTGCTTAGGAGAATAGGTTGACTCCCTCTTCTTTGTGGCAACCCCTGAGATATTGGAGCACATTCTTGGATTTTAATAATAATAATAATAATAAATTTAATTTGTAGACCACTCCCTCTCCCCAAAGGGACTCGGAGCAGTGCACAGGGGAATTAAAAAACATACAAACATAAATACATAAATATATATAAAAGCAGATTAAACAATTTATCCTTGCGCTGAAACCCCAAATACTAAAAAACTAAACCCCTTAAAAACCCAATTAAAACAATATTAAATGTTCAGACTGAGAGGCGGAAGATAGATTAGGCCAGGCCGGCCTGTTGGAATAAATAAGTCTTGATCTTTTGTCGGAAGGCGCAGAGGTCCGTGGTTGTCCTGAGGTCGGGGGGTAGGTCGTTCCATAGAGCTGGACCCGCCACAGAGAAGGCCCTTCCCCTGGGTGTCGCCCGCTGGCATTGCCTAGTGGACGGCACCCGGAGAAGTCCCTCTCTGTGGGAGCGAATCGGTCGGAGGGATGTATGGGGCAGTGTATAAGTCCAGCATGAATAAAGCTTGTTTTGATCATTCAACCAACCTACTCATGTTAATGTGTCAGTTCTTCAATAGTCAGTTTAGACATTTTCTAACTTAGCCATATCTATCCAGTTGAGTTACTTAAAATAAGGGGTTTCCCCACATCTAATGTTGGATTTTCCCCCTTACCAGAGGGAGCCCCCTTGTGGAGTACCATGGCAGAAATTACTGCGCTGTACAGTAGAAGACATTTGAAGGCACAACAGGCTGTGCCTAGCCTAGCAACTATTGTGAAATAAAACAATACGAGGTGAGCAGTATATTTGCAAGGCAGGTGGAAGCATGACTGATTTTTTTTTTTTTTTTACAAAACCCAATGTTTCTGATTCCCTTTTTGCTTCAAGTTGACCTTTATCGTCTTGGTAATATAACTCCGCTTCATTCCAAATATTAGCATAGAAGACCATACAATCATTTTATTTTCTCTCTCTTTTTTTTTTTCCAGAACACCACTTGTGTTCAGCGAATGGTAAAATATGCACCTATTAATCACTCACCCTAAACTCTCCTGCCAAAGCACAATTGTTAAGCTCAAAAGAGATAAAAAAAGAGGAAAGCTCTAGTTTTGAAACTCCTTTTTCTGTTCCTATTTCTTTTATCACAAGAAAAACATAATCTAAGACAAAGCAAACATAAAAACTGGCAGTCATGTAAAACAAAGATGAAATAGCTCATAGAAAAATCAAAGAGAAAAAGGGGGGAACCCACCCAGAAAAAATCCATTTCTACAGTATGTGTAAACTTTATAACTTACAAGTGCCGAATTAAAACTTTGAAGCTTCTTCACAAGGGCACCCTAGTTACATAGAACAGTAGTTTCATACTTTTAATCTTTGTTGAATCATTTCTGTATACATTTCTCTCTTGCAGAAGATCTATTCCCATTTCATCTGTTACCATTTCACAGATGTTATTCATATTTCGTGTTATGTTTATACCTAAGACTGGATGCAGCCCTTTATAGATTTTTTTTTTATTATTAATCCAAGAATTGTATCAATTCATATTGCTGGAAAATAAAATCCCAACATCCTTTCGGGTTGGCAATCTGAATCAGAGTCAGAATAGAGCTGGAAAGGACTTTGGAGGTCTTCTAGTCCTACCACCTGCTCAAGCAGGAGACCCTACACCATTTCAGATACTGTAGGTACCTGTTCAGTCTCTTCTTAAAAACTTCCAGTGATGAACTACCAACAACTTCTGGTGGAAAGCTGTTCCACTGGTTGATTGTCCTCACTGTTAGGAAGTTTTTCCTTAATTCCAACTTGCTTCTCTCCTTGATTAGTTTCCACCCAACAGTTTCTAACCCTGTCATCTGCTGCTTTGGAAAGTAGTTTAACCCCCTCATCCTTGTAGGAGCCCCTCAAATATTAGAACACTGCTATCATGTCTCCCCTAGTCCTTCTTTTCATTAGACTAGACATACCCAGTTCCTGCAACCTTTCTTCATAAGTTTTTGCCTCCAGTCCCCTAATCCTCTTTGTTGCTCTTCTCTGCACTCTTTCCAAAGTCTCAATGTCTTTTTTATGTTATGGTGACCAGAACTAGATGTAGTATTCCAAGTGTGGTCTTACTAAGGATTTTTTAGAAGCTCCTTGGTGTTTTCTCAGCTTGGTTGTTTCTTGAAGACTTCTCATTACCAATAAGGTAACATCATCAATGCAAGGTAGACCCATCAGCATGAAACAGTTTTCAGTACAGATTGAATGAAAAAATTGAGCATGCTGAAATTTGTAGAAGATTATTAACAACATTGGACCAGGCCAATATTATACAAAATGGTTGATTACTTCATAAATTCAAAAGTATGTCCCCGATGAAAATATATGGGTTTATACATGGTTGCATTAGGGCAGGGGTGTCCAAACTTGGGAACTTTAAGAGTTGTGGACTTCAACTCCCAGAATTCCCCAGCCAGCATGAAGTCCACAACTCTTAAAGTTCCCAAGTTTGGACATCCCTGCATTAGGGGGAAAAGGGACCCAGAAATAATGCATTTTCCTCATGGAAAAACGCTTGCGAAATGCAATGGGAGGAAACAGATTAGGACTGTGCTTCTGACGATTTGTTCAAGCAGAGCAGGGGTCCAACAGAACTTGCAGTTGATAAAATGAAATCAAGCAAAGGCAAAAACAAACAGACAAACGTAACTTGTTTGGAATCAAAAACATGACAGTGGCCTAGAGCTATTACGATCCAGTCCATAACTTGGATTTTCCCCCCCTCCTAACAAATTCCTTCTTTATTATCCCCATTTTATCTTCCAGTGAGTAAATAGGGCTTCTTCCTTGATCAAGTATTCAGTTTAACAATTAGCAGGATCCCTGCAGGATCAACTTAACTGCAAATGTCCCCTTGAATGTCTGGAGAAGGAGAACGTTTGAGGCACAGGCTTACTTCTTAGAGCAGGGATCTCAAACTCGGTTTCATTGAGGGATGCACCAGGGTCATGTTCAGAGATAGGTTCCTACTGGTTCGGACTGGTTCAGCTAAGTAGGTAGTAACTCAACCTGCCAGGCCCCTGAACCGGTTCTCTCAGCAGTGCCATAGGCACCGCCATCTTGGTTTTTTTGCTTCAGTGCATGCACAGAGCATTTTTTTTAGTACTGTGCACAGCGCATCCCTGAGCACACTGACAGTAGCAGCCGCCAGAACTCACCTCTGGTTGCTCAGGGGGGCAGGGGTGTGTGGCTGAGATGGGCATGGCCAGCTTAATGTCATTTATGTTGGGGGGGGGAAGCACTCTGCCAGCAAAAACAGGCTCCCAAGCTCTGTTTCCACCTGGGTTGGCTTCCTGCAAGACTCTGCCAGTGAAAACCAGAGTTTGGGAGAGCCACATGCAGGTCTCCCCGTTTTCAGCTGCAACTGCCTCCTGCAGCCTTCTGCCAGTGGATATTGAACTTGGGCCTTCTCAAACTCGGTTTTCACTGGCAGAGGCATTGCGGGCCAGTCTTTCGCTGTTTCCAGGGTGGCCCCTTGGCCCAGATCTAAGCACCCTGCAGGCCAGATCCGTCCCCTGGGCCTTGAGTTTGATACCCCTGTCTTAGAGGTTACAGTTATGGTTTTTGTTATTCTGGCCAACTGACACCCAAAGAACCATTGGAGTCAACACTTTGGCAAGTAACCTGTCTTTAGAGAAAGCACTATAACCTTGCCTGAGACAATGAAATTTCAGCATGATAAAAGAAAAAAAGATGCATGATATCTTAGCAGTGAAAGTTATGAAGAAGGCATAAATATGTTTGATGCATGAGCTGCTGAAGGCAAAATGTTACATTAGCTGGGGTATCATTTCATTAAGAATTAAGTAGCTCATTTTCAGGATCTTTGTTTCAGTTTTAACCCTTGTGTTGTCCATTGTGTTTGAATACACCATGTAGTTAATTATAATCTGATATTCCTTTATTTGTTGCTGGTTCAGGATTATGTTGCGGCCTGCCAGATGCAGACAGTGAGGAGTTTGGGGAGGAAGATGGGCCAGTCCTGGAGTCTGGGGAAGGCTCTGATGAGGGCTCTGCATCAGGGGCAGAGATGGGGCCGAGGCCGTCTGGCAGTTCTCAGCTGCCTTCAGAGTCAGACATCAGTGAGGCAGAAGAACAGCTGGAGCCTGTTCCCAGTGTGTGCATGTGCAGAGTTGCCATGAAGGGAACAGCTAAAGAACAGGTGTCGACTTGGGAGTAAGGCCACAGGTGGATGGTGAATGGCCCTTCCAATAAGGAATAAAAGAGGAGCGACAGGGGAGTGGAGTTTGCAGGAGACAATTAGTTCATTCCTGCATTCTTGCCAAGTATTGCATTGTCTGAAAGATATCAGCCTGGCTACTCTCCAAGTCTGATAAAGGTCGGTAATTGTGAACTATCTTGAAAGACTGTGGGAGAGGAAAGACTTTGCTGGAGAAGAATTCACTATAAATGGAATAAAGGGGGTTTATTGGGACAAGAACTCAGCTTCATGTTTCTGGGGAAGCCTAGGTCAGAACAGATTACCACAAAGAAAAATCTCCCAGACAAGATGCTCCATTGATGGAGTAAAAATGTGTATAAAAACAGAGGTGAGTAGCATCTTACAAAGGACCCTAACATTTCCAAATTCACTGGAACATATTAGTAAAATTTCTTATAACTAAGGTTCAGTTAGGGGACTGGAGGCTAAAACATATGAAGAATGGTTGCAGGAACTGGGGATGTCTAGTTTGATGAAAAGGACTAGATGTGACATGATAGCAATGTTACCTGCTTTAGTGGGCGGCCACAAAAAGGAGGAAGTCAAACTATTCTCCAAAGCACCTCAGGGTAGAACAAAAAGCAATGGGTGGAAAGTAATCAAGAAGAGAAGCAACTTAGAACTAAGGAGACATTTCCCGACAGTGAGAACAATGAATCAGTGGAACAACTTGCCTCCAGAAGTTGTGAATGCCCCAACACTGGAAGTCTTTAAGCAGATGTTATTTATTTTTATTTTTTATTTATTTAATTAAATTTATATCCTGCCCTTCTCCACGAAGGATCCAGGGCGGCGCACAGGAATTTAAAAACATATAAAATGGCAAAATATAAAATTTAAAAACATATTAAATTACGGTCCTATGCTAAAATCCAAATTAAAATCCCCAATTTAAAACTATCTAAAATAGCCCCGACGGGAGGTTACGCTAGGCCGGCTTGCTGAAAGAGATGTGTCTTTAGACACTGGCAGAAGAGGCGGAGGTCCGAGATGGTACGAAGTTCAGGGGGCAGGTCGTTCCAAAGGGCAGGGCCCGCCACAGAGAAGCCTCTTCCCCTAGGTGTCGCCAGTCGGCATTGCCCGGCCGACGGTACCCTGAGGAGACCCTCTCTGTGGGAGCGGATCAGCCGAAGGGATGTATGGATAACCATTTGTCTGAAGTGGTGTATGGTTTCCTGCCTAAGCAGGGGGTTGGACTAGAAGACCTCCAACGTCCCTTCCAATTCTGTTATTCTATTCATCCTAAGAATGATTCCTTTTAGAGTAGCAGAGAAAGAGAATTAAATGATATAAGTGAACCTTCAAAAATTAATCATTGATCTACTTTGAGATCGCAAGCTCTGCTACCTTCATTGCGGGCTAATATTCTTTTATCAGTAGAATATTATTAATTGATTCATCTCACACAAATACGCACAAAGAATGTGCCAACAAAACAAAACAAAAATCTGATTTGCCTGGGCAGCTTTTTTTTTTTTTATTTCTTTGAAGGATACTTCAATTACCTGCAATATTATTAAGTGAAGATATTTGATAAGTGTTCAGGCCCACTGTTTCCATCCCTCGCCTTAATAAACAAGTCACCTACAGTCTGTAAAGGGGCTGGATTTTCTTTGAACCCCAAAGAGAAAACAAAGAAAATATCTATAAATTAACATCTCTCTGTTGTTGTTTTTTATCACTCCTCGCTGATAGAACAGTAATGATATGTCTTATTGATTTATACCTCTAACAACAAAAAAGCTGTACCAATCAGAGGGGGGAAAAACCCCAGCAACACTTGGAAATGATCAAGGGTAATATTGTAGTCTACTTCAACATTTCATAAGAGAAATCTAACCGACAAAGCACAAGAAACAAAACAGGATCTTGTGCAACAGATGCTCACAAAAGGCCCCATAAGCTCTTCTCTCTTTGTAACGAATCAAAGAAATGTTTTTTTTTAATTACGTTCACCATTTTATTACTAGCACAGCTACTTCAATTAAAATAAAGACTCTTGATGTCCACATGCAATCAACCCGCATTGTAACCGATGGCTGCCAGCGAAGTCCCCTCCATTTGCCTCTCGGAACAGTAAAATAACACACACAACCTGATCTTGTATTGAAAATTAGTTAGGTGGAAAGCCTCTTTCTGCAGTGGCATGGAAAACATTCATGCTAAACACTAGCCCTGAACTAATTTAAATCTTTGAAGTATCTCAGCATCCTGTATCTTGTTCAAGGAAAATAATTAACTGCAATCAACGTGATACAAAATTACCAAAAAAAAAAAAAAGACACACAATTATGTCAATAGATTGCAGCTTCCAGATTCATTTTTGATAGCCCTTCTGATAATTTTCAGTCCACATGTTGAATGCCTGGAATTCTGCAAATTGTATGTTCAATGCCTGGAATTCTGCAAATTGTATGTTCAATGCCTGGAATTCTGCAAATTGTATGTTCAATGCCTGGAATTCTGCAAATTGTATGTCAGGATATTAAGGCAATATGCGACACAGTGGCTCAGTGAATAAGATGCTGAGATTGTTGATCAGAAGGTCGGCATCCCTAGTGCCGTGTAACAGAGTGAGCTCCTGTTACTTGTCCCAGCTTCTGCCAACCTAGCAGTTGGAAAGCACATAAAAAATGCAAGTAGAAAAATAGGAACCACCTTGGTGGGAAGGTAACAGCATTTCGTGCGCCTTCGGCATTTATTCATGCTGGCCACATGGCCACGGAGACGTCTTCAGACATTGCTGGCTCTTCGGCTTTGAAACAGTGATGAGCACCGCTCCCTAGAGTTGGAAACGGCTAGCACACATATGCAAGGGAAACTTTCCCTCTACCTATGTTAAGGAAAGCTAGGTGGCAGAAGAATGCTACCTCTTATAAGCTGCTTTAGATTCTGCCAAGTCTCCAAGAAAAGTCACAGCTGTTGAGAATTCTGCAAACCTGTCCAAATCTTATCTTAAAATAAGATCCTCTAATCTTAATCAGATTACTTTGAATTAGACATAACAGAATTACATTTTTGCTTGATCTCTGCCTGAAATAAACTGTATATATTTTGGCACGAACACTGTACCTTATATTTGCATTTTTTTTCCATGTAGTAGTTGATCTAGCCATACATAAGCCCAAAATTAGCTATACTTCATGTTTTATGTTTGTTTAGAAGCAGTACAGATGAAGGTACTAGGTTTCTATGTCTCTAGTTACCATTCCATGTGCAGTTAGTTTAAAGAAAATCTTACCCTATTCTAAATTCCATGGCATTTTAATAATGCTAACTAAATATCCAGCAGTCTCAAAAAAAAGCTCTCTAATTTGCAGTATAGAAGTTGAATGCAGTGTAGGGAGAAAAGTGATGTCAGGTTCACTGCTAAATTATCATTAAAGCAAAGCATGTTGTTGTGGCCTGCCAGCTGGCAACAGACTCAGATAGTGAGGAGGTTGGGAAGGAACCTGGGCCAGTCCTGGAGTCTGAGGAAGGCTCTGGTGAGGGCTCTGTGTCGGAGGCAGAGAGGGGGCCAGGGCCGTATCCCAGTTAGCAGCTGCCTTCAGAGTCAGATATCAGTGAGTCAGACGAACAGCTGGAGCCTGTTCCCAGTGTGTGCATGCACAGAGTTGCCAGGTGAAGAGAACAGCTAAAGAACAGGGGTCGACTTGGGAGAAAGGCCACAGGCGGACGATGAATGGCCCCTCCCAGAGGAAATAAATAGGAGCAAATGGGAATGGTGTTTGCAGGAGGCAATTAGTTCGTTTTATTAGTGTGAAGATTTGCTTATCTGAGTTCGTGATTCACAGAGACTTAGTAGTTCCTTGTACAGGGTTGCACCTGGAAGCTCTCGATCTGGCAACTATCCAAGGACTGATAAGGTCTGTAGTTGCAATTCACCCTGGAAAGACTGTTTGCCGGGACTTTGCTGGATGTGAATGATTAGGAATTCCCATTAGCCAAATAAAAAGGAGATTTTTTGGGGGGGACAAGGAGTCTATTTCATGACTTGATAAAGCCTAGGCCACAACACCTGCTTTTGACTTTTGAGAATTGCAGGAATCTTCTTCTTCCTAGCGTATTCCCACAAGTGCAGGATCTGCTTTTGGGATCATTGAGAACCACTTTGCATGGTGAGCTGTGTCTCCAGGGTGCAGGCCTGCAGTTTTCACATCTTTCTTGATGGTGCCTTGCAATCTCTTGTTTTGGATGCCCACAAAGTCGCTGCACATTGACTTCTACTTGGTAGGCGGTCTCAGCAACGGTAGAAGGTGTTGCTCTCTGGACATGTCCATACCAGTGGTATACCGTCCTTCTCTCATCACCTCTATAATTGGTGCCACACCAAAATGTTGTCGAATGGGTGTCATTTGTGATGTGGTCAAGAAGGGAGAGGCCCAATATCCAACGGAGCATTCGCATGGAGATAGCTTTCGGTCTCTGTTGTCGCTGCCCAGTATTCAGTGGCAAGCAGTGCGACATGGCAGATGGTTGTCTTGCAAATTGTAGATTTAAGATGGGTTGGCAGTGGTTTGTCACGTAACACACCCGCGAGTTCTTGCCAACCCATCCAGGCTGCATTCACCCTGCATTCACCCTTGCTCAAACCTCACCGTTGATTGATTTATTATTTTATTTTATTTATTTTATTTATATCCCGCCCTTCTCCAAAAGGACCCAGGGCGGCGCACAGGAATTTAAAATACATACAAAATAATACAAAAAACCTATTAGATATCAGTCCTGTGCTAAAACCAATTAAAATCCCCGAAATAAAACTATCTAAACTAGTCCCAGCGGAGGTTATGTTAGGCCGGCTTGATGAAAGAGGTGTGTTTTTAAACACTGGCGGAAGAGGCGGAGGTCAGTGATGGTGCGGAGTTCTGGGGGTAGGTCGTTCCACAGGGCAGGGCCCGCCACAGAGAAGGCCCTTCCCCTGGGTGTCGCCAGTCGGCATTGTCAAGCCAACGGCACCCTGAGAAGGCCCTCTCTGTGGGAGCGTATTGGTCTGAGGGATGTATGGGGCAGGAGACGGTCTCGCATATAACTTGCATGTCGTCTCACATGTCGCCAATGCCTTGGAGGTGGGATCCCAGATACTGAAAAAGCTCCACCTTCTTGAGAATTACAGGAATGATCCTGAATATTAAGAATGAAGCCTGTCCCTATATCTGTATGACTATTTTGTTTCTTGGTCATACTAAGTCATCCCATATATCTGATGACTGTAGGTGGCTGATCAGTATATGGGAATTTGCTCCAAGTAAATGGAAAATTAAGTGTGTGAAAGTGTTCTCCATATCTTACTTGAACTACCAGAAGCATTTCAGATGACAGATCATAAAACAAATGTAATGATGGAAGGAATGTGATCGTACATTAACCTTGGCTGCTATTGAAGTCACTGTATCTTGATCTCAACTCATTTCATATATATCTAATTAACTCAATTTTACCGGGCAGTTTTTTCCCTGTTAAGACTTGTTAATTAGAGTAGCTTGGGGGAAAAAAACTGGGAAAAAACCTCTTTCAAATCTAAAGAGAAAGCATCATAGGATTTGGTCTGCAAATTTGGTCTCGTGGAGGCCGAAGATGATGGAAGACAAAAGATTTTGCCAGCCAGAGAAAAAGTCAACTTCCGGACTGATTAAGAGAAGAAAAATATTGCTCAATATCAATGTTACCTCTTCTTAACTCAGAGTGAAGGGACAGAACAGCACTTTCCATATTTAAATGGATGATAATGCAGGATATCACCGAGTGCTTCGAACAACATGAACCCACAATTAAGGCTAAGTGTTTTTCACCCTGCACAGCATAAAGAATAAAAGAAAGAGTATTAAAGACCAACTATCCAGATTATTTCCAGTGTGTGATATTCACTCCCTAACTAGCAATTTAGATGTTAAATGTTAGCTTCCTATGGCTAAATTTCCACCATAGATATGTGAATTTTTGTGACTTAAAAAAAAAAAAGATGAACACCATAGGACCGTGATGGCGAACCTATGGCATGCGTGCCACAGGTGGCACACGGAGCCATTTGTTAGGGCACGCAAGGCGTTGCCCTGTCAGCTGGCCAGTAAGCATGCATGCCCTGGCCAGTTGACTTCGGCCTTCTTTTCAGGTTGTTTTTTTCTCCTCTGGAGGCTTATTTGAAGCCTCTGGAGCATGGAAAACTGGACCTATGGGCAAAGTGGAAGTTTGGGAACAGACTTCCAGTTTGCTTGTAGGACCGTAGGACCGTTTTTCACCCTCTGGAGCCTTCAGGAGCCTTTAGGAGGTCAAACCGGAAGTCACCATTCCCAAACTTCCAGGTTCGCCTTAGATCCATTTTTCGCCCTCTGGAGGCTTCAGGGAAGCCCCTGAAGCCCCTGGAGGGCCTCTAGGAGGGGCACGGGAGGTTATTTTTGCCCACCCCAGGCTCCTAGAAAACCTCTGGAGCCTGGGGAGGGCAAAGAAAAACCATGCCAAAAGCAGGGACTGGTTCCTGCTGGTCGTGCACACGTGTGCATGGGGCAAGGGGGTCACGCACATAGCATTATGGTGTGGCATGCCTGCGCACGACCCCCCTGCGCTTTTGACACGGAAGCCAAAAAAGGTTCGCCATCACTGCCATAGGAAAAATGACTGATGAACTGTAAACAAAATAGCAACTTCAATATATTTATTTATTTATTTATTTATTTATCAAATTTATACCCCGCACCTTCTCCTAAAAGGACCCAGGGCGGCGCGCAGGCAATATTAAAAACCATACATAGTACAAAAATACATAATTAAAAGCTATTAAATTATACCCTGTGCTAAAACACTTATAAAACCCTATCAATTAAAATGTATACGAATGAAAGTCAGAAACGGGGGGTTATTTATGTGAACAAGCTGCAAAAGTATAAAACAAAGCATTCTAAATCTGTAACCCTGGATTTTAGGATTACAAGGAGTGAAAAGTTTGTGGGACAATTATAGGGCACATTTGTGGTTTGATAGAATCATTAAACTGGAAGGGGCCATTCAGGATAGTCATTGTGGTCATCAAGCTGGCCACCCACTCAATGCCAGAATCCAAACTAAAGTATCGCATACACATGGTTATTTAACTTCTATCTGAATATATCCACTCAGTGAGAACCTGCCAGATCAGGGGTCCCCAACCTTTACAACTTTAAGTCTGAAGGACTTCAGCTCCCAGAATTCTCCAGCCAGCTTTGCTGTAGAAGTCTGGGAGCTGAAGTCTTTCAGACTTAAAGTTGTAAAGGTTGGGGACCCCTGTACCTTATATCTGGCTAATCATTGGTTCCAGTGTCTACCCTTTTCATTAGAAATCGTCTTCTAATGTTCCCTCAGCATCCATCTTTCCACTGTTCAGTGAGTTAGCAAACTCATATGCTGTAACATTCATGTTTGATAACTTCATTCCAAATCTGTACCAATCTACCACTAGTTCTACTTCATTACCACAAGGCAATAAAATTACAGTGGTACCTCGATACTCAACTGCTTTGAAACTTGTTGAATTTGATATTGGATGCATTTTGGTGTGAAACTTTGATCAAGATGCTTATCGTTTCTTTTGGTACTCAATACACAAGTTAGAATTTGTCACTGTTGGTGGCCTCATGACTACTACATTATTCCTTATGGGGAAAATGAGTTTGGTATTCATCATTCTTGGTACTCATCATGCTTCACAGAACCAATTAATGACAAGCACCAAGGTTTTGTTGTTGTTAGTTGCAAAGTTGGGTCTGACCCATCACGACCCCATGGACAACATTCCTCCAGGCCTTCCTGTCCTCTACCATCCTCTGGAGCCCATTTAAGCTCATGGCTACTGCTTTGGTGACTCCATCTAACCACCACATTCTCTGTCATCCATTTCTGGTAGTTTGGGGAATGTATGCCCTTCTACTTTGTTGGCCTACTCAAAAGCTTTCTGACAAACAATGTGTTCTGACCTAGGCTTCCCAGGAGCATGAAGCAAACTCTCGTCCCGACAAAAATCCCTTTTATTAATTTAGTGTAAATTCTGCTCATTCACATCCAGCAATGTCTTTCAAGGGAGGATGTACAGTCACAGACCTTATCTGGCTTGGAGAGCTGCCAGGCCGATAACTGCAAAATCTGGCAAGGAATCTTATAGAGTCACGAACCAATTAAGTGAACTACTTGTCTCCTGCAAACTCTACTCCCCTTTTGCTCCTCTTTTATTTCCTCTGGGAGGGGCCATTCATCGTCCACCTGTGGCCTTACTCCCAAGTTGACCTCTGTTCTTTAGCTGTTCCCTTTGTGTGGCAAATCTGCGCATGCGCACACTGGGAACAGGCTCCTGCTGTATGTCTGCCTCACTGAAGTCTGACTCTCAAGGCAGCTGATAACTGGCATATGGCTCTGGCCCCCTCTCTGCCTCCGACACAGAGCCCTCCTCAGAGCCTTCCCCAGATTCCAGGACTGACCCATGTTCCTCCTCACTGTCTAAATCTGTTACTGGCTCCATTGCCTGCTGGTGGACCGCAACACAATGGGGTGATTCCACTTTGGTTGCAGCACTGCCCATGACCACTGATGAGGTGAAAACTGTCAAAATTGAAACTTAACGATTTCTGTAGTGGAAGAATGTTCTATTTTTGTCAAGTAAATGTATATAAAACAGGTACAGTTCTAGAGTTTGTAAGACATCAGGAATCTCTCAGAAAGAATTCTTGCAATTCAATCTGACATACTTGGAGCTTCTGGGAGAAGAATGTTGTGAGTTTGCTCTCTGTAGTGGCTTCGCCAGAAATGTCCAAAACAGAGGGCTGAGGATATTGTCACAACACAAAGCAGATCAGGATTTATTTGTGAGTCTCAGCTCTTGGAAGCCCTCTTATATTGTTCCAAAGATGTAATTAACAGCCGCTACACCACACCACCTCCTGAAAACTAACCAGCAAAACACTATGAGTTATGGTTGTATAGCCAACGTGTGTTGCTCATCAGAACAGCACATAATACTGAAGTATTAAAAAAAGCCTGAAGATAAGGATAGGCTGGGATCAGGGATGAAATTCAACAGGTTCTGGAGAACCTTAGTAAGGGAAATTTTGAGTAGTTTTTGGAAAACCGGTAAATACCACCTCTGACTGGCCCTGCTCCTATCTATTCTCTGCCTCCCGAATCCCAGCTGATTGGGAGGAAATGGGGATTTTGCTGTACCCTTCCCCTGGAGTAGGGAGGCAATGGAGATTTTACAATATCTTTCCCTGGAGTGGGGAGGCAATGGAGATTTTACAATATCTTTCCCTGGAGTAGGGAGGCAATGGAGATTTTACAGTATCTTTCCCTGGAGTGGGGAGGGAATGGAGATTTTGCAGTATCCTTCCCCTGGAGTGGGGAGGGAATGGAAATTTTGCAGTATCCTTCCCCTGGAGTTGGGAGGGAATGGAGATTTTACAGTATCCTTCCCCTGGAGTGGGGAGGGAATGGAAATTTTGCAGTATCCTTCCCCTGGAGTTGGGAGGGAATGGAGATTTTACAGTATCCTTCCCCTGGAGTGGGGAGGGAATGGAAATTTTGCAGTATCATTCCCTGGAGTGGGGAGGGAATGGAGATTTTGCAGTATCCTTCCCCCGGAGTGGGGAGGGAATGGAAATTTTGCAGTATCCTTCCCCTGGAGTGGGGAGGCAATGGAGATTTTGCAGTATCATTCCCTGGAGTGGGGAGGCAATGGAGATTTTGCAGTATCCTTCCCCTGGAGTGGGGAGGCAATGGAGATTTTACAGTATCTTTCCCTGGAGTGGGGAGGGATTGGAGATTTTGCAGTATCCTTCCCCTGCCACATCCACCAAGGAACGCCCACCAAGCCGTACCATGCCCACCAAGCCACGCCCACAGAACCGGTAGCAAAAAAAAATTGAATCCCTCCACCGGCTGGGCTGTCTACTCAAATTAACAACAGATAAAGCCACTAACCTCAAGATAAAGGAGATCATTTGAAATAGACTTTGGGACAGAATCTGATGTCAAAAAGCACAGATGTCTGTTTAGCCACCCTGCACATCAGAAGTCAGACCTTTTGCTGCTCTCACTCGGTTACCGTTACGATACTAAATTTTACCCATGATTTCAAATTGCCCCTGTATCGTTGGCATTCAGTGTCATCCTCCCAACTACGAGGAAGAAGGAAATCAGGCACCAGACCTTTACACAAGCCTAGAGCAATGAAATATTGATCTCTGAGGGTTCAACCACAGAGCCCTCCAATCACCAGATAATATGATTGAACTGAAATTGAATTTTCTCTCAAAGTGAACCTGAATGGCACCTCTGCCTAGCTCAGAGTCTTTTGAATTAATCTCCAGGTCAAACCAACCTGGCAATCTCCTTTTTTTTTTTTTTTTTGTCTTCGCTGTTCTGCGAATCCCTTAAAATGTGAGCCAGAGGTTTTGAATGGGAGAGGAATAACAGTTCTTACCCTGCCTTTGGGGGGGAAAAGCGGAAGTGGAAAAGCTAATATTAGGTAAAGGAAAAGGTTCCCCTCACACATATGTGTTAGTTGTTCCCGACTCTAGGACGCGGTGCCCATCTCTGTTTCAAAACCAAAGAGCCAGCGCTATCCGAAGATGTCTCGGTGGTCATGTGGCTTTGACTTTGACTTTTGACTTTTATTAAATTTATATACCGCTCCCTTTTCCAGAAGGAACTCGGGGTGGTGCACAGGAAATTTAAAAAACATATATAAACATAACAATATACAAAATTTAAAAACCAGATTAAATTAGTATCCCTGTGCTAAAAAAATTAAATAAGTTAAAACTGTATCCCTAAAAACCAATTAAAACAATTTAACTGCAGACTATAGACTAGGTGGTGTTAGCTAGGCCAGGCCAGCCTGTTGGAAAAAATAAGTTTTAAGTTTCTGGCGGAAGGAGCAGAGGTCCGTGGTCGTTCTAAGTTCGGGGGGTAGGTCGTTCCAGAGGGTTGGACCCACCACAGAGAAGGCCCTTCTCCTGGGCGTCGCCCACTGGCATTGCCTGGTGGACGGCACCCGGAGAAGTCCCTCTCTGTGGGAGCGAATCGGCCAAAGGGATGTATGGGGTAGGATGCGATCCTGTAGATATGACTTGCATGACTAAATGCCAAAGACACATGGAACATTGTTCCTTTCCCACCAAAGGTGATTTCTATTTTTCTACTTGCATTTTTACATGCTTTCAAACTGCTAGGTTGACAGAAGCTGGGACAAGTAAAGGAAGCTCACTCCGTTATGCGGCGCTAGGGATTCAAACCGCTGAACTGCTGACCTTTCTGATCAACAAGCTCAGAGTCTTAGGCACTGAGTCACCGTGTCTCTCAAACTAATATTGTAGCTATCTAAATAAATCCGCCTGTTTTACTATGCTTTCCTGACTCTAGGAAACAATACCCAAAACTCAATCTATCCTACAGATAACAGAAGACTTTATTATTAATGGGGTTTTTTTGTCTGTGGAATCTGAGATAAGACTTAATTCTCTCTGCAGAAGGAGGGAAAGTACAGCTAATACCCACCAATATGTGGCAAACAGAGTCGAAAATCCTGTTCAAGGTATCTCTTTGCTGACATCTAACCAACATGTGAGGTTCGTTTTTTTAGATATCCTCGAGTTACAACCAGGGGTTGTATTCACTTACTTTTCCTACTAATTTGCAAATGTGAGTGTGCATGCACTTTGATTGTGCGCGTGGCTTGAATACGTGCCTAAATAGGACGTCATAGAGCCAGGGCAGCAGGGTGCCAGGGCGCAACCAGATTTCCACTACTGGTTCAGATGAACCACTCTGAACTGGCTGAATACCACCTCTGGTTACGACCACCATTGAGCCCACCATTTATGTTGTTAAGTGAAGCATTTGTTAAAGGGTCTTGCCTCATTTTATGACTCTTCTTGACACCATTGTTAAATGAACTGTCATATTGTTTAAGTTAATAATGTGGTTGTTAAGTGAATTTGGTTGGACTAGATGACCTACAAGGTCCCTTCCAACTCTGTTAATCTGTATCTGTATATCACCCAATAAAAGAAACAGTTCTTTTGGCGGCAGCTGAATGCTGTAGGAACCTCTCATCCCAGTTTACCATCTCCAGTTAACATAAGTAAACATGAGCGGTAGGGTGTTCTAGGCTGAGGGTGGATTTAAGCTCTTAATATCCAGGAAAGCTCAACCAACTGTCAAGTTTCCTAACGATGCCATAACTGATTCATAATAATTGAGCCAATATACAAAAACCAGTGATTTATTCTCAACTCTCCGTGTTATCACCAACTCTTGTCTTCTGACAATTCACCATATTATGTCACCTCATTCGGATCTGAATTTAATTCAGTGACACTACCTTCTGAGCAAACATGCTGAGGAGATGTGAACTCTGTTTGTATTTTAGTTCTCATTGAATTCTGGTTTAATACAGTGTTTCACCGAAAATAAGACAGGGTCTTATTTTCCTTTGACCACCCAAAATAAGCACTTGGCCTTATTTTAGGGGAGATCTTATTACTTTTGAGGTGCAGGAGGCAGCGAGCGTGGTCACCTCACGGCTGCTGCTGTGTTGCAATATTTTCAGGGAGGGCTTATTTTCAGGGGAAGGTTTATTTTAACGCATGCACTCAAAAGCCCGATTGGGCTTCTTATCCAGGAAGGTCTTATTTTCAGGGAAACAGGGTATTCTTTTGTAGGCTAAAGGCAGAGATGCCTTGAACGCCGACGTAATTGTCGAAGGTTACTCAGAAAGAACGATCGCCTATCTCATTTGCCTTTTATCCTAAAACATATTGCATCTGGGAACGAAATAATGGGAGAGCTGCAAAGCTAAAATGTACGTGAGAGGAGAAGGGAAATGGACCTGTCCATCAAAGGGATATTTTATATTTATTGCAACTGGGCTAAAACTTTAGATGGCTGCTTTGCTTCAACACCACTTCAAATGAACCACCTGCAAAAGCAATCCATCACATTCTTTTCCCAAGAGCTGGAGAGAATAAGGAAGATAACCTTGACAGAGAGATACTTGTTCTGTTGGCTAAGCAAAAGGCCAGGGAACTGTTTTTTGTTTTTTTGTTTTAAATCCAGATAACATTCAGAAGCAACTCGGACAGACATCTCACTAAGGCTCTGAGATATAAGAAGGTGTAACACAACCTGACTTGCAAGATTCTCCTCTTTTACACAATCTCAACAAACATTGCTTTAGCCAGCCTGTGGAATTGATTACATGATGTCGTTTTAGTGGGACTGTCACGAGCAAAGGAAAGTGTCTTCCCACGCTGAGTAGCATTACTCCTAGAGTGCAAAACCGCTCATGAAAATAATACGGTGGCTAGGTTAGCTAAAATGTTTAAAAACATGCCTAGCAAATGTTGGAAATGTACTCGAAAGATGGGTGTCAGCCAGCGGTAGGCACTAAGGGATTGGTCGTAAGTTGAGGATTACCTGTGTATTGGTTGCCACATATTGGATGGTTTTTAAAGGAGATTTTACAGAGCCCAGAGGTAACACTGGGGGCCCAGAGGTAACACTGATGATTCAGTGTTACCTCTGGGCCCCCTGCCTACAAAATGCCTGTTCAACTCTAGAAGGACAATGACAGGAGATGATGGGTTACTATCTCCAACTTGTGAGAAAGTACCGAGGTATCTAGTTGGCTATTGTGAGACACAAAATCTATGACATTTGCCTGATTCCACAGGGATATTTTTATGTCCACTGCTTAATCCCTCAAATAACCTTTTTTCACCCTCCCTTGAAAACCAAACACTCCTCTTCCAGGCTCAAAATTATCTATTTTAGTTGCATCCCAGACCCTGAAACCAATCCCGGTTACAGATTGTACATCCAATTGATGTTGCCTTCTGTTCATAAATTTGTGGTCTTCATTTGCATATTCCCTCGGGGTAATCTAAATTGCATTCTTCCTTTCATTAGCTTAAAACCCTTGCAACCCTCACGACTAAAAAATAAAATAAAATAAAAAATAGATGATGGATCTCGATAAAGAATGGAATGGAAATCAATTCTCTTCCTTTGGCTACAGAAATTCTTCTGCTGGACAATTCTTAACTTTCTTCCTTATCTGTTATCCCATAATGAGAAATTCTCTGCTACTCTTTCATTCTTTCTTTTGGGGGCCATTGTAATGATCAAGAAATGACATCTGCCACAAAGTTAACTAGGGAGCCATTGATGAAAAACATGATCCTACCCAACTCAATGAAAATGGTTCAGTTTCAACTTTTTAGGTCTATTACTTAATGTTATGCACATTATTTCTTTACAAGAAATAATAACCTCCCAACCCTTAACCGTAGACTGTCTATTGTCGACCTTACCCCACTCCTAAGAGTTCTGCAAGGGGCGTGCATAAGCACACCAGCATGTCTACTGTCCCTCTCCTAATGTTTCTGTTAGCAACTCTGGGTTCAGAACCAGTATTAGAACCCTGGTCCCATAACCAATGTTAGCTAATATATGCGGAATAGTGTAATTCACCGGCAGTAACGAGATACGTTGCTGTAAACCACAAACAAACTCCAAAACAGTGATAGTAAGAAAATAAATAGTCTTTACTTGGTAGCAACTGAAATGCTTCTTCCGACTAACTTCTCAAACAATGATAATAGTCCCACATCAAACAGAGTTTATCTTACAGTGATGCAAACAAAACCTCCTTCTTCACAGTTCAGCTTCTCCAACGGCAATCAGGTAAACCAGGAATCACAAGGAATCGAACAGGGATCAAACAGGGAATGAGATGCTTTCCTGACCCTGATTATATAGCATAGCTGATACTCACAGCCAATCAGATTCAATCAGAATTTAAGACAGTTCTTAACGCTACATAACTTCTTAAGAACACAGGCTCATATATATTGTCAACCCAATATAAGGCTGGATATCCTAACAGTTTCTTTTTATTCGTATCCATTTCATGTATCCAAAATCATGTTTATACTTATCGATGTTATCTGATACATGCTTGATGAAATAAATAAATAAAAAACAAATAAATAAAGAATTTTTTTTTAAAAAAAGGAGTGCTTCTTTTCCAATTTTTGTTCTTGTTGTTAGTTGCAAAATTGTGTCCAACTCATCGTGACTCCATGGACAACATTCCTCCAGGACGCCCTGTCCTCTACCATCCCCTGGAGTCCATTTAAGCTCACACCAACTGCTTCGGTGATTCCATCCAGCCACCTCATTCTCTGTCATCTTTTTCTTCTTTGGCCCTCCATCGTTCCCAGCATGAGGCTCTTCCTCTCCAGGGAATCCTTCCTTCTCATTAGGTGGCCAAAGGATTTGAGTTTCCTCTTCAGGATCTGGCCTTCTAAAGAGCAGCCAGGGTTGATCTCCTCTAGGACTAACCGGTTGGATCGTCTTGCAGTCCAAGGGACTCGCAGGAGTCTTCTCCAGCACCAGATGTTCAAAGGCCTCCATTCTTTGGCGCTCAGACTTTCTTATGGTCCAACCTTCACAGTGATACATTGCAACAGGGAAAACCATAGCCTTGGCTAGATGCACTTTTGTTGGCAGGGTGATGTCTCTGCTTTTTAGTAAGCTGCCTAGCTTTGCCATCATTTTCCTCCCCAGGAGCAAGCCTCTTTTAATTTCTTGGCTGCAGTCCCCCTCTGTGGTGATCTTGGAGCCCCGGACAATAAAATCTGTCTCTACCTCCATTTCTTCCCCATCTATTTGCCAGGAATTGAGAGGGCTGGGGTGCCTCTAACTTTTCTGCCAGTGCTTACATCATCTATATTTTGCTCAACTCTGTGTGTATGCATTTAGCCATATGCTATTAGTGCTTGATTAGATTTACTCCCTAGTTATTACAGAATATTCTCTTTATGAGAAAGATTAAATTTAGAATCTCTGGAGACCAGAATATCAGAAAAATAGCATATAGTTTTGAATGGAGTGGAAATCCAAAGACTGAAAATTAAGTCTAAAGGTTAAGAACATTCTCTGCAACTTCTCTTTGTGCCCAGAAATCTACTACAGTGGTGTTTACGGCTACAAGATGAATAGATTGCTAGTAAGGGATACATACAATTGATAGCACTTGTCTTCCAACCATGCAATTTCTTAATTTGGAGTCGGGGAGACTGGATGAACATTCTATGAAAATATGGAAATTTATATCAAAGCTAAAATGAATATACAATCTTGAGGAAACGTATTGCTGCAGAATTACAGGACGAGGGACTAAGACTCAGAATTCCTATTTAATATGTATAAGATGTTCTAAATCCCACTAAGCTTAATGAAATTCAAAGTAATCATATTCAAGAATATCCTACCAGCCTATAGTTTTATGACAAAGCAAGAAATAAGGAACAGATATTTATAAAAAGAGAGAAAGAGAGGGTTTACTACCATGGTATGAATCTATCTTGCCTATTAACATTTGATTCTTTCTTTCTCTTTGAAAGTAGAAAAGCAAGGGGGGAAAAAGTCCCACGCTTTGATTTGAAAACTTAGATATGGTTTTCTTCCATGCAACGTGATTCTTTTTTGGAAAGAAAAAAAATGAATCAATCAAAGGAGCACATGAGTGGAAAGAAATGAAATGAATCGCTCAGATGCCCCGATGATAAAATTCAACTCTCGAGAACTTTGGGAGGGAAAAACCACATTGCTGTATGCATTTCTAGGTTTCTTTTAATAGAAATTAACAGAAGAACAGAGTTGGAAGGGACCCGGTAGATCATCTAGTCCAAGATTTAATAATTTAATTGTCTTTTATATTTTGTATGTATTGTTGGGTTTTTATCTTTCTGTGCACCGCCCTGAGTCCCTCTAGGGAAAATAGGGCGGTATATAAATTGAAATAATAAAAATAAATAAATAAGTCTCCGCCCTACAACATTTCTAACAGATGCAAGTCCAGTCTCTTCTTGAAAGTTTCCAGCGATGAAGCTTCCATAACTTCTGAAGACAACTTCTGTTCCATTGGTTGATTATTCTCACTGTCAGAAAATGTCTCCTTGTTCCTAGGTTGAATCTCTCCTTGACCAATTTCCATCCATTATTCCTGGTCTGGCCTTTGGGTGCCTTAGAAAATAGCTTGACCCCCCTCCTCTCTGGGGCAGCCCCTCAAATATTGGAAGATTGCTATCATGTCTCTCCTGGTCTTTCTCTTTGCTAGACTAGCTATGCCCAGTTCCTGCAACTGTTCTCCGTATGTTTTAGCCTCCAGTCCCCTAATCATCCTGGTTGTTCTTCTCTGCACATTTTCTTAATAGTGTGGTGACCAAAAACCTGTAGCCTAAGCAAATTACCAGTTAGGAGTATTTCCATTAATTGAATGGATTCCAGTTATTTTCTTTAAACCAGGAAGCCTACAATTTAGGACAATATGTTGAATTCTTAATTTGGCAACATTCTGTTCCTTTCATAAGAGTCCCCATATATTCCATCAAGTCTTAAGAGTCCTTACTTTTCCCCATCTTCCTGTTTGACCGCACAAACCTTCAGATTCAAAAGCAAACATAAGAAAATGCACATGTTCAAAGCATCCTTTTGCCCTCTCTTCTCATGCTCTGCCTAACATTATTAATACAGTAAATCCCAGATAGAAAGGATTATTTTTGCCTGCTTGTTATCATCATTTCCCTGTGCTTTGTGTTTCACTGATCCCTCCCCACCCTCCAACTGAAAAGGAAAAAATGCTGGTAAGTGAGTGCCAGTTTTTTAATTGCTGCTTTAGTTGTAGTGAGTGTTGTAGGCAGATTGCTTAATAATGACCACTATGAAAAGATCTAAAGATCTTTTCATTAGGTTGGGCTTGCTTGTAAGGAAGCTGCCAAGTTCATAGAGCACCATGGACCCCACAGTTGAACTCTGAGCTACAAATAATCTTTTCTAACAGTTCCAACTTCAGTCTGTATAATCTGTAGTTAAGATATCAGCTTCTATCGTGTCTTGCATTGCAACAAGGACTTTAAATATCTCTCTTTCTCTGTCTCTCTCCCTCCCTCCCTGTCCTTCTCCCTCTCTTTTTCCCTCCCTCCCTCTCTGTCATTTTCCCTCTCTCTCCGTTCCTCTGTCTCTTTCCCTCTCTCCCTCCCTCTCTCTTTCCCTCCCTCTCTTTCTTCCTCCCTCTCCATGACCCCCTCTCTCCCTCCCTCCCTCTCCATTCCTCTCCCAACTTCAGTCTGTATAATCTGTAGTTAAGATATCAACTTCTATCGTGTCTTGCATTGCAACAAGGACTTTAAATATCTCTCTCTTTCTCTGTCTCTTTCTCTCTCCCTCCCTCCCTCCTTGTCCTTCTCCCTCTCTTTTTCTCTCCCTCCCTGTCTGTCATTTTCCCTCTCTCTCCGTTCCTCTGTCTCTTTCCCTCTCTCCCTCCCTCTCTCTTTCCCTCCCTCTCTTTCTTCCTCCCTCTCCATGACCCCCTCTCTCCCTCCCTCCCTCTCCATTCCTCTCCCAACTTCAGTCTGTATAATCTGTAGCTAAGATATCAACTTCTATCTTTCCCTCTCTCCCTCCCTCTCTCTTTCCCTCCCTCTCTTTCTTCCTCCCTCTCCATGACCCCCTCTCTCCCTCCCTCCCTCCCTCCCTCTCCATTCCTCTCCCAACTTCAGTCTGTATAATCTGTAGTTAAGATATCAACTTCTATCGTGTCTTGCATTGCAACAAGGACTTTAAATATCTCTCTCTTTCTCTGTCTCTTTCTCTCTCCCTCCCTCCCTGTCCTTCTCCCTCTCTTTTTCCCTCCCTCCCTCTCTGTCATTTTCCCTCTCTCTCCGTTCCTCTGTCTCTTTCCCTCTCTCCCTCCCTCTCTCTTTCCCTCCCTCTCTTTCTTCCTCACTCTCCATGACCCCCTCTCTCCCTCCCTCCCTCCCTCCCTCTCCATTCCTCTCCCAACTTCAGTCTGTATAATCTGTAGTTAAGATATCAACTTCTATCTTTCCCTCTCTCCCTCCCTCTCTCTTTCCCTCCCTCTCTTTCTTCCTCCCTCTCCATGACCCCCTCTCTCCCTCCCTCCCTCCCTCCCTCTCCATTCCTCTCCCAACTTCAGTCTGTATAATCTGTAGTTAAGATATCAACTTCTATCGTGTCTTGCATTGCAACAAGGACTTTAAATATCTCTCTCTTTCTCTGTCTCTTTCTCTCTCTCTCTCTCCCTCCCTGTCCTTCTCCCTCTCTTTTTCCCTCCCTCCCTCTCTGTCATTTTCCCTCTCTCTCCGTTCCTCTGTCTCTTTCCCTCTCTCCCTCCCTCTCTCTTTCCCTCCCTCTCTTTCTTCCTCACTCTCCATGACCCCCTCTCTCCCTTCCCTCCCCCCTTCCTCTCTCTCACACACACAAGCATATACACCATTTGGAGAATAAAATACTTTACAAGAATAGGAGACATACACGTTTAAGCCCAACATCAAGCACTGGATACCATGGGATGTTCTGGGACAATACAATACAATACAATACAATACAATAGCAGAGTTGGAAGGGACCTTGTAGGTCTTCTAGTCCAACCCCCTGCGTGGGCAGGAACCTTATACCATTTCAGACAAATGGCTATCTAACATCTTTTTAAAGACTTCCAGGGTTGGGACATTCACAACTTCTGGAGGCAAGCTGTTCCAGAGGTTAATTGTTCTAACTGTCAGGAAATTTCTCCTTAGTTCTAAGTTGCTTCTCTCCTTGATTAGTTTCCACCCATTGCTTCTTGTCCTGCCCCCAGGTGCCTTCGAGAATAGTTTGACTCCCTCTTCTTTGTGGCACCCTCTGAGATATCGGAACACTGCTATCATGTCTCCCCTGGTCCTTCTCTTCATCAGACTAGACATACCCAGTTCCTGCAACCGTTCTTCATATGTTTTAGGCTCCAGTCCCCTAATCATCTTGGTTGCTCTTCTCTGCACTCTTTCCAGCGTCTCCACGTCTTTTCTACATCGTGGCGACCAAAACTGTATGCAGTATTCCAAGTGTGGCCTTACCAAGGCACTATACAGCCAGTCACAAATGAAAAGAGACTTCATGGAAACATTTTGAACTCTAGAATAAAACACCAGATTGTCAATCTAACACCTATCTAAAATAACGGACGACATTTTAAGTGCAAGTTATTCAGAGCAGGCTAAAGGAAGCCGAATACCTGAAAACGAAGGAAGGTTTGTAAATTGAAAATAGAAACGATGCCACCTTAGCATGCTATCTTCTTTTCCCTTTGATGACATTGATGCAATTTCTCAGAAGGCAATAATTATTTTGTGTCTCTCGCTTGAAGGCCAGTCTTGGCTTCTTTTGAGGAGGGAGTGGGGGGGGGGGGGAAGGGAGGAAAGGCCTTCCTTAAAATCATATTTTCTCAAAGCGGCAGATCAAGAAAGAAAATGGTCCCGGAGGATGAAAAAAAACAACGAAATGTCTCCGCGAGGAATTGTTCACTTTCTATTAATGGAAATTGAATTGCCCCTTTCCCTGCCATCTCCAACAGTTCACTAGTTGAGATGTTACTTTAGAAAGGCTGTGAAATTGGAATAAGAGGAAACCAAGCCCCTTCCCCGAACATGTTCTGTCTCTTACATTGTAAAATTTCAGTGTGGCAAGCGCATAAAAACACCCAAGTGGATATTCAAAAGAAAAAAAAGGAGAAAAATAAGAGGAAATGGTTCAAAACAGCAGAAACAGTGGTGGGATTCGGCCAGTTTGCACCTATTCAGGAGAACTGGTTGTTAACTGTCTAAGCAATTCGGAGAACCGGTTGTTGGAAGAAATCTTTTGTTTTTTTCCACTTTACAGGGCTAATTCTGTAAGTAAGTAAGTAAGTAAGTAAGTAAGTAAGTAAGTAAGTAAGGAAGGAAGGAAGGAAGGAAGGAAGGAAGGAAGGAAGGAAGGAAGGAAGGAAGGAAGGAAACATTCTGGTGTCGTTTTTAGCCTCATCTTGATTGCCCTGCTTACAGAAACTGCCTCTCCAGTTGCCATGTTTTTCAGAGTATAAGATTCACCAAGGCTTTGAAGAGGCACATTAAAAAAAGGCATGAATAACCTTTAGGGGGCTTGAAGAGTGTTCCTGGGCGCTGGACCCCCTCCAAATGATCAAAAAATGGCCCATTTTTCACAATAACGGTCCTGTTTTTGTCAAAAGAATTGCATTCATAGCCTTTAGGAGGCTTATATGACTCCTAATGGGGGCTGGGTTGGGGGCAAAATTGAGGAAAAATGGCCTGTTTTCCATTTGTTTCTGCCTTCCCCAGCCCCCAGGAGCTCTTCTACAGGTTCTGCACAGCCATTTCGGTGAAGGGAGCAGGGTTTCGGGAGGCAAAAAAAGCTGTATTTAGTGTATAAAATGCACCCAGATTTTCAGCCTCTTTTCTGAGGGAAAAAGGTGCGTCTTATACTCCGAAAAATAAGGTAACCCTTGTAACAGCTAAGGCAAAGCACCCATTGACCTGAATGAGGTTGAGTTGGCCATGCCCGCTCAGTCACATGACCACCAAGCCCCTCCTACCTAGCTGGTCATTAGGGCAGAGAACCGGTGGTTAAATTATTTGACTCCCACCACTGAGCAGAAGGGTCAACTATGTGTCTTACCTGAGATTAAAAGAAGTGGATTATATATTACGTAGACCCTGAGAAGCTGATTCCAGAGTCATTTAAGTTCTTTATTACTTGGGAGGCAGACTGATATCAATCACACAATAGAAAGGAGTAATAACTATTCTGCTGTACTTCTTAGTCATGTAGGACAGAGGTCCCCAACCCCTGGGCCACGGACCAGTGCCGGTCCGTGGCTTGATAGTAACTGGGCCGGAGTGAGCGGTGGAGAGAGTAGCACAACTCTTAGGAAAGTGTAGCAAATGCTCCGCTATCCTGGCGGCTGTCCAAGGTGCTCCCCGAGGGCAGGACGGGGGCAACAGCCTGCATTGGGGGGGGGTTCAGGGCACCACCTGGCCCTGTGTGGGGGGAAGGGGCTGCCAGGCCCTCCTGCCTGGGATGCAACCCGTCCTTCCCTGCCCCAGCTGAGGATCCTTCACCCAGGACCCCTGGCAGCTTTCCCGCCCAATTGCATGCAAGGCGCCCTCCCCGGGTCACATTCCCATGAGACGCGGGTTCCCGCTTCAAGTTCCACATGACAGCTGAACGTGCACCTGACCCACTGGAGGCTCCCACCGGATTGCGGAATTTTTTTTTATATGAAACCGGTCCCTGGTGCCAAAAAGGTTGGGGACCCCTAATGTAGGAGACATTAAAAATCCGGTATATCATTTTAAGCATGATCATCATTTGCTTTTTCATCTATGCATACATACCTTGTTTCCCCCCCAAAAATAGGACCTCCCCAGATAATAAGCCCAATCGGGCTTTTGAGCGCATGCGCTAAAATAAGTCCTCCCTGAAAATATTGCAACTCAGCAACAGCCATGAGGTGACCATGCTCTCTGCTTCCTGCACCTCAAAAATAATAAGACCTCCATGTGACTGTGAAAAATGGCCATAGATCACATTTTTTTCAGTGCGGTTGTAACTTTCAACGGACACTAAACGAGCTGCTGTAAGTTGAGACTACCTTTATAAGTGCATTTAGAACTACTGCCAAAAAGAATTGGAACCTGCTTCTTCAGAATGTTGTCTTTTTCTTTCCTTTCTTATTCACAATTCTTTCTTATTTTCTAATATTTGTCTTCAATGAAAATTACATTAAAATAACAGCCCAGGTTTTGACTGATCTGCTAAAGCAGGGGTCTGCAAAGTTGGCTCTTTTAAGACTGCTGGACTTCAACTTCAACAGTTAGCTGGGAAATTCTGGAAGTTGAAGTCCACCAGTCTTAAAAGAGCCAACTTTGCAGACCCCTGTGCTAAAGGCTTCACCCCGACCATGGTTTTTGACCGTATTTTGTGGACAACCCTTTGACATTAGCAACTAGATAATTTTTTAAATAAGAAACCAATGATCTAATATTAAAAAAAGCTAAACATTCAGTTTGATAGCTTCCACACAAACTCAGACACACACATGCACAGTAATAACTAGATGCTAATTCTGTTGATTTTTACACTGGTCGGCATATCTTGTTGCATAGTTTATTTATTTGGTTTCATAGGCACTCCACGTATTCCTATCCTGAAGGTACAAAATAAATAACATGCTAATCTCTTTTGTACCAAAGGTACAAAGGTATTTTATATGCAACTGGTTTGGGGGAGAAAAACTCCAGGGTAAGAGAATTTTAAAAGTTTAGGTGGGACTAAAATGTTCTAAAAAATCGGAAAGAGGGAAGCGGACGGAAATAAAGGGAAGGAAAGGAAGGGAAAGGAAGGGAAGGGAAGAAAGGAAAGAAAAAAGAAAAGAAAGGACAGGACAGATCAGGACAGGACAGGACAGGAAAGGAAAGGAAAGGAAAGGAAAGGACAGGACAGGACAGGACAGGAAAGGAAACGAAAGAACAGGACAGGACAGGACAGGAAAGGAAAGGAAAGGACAGGACAGGACAGGACAGGACAGGACAGGAAAGGACAGGACAGGACAGGACAGGACAGGACAGACAGGAAAGGACAGGACAGGACAGGACAGGAAAGGACAGGACAGGACAGGACAGGACAGGAAAGGAAAGGAGAATGGGGGAAGGAAAGGGAAGAGAAGAGAAGGAAAGGGAATGAAATGGAAGTAAAGAAAGGGAAGGAAGGAAAGGAAGGAAAGGAAAGGACAGGAAAGGAGAATAGGAGAATAGGAGAACGAAAGGAAAGGAGAGGGAAGGGAAGGAAAAGAAGGGAAGGGAAGGGAATAGAACAGAAGTAAAGAAAGGGGAGGAAGGGAAGGAAAAGAAGGGAAGGGAATAGAACAGAAGTAAAGAGGGGAGGAAGGGAAGGAGAGGAGAGGGAAGGGAAGGGAAAAAAGGAAAGGGAACAGAACAGAAATAAAGAAAGGAAAGGAAAGGAGAAATGTCCATTTGTACAGCCACTAAAAAAAACCAACCATGACATTGATTCTCACAATATAGCATCTAAGTACTTGGACCTTTAAAGCAAGAAAAATTTAGCAGGCCCAACTCCCAATTGTGTATTATGGGGAGTTAAAATCCGTCTTTGAAGCCTGGCAGTTTTTGCCATGTAGCTGTGATATACTTCGATTGCCCTCAGCTATAAAACTGAATGTACTATTACTGGGTACCACTAAACAAGTTTCTCAGCCCGGCAGTTGAAATTCCTTGCTCAAAACTATTCTTGCGCCTGTGGTTACAGACAATTAAAAAGTAATAAATGAAATTAATTTGGTCCGTGATCTGAGACAGGCAGGGATTCTTATTTATTTCCCATTCCATTTTTCCATGAGTAATCAGTATTTAGAGGAGCGTCAGAATGGTGCACATTTCTGCAGTGTTCACCACTCATCTGGTGTCCAAAAGCCGTTTTCTGGATTAGACAAACGGACCAACAAATCTTTTTTTTTTTCGTATTTAAATTTTTTAATTGGTTTTCAAAATACATATAGGGAAAAGGTATAGGGTAAGTATAACATTTTGGTAGCTCCCATGCCGTTGGTGGTGGCCCTCCCCAAAAACTTCATTAGTTTACAGTTTTAAGAATAAAGGATAGGCATATATGAAGATTACATTGTACAGTCCATACATTCAATCATTTTTTTTTCCCTTTGCCATTAGGACCAACAAATCTTAATATGTGTTGGCTGGAAACTCAAAATGAAATTCTCACAGTTAGTATACTGGCTGAAGTACAAAGATCCAAATTGTAAAAAAAAAAACACATTGAAGACAGGGTGCAGTTAAAAACAA
Source organism: Rhabdophis nuchalis (assembly GCA_039707465.1). NCBI lineage: Eukaryota > Metazoa > Chordata > Lepidosauria > Squamata > Natricidae > Rhabdophis > Rhabdophis nuchalis. The sequence continues at coordinate 7,550,291 of CM077651.1, read as the reverse complement.
GGTCAGTATGGTAGCCATGACAGTGTGATCAAAACTACACCTGGTTGTGTTTTGGGTGGATCTTAATTCAGTTTCTTGACGGCTTGATTCAAATACTAAATAGAAAATGTGCATGTTTGAGAAGGTTTTGTGTTCTCTCTCTCTCTCTCTCTCTCTCTCTCTCTCTCCCACACACACACACACACACACAAACACACACAGAAAATATCTACAGTCCACTGACATCCTGGATATAAATTGTTTCAACTTCTACCCTTAAAATGATGCTAAAGGGCAATGCACACCAGAACAACTAGACACAAGGACAGTTTTTCCCCTATGCCATCACTCTGCTAAACAACTAATTCCCATAACACTGTCAAACTATTTAGTAAGGCTGCATTACTATTATTCTTCTCCTCTTTCCTATCTCCTTTTCTACTTACAACTATAATTTTGTTGCTTATATTGTTACATTTTATACTGATTTGTTTAGTTTCCTAGTATGATTTATGTTGATTGCTTATTTAGCATCCTATGACTATCACTAAGTATTGTGTGATTTATGATTTATGATGAGGTTATTGCTATGATGATGATGATCACGACTTATCACTTATAGCTTTTATGTACACTGAGAGCTTATGCACTGAAGACAAATTCCTTGTGTGTCCAATCACACTTGGCCAATAAAGAATTCTATTCTATTCTATTCCATTCTATTCCATTCCATTCCATTCCATTCTCCACAATGCATTGCATTCTATTCTATTCTATTCCATTCCATTCCATTCCATTCTCTGCATTGCATTCTATTCTATTCTATTCTATTCTATTCTATTCCATTCCATTCCATTCCATTCTTCTGCATTGCAATACATTCTATTCTATTCTATTCTATTCTATTCTATTCTATTCCATTCCATTCCATTCCATTCCATTCCATTCCATTCCATTCCATTCCATTCCATTTCATTTCATTTCATTTCATTCCATTCTTCTGCATTGCAATACATTCTATTCTATTCTATTCTATTCTATTCTATTCTATTCTATTCTATTCTATTCCATTCCATTCCATTCCATTCCATTCTCCGCATTGCATTGCATTGCATTGCATTGCATTGCATTCTATTCTATTCTATTCTATTCTATTCTATTCTATTCCATTCCATTCCATTCCATTCCATTCTCCACATTGCATTCTATTCTATTCTATTCTATTCTATTCTATTCTATTCTATTCTATTCTATTCCATTCCATTCCATTCCATTCTGTTTTTTTTTTAAAGCTGCTTAGGGAATGAAGCGGAGGTAGTATTCAGCTGGTTCAGACCGGTTCACCCAAACCGGTAGTGGCAACCTGTGGGTTGGCTTGCTCACCCACCCCGGCTCCATAACATCCTATGTAGCCTTGTTTTCAATGCCACGTGTATGGGAGCCTGCGTGCATGCCGAGCATGAGTGCCAAATGCAAGCACGGAAGGCGCCCACACTCATATTTGCGAACCGGTGGTAAACGTATGTGGATCCCACTGCTGGAAAGAAGCAGGCCAAATCCATTATTCCAAGGTATAAATAAACAGTAAAGTCTGGTACGGCATCGTGATGAGTCTATTGCCAGGGGTCTGCAAAGTCGGCTCTTTTAAGACTGGGGGACTTCAACTCCCAGAATTCCCCAGCCAGCTATGCTGGCTGGGGAACTCTGGGAGTTGAAGTCCCCCAGTCTTAAAAGAGCCGACTTTGCAGACCCCTGGTCTATTCCTTCTAAGGAAAGCCAAATTTATTCTCTGCCATGAAAGTTTACTAGATGATTTTGTATCGCTTTCTGTGACTCAGCCCAACTGATCTAATAGCATCGCTAGGGGGGAACAAATGCATTTGGCAGCCTTATATAGGTCACCTTGAGATCCTGCTGTAAAAAAAAAAACCCCACACACAATCCTAATAAATGAATAAAAAAAATCAATAAGACTTTTCTGGGTCTGGCGATCGTCTTCTGAACTAAATCTTACTGGACGAGCCATGCGAGGGTTCACTGATGGATGTGAATTGAAATATATGCAGTATATAGAAAAGGAAGTGGCCGAATAGAGGGGGTTTAACGCAGCTGTTTAAGAAAAAGCTTGATGCCCATCCCTTTCTGGAATCCGATTATGATCCATTGAAACACTTGGGAAGGAGATAAACACACGCTTAATTGCTCCTCCTGAAATAAATGGGGCTTAAACATCCTTAGTCTGAGCCAGATAGCCTCTTTGATTACAACTTAAATGGAGAAATGGAAAGATCGTAATTTGATTTTCTATGGTGCTGCTTTTTTCAGCCAGCTTCTCACGGATAGATGTTAGCATTTTCTAAAACAAACAAGGACGGCAACGGTGTTTTGTGTAGGAGATGCCTAATCTGCATTTGCTGCTGAGGTCACAATGCTTATCGGGGTTTTCTTCGACACCATCGCAAACCATGTTTATTGTTCCGTTGCTAAGTCGTGTCCAGCTCCTTCGGACCCCATGGACCGTAGAACGCCATGCCTCCTGGCTTCCAGTGTTTTCCATAGTTTGCCCAAGGTCATGCTCATTGTATTGATGAGACACTATCTAACCATCTCATCTTCTGCCATCCCCTTCTCTTTTTGTCTATGGAGATTCTCAGTCATCCAAGTCATGTCTATGAAGATTCTCAGTCCTCCAGGTCAAAGGTGCTTTTTTCAAGGGGCAACTGGACTTTGTTTTTCTTTGAAGACACATGGCACAACATAGGAGGACAGGAGAGCAGACCCATCAGGGCTAGATCCAGTAGATTCCATCTGTATTTAAAAGACAAAGGCCACTTTTTTGAAGACAACAAAGTCCATATTTTGGACAGAGGGGACCTCTGGTTTGAAAGAAGGGGGTCAAAGAGGCCATCTATGTCAAAATTGAACAACCCTCTCTCAACAGAGGGAGAGGGATAAGACATCATCTATCTCCAGTCTACAATATAGTCCTTTCAACAGTTCCATGAAGGCTCTACACCCATTTGCACCACTCAGGTGACCCTAATGACATAGATAAACCTCCAAGTGTCCTCAATGACTCTCTAAAAGAATGCAAATGACCAGCTGTCTGCAAGGGATATACATCCTTCCATTTCCATCAGAGCTGAAGAAGCTTCTTGGCTGAGAAGTGAAACGTCTTCAAAAAAACCCAGAAAGTCCCGTTGCCTCTTGAAAAATAAACACCTTTGGGACCCTTCTTCTTTTGTCTTCCATGTTTCCTAACATCAAGGTCTTTTCCCAGTCTCTGTCCCCTTTTCTTATTAGGTGGCCAAAGTAGATTAGTTTTGGCTTCACCATCTGTCCTTCCAAAACACAGTCAAGGATTGTTTAGGAGTGACTGATTTGATTGTTCAAGAGACTCTCAAGAGTCTTCTGCAGCACCATTATTTGAAAGCATCAATTCTTCGGCACACAGTCTTCCTTATGGTCCAACTCTCAAGCCATGCATTACTACTGGGAAAATCATAGCTTTGATGGTCTATGGAGATTCTCAGTCATCCAGGCCATGGTTGTCCCAAACTACAAGCTTTTTTTCAAGAGGCAACTGGACTTTCTGGTTTTTCTTCTGTCTAGGTTTCCATAAGACTAATTCTCTGCAAAATGGATTGAAAAAAATATTGGTAAATGCCATTGAATTTGTGACAACTATATGCGTGTGTGTGTGTAAATAAACACACATAAATTCCAAAAGAGCCTTAACATTGTAGTTTCTATTCTAATGATGAAATGCAAAACAATAAGGAAAGAAACAAGCAAACAAAGAAAATAGCAATACTTGCAGATATTTGCCTATCATTAACTTGACCAAATGCACTCTTTGTCACTCTGGAATTACATTTGGCAGGAATGAACCAAAAGAGATAAAGGCTTAAAGAAATCATTCCCCCCCACCTCCCTAAGGCTACAGCATGATGAAATTGGTCACATATCTGCCAGTGATGCAAAGGCTATATGTAGATGAAAATTATGTTAATTTGTGGAGGGAAGCTATGTGGATTTCAACATAAAAATGGCCCAGCAGGAAAGAAGAATGATAACTATGGCAAAGATGCAAAAGGAATATTCAAGTTTCAAGTACAGGTTAAATAGTGTAGCTGGGAGTTTCAATTTTTTTTTCTAAAACAATATTAAGAACTGAAGCAATATTATCCTCTACAGGTAACCAACAATTTCAGCAGTTAACGTAGCCAGAATGTTATCACATAAGGAAGGAATTATATTTTATGTCTTCTTGTCACTTGCTTTCTCTTTCCTTTAAAGTTTTTTCTCTAGTCTATTGTTTGCTTGCTTAATCTCTCATCCCCTTACTTTGGAATCTAAATTTATTCTAGCTTTAGGAAACCAACTGTTAGGAATGTGATCCTAGTGTTGGGTTGGCAATATATATAAGCCATGATTGGAATATTGTATCTGTAACTTTAACTGCTACAGTGAGATGTGATTGGCTGCTGTTTCCTCAATCAGCCATAAGAGGGAGCCAGAATCACTGTTAGATGCTGATCCTTGAATGATGGCTGCTCTGTATGTCGGTTATTGATCAGCGAGGAGAATTGTGAGTTGAGTAACTGTAAGCCAACGTTTGAGTAATAGATTGTGTATATGATTCAGGACTACTTATCACTTGTTTGTGAAGAAGTTTATCTTACTTTATTTTCCAACGCAAGTATCCTTGTTTTACCTCCAGTGTCTGTGACTGATAGTGTGGATACTTAGCAACATCTCTCTTGCTACATTCCATTGCACATTTTAGGTCTCCTAACGGAAATATCCTTAACACCAATGACTGAGACAATGGCAGTGTAAGAACTCAGTGTGTGTTCAAAGACTATCTTTCCACTTGTGCCCTGGGAAAAACTCTGAAGATCTTAGAGACATGATGGCGAACTTATGGCAGGCATGCTACAGGTGGCACACAAAGCCCTTTCTGCGGGTATGCGAGCTGTCACCCAGCTCCGCTCCACTGCACATGCACACATGCTTCCCGCCGGCCAGCTGATTTTTTGAATCACCGCCACGCATGTGGGAGATGTGTGTACATGAGGGAGATGTGTGCACATGTTCAGGGACCGGGAGGTTGCATGCATGGGGGATGGGGGGAACACAAGGGGGCAGTGCCCCACTGCAGTCCATTTTTGGTCCCAGGAGGCTTCAGGGAGGACTGCTAGGCCCAAAATGGGATGCAGGGAGGTTGTGCACACATGCACAGGGGGGTTGGGAAGAGCACAGGGCTGTTATGCATGCATTGTATTATGAGTGTGTCACCTGCATGCTGTCACACATGCACGCATGCTTTTAGCATGCAAGGACAAAAAAGTTAGCCATCCCTGCCTTAGAGGTTTTTCCTTGTGTTCTCTTAACTGTGAATCCCTCCTGTACTGCAAGATTCAATCTGGATCTGTGCCTCATTGTGGGTCTGGCTTTTTAGTTGTCGATTGGAGTGTTGATGGCTGGTTATTAAGTCATTGGCTGTTGTTTTCTTCTGCTGGCCAGTCCTGGACTCCTGAGTACCTGATAAGTTGGTGGTAAATCAGCCCTCCTGATAACTGGCCTGTTTTCCAAGCTTCAATCATTTCCCGGCCATTTTTGTACCTACTCAGCCAACAATCTTAATAGCTGCAAAATTGAATGTGTGTCCTTGTTCATTCCTGTGCTGAGTAATTAACAAAACAAATCTCAACATCTTCAAATATTTTACTAGAAATATAAAGATGCCAACACAATCAAACAAATACAGTTATGTGTGATATTTTCAGCTTGTTTTTTTTTAACAAATTAGCAACCAACCTTCTGTAACAACTATGAAGTTGTTACAGATGATGAAATCTGCATGTCTGTGCTCATATATACAAATATATGTGGGTGGTTACACTTCTGTCTGGATTAAAATTATTTGGTTGCTTCTTGCTGGAACGTGTTACTTTTTCCATAAAGTTATGTTTGCGTTATCTTGGCTGGTGCTTTTGCTTCATTGATCAAGGTGTTTGCGTAAGTCACTGGCTGTAATCCCTTCCAAAAAAAAAGCTCACCATTTTGAAAGTCCAGAAAAAGGCAAAAAAACATGGCAAATTTGTGGCAGAATCTGTGTGGTTTTTTTACCCATCCCGCCTTCAAACTATTTTCTGCTGTTGACGGACACCAAGCATATGGGTGGTTAGAAGTGGTGGGATTCAAATTTTTTTTACTACCAGTTCTATGGGTGTGGCTTGGTGGATATAGCATAGCTTGGTGGGGGTGGCAGGGGAAGGATACTGCAAAATCCCCATTCTCTCCCCACCCCACTAACCTGCTTTTCAGCTCCGTTCTCCTGTGCAGGGCAACAAAAGAAGACCCAACTGATCAGCTGGGACTCAGGAGGCAGCAAATAGATTGAGGGTGGGGCCAGCCAGAGGGGGTATTTGCCGGTTCTCCAAACTACTCAAACTACTAAAATTTCTGCTACCGGTTCATTAGAACTGGCCAGAACTGGCTAAATACCACCTCTGGTGCTTAGCCTTCTGCATCCCTTCTCATTCAGCAAACGATTCTTCACTGAATACTTATATTTAAAATTCTATTTAACATTTTTTTCCTTTATTCATTCGTTTATTACACCAGTGTCCCATCTTACCTCCAGTGTCTCAGAGGAATTTTTGTCACATAACTATTTCCTGTTTCCTGAACCCCATCAGTTCATTCTCCAGCAATATGAGAGTGCCTTTGTATCTTTTTGTCTTAATTGAAAGACAAAAAGGATAAATATAAAAAGTGGAAAAAGGGGGACATAACCAAGGCAAAATATCAGCAAATAGCCCGAGCCTGTAAAGATGAAGTGAGGAAAGCTAAGGCTCACAATGAAGAAAGGCTTGCCAAAAAAGTAAAAAATAACAAAAAAAGCTTCTTCCAACATGTTAAAAATAAGAAAAAAGTTAAGGAAACAATTGGTCCACTGCTGGGAGAAAATGGCAAGAAGATGATAAGCAACAGGGAGAAAGCAGAACTATTTAACTCTTTTTTTGCATCTGTCTTTACACAAAGGGATAAAACAGTCCAATCAATAAAAAACAGCACCACAAACATCAGATTAGGAACACAAGTTGAAATAGGGAAGAAAATGGTAAGTGAGCACCTGTCTGCCCTGGACGAGTTCAAATCACCAGGACCGGATGGATTACACCCCAGGGTTCTGAAGGAACTGGCAGACGAGATCTCAGAACCACTGAACTATATCTTTCAGAGATCCTGGAGCACCGGGGAACTGCCAGAAGACTGGAAAAGAGCAGATGTGGTTCCCATCTTCAAAAAAGGAAAAAAAACAGATCCAGGAAACTATAGACCCATCAGCCTGACCTCAATACCAGGAAAGATTCTGGAAAAGATAATTAAACAACAAATAAGTGAACACCTAGAAGCAAACAAAGTAATAGCCAAAAGCCAACATGGGTTTGTTAAAAACAGATCATGCCAGACGAATCTAATTGCATTCTTTGACAAAGTAACAAAATCAGTGGACCAGAGGAATGCTGTTGATATAATTTACCTGGACTTCAGTAAGGCATTTGATAAAGTAGACCATAACCTACTATTAGATAAAGTAGAAAATTGTGGGTTAGACAGCAGCACCACCAAATGGATTCGTAACTGGGTGACCAACCGCACTCAACGTGTAGTCCTCAATGGAACTGCATCTACATGGAAGGAAGTATGCAGTGGAGTCCCCCAAGGCTCTGTTTTAGGCCCAGTACTCTTTAACATCTTCATCAACGATTTGGATGAGGGGATAAACGGGGAACTCATCAAATTCGCAGACGACACCAAGCTGGCAGGAATAGCCAACACTCCAGAAGATAGGCTTAAGATACAGAAGGATCTAGACAAACTTGAACATTGGGCACTGTCTAATAAAATGAAATTCAATTGTGAAAAAAGTAAGGTCCTACATATAGGCAAGAAAAACCAAATGCACAAGTACAGTATAGGTGGTACCTTGCTCAATAGTAGCAACTGTGAGAGGGATCTCGGAATCCTAGTGGACAACCATTTAAATATGAGCCAGCAGTGTGCAGCAGCTGCCAAAAAAGCCAACACAGTTCTAGGCTGCATCAACAGAGGGATAGAATCTAGATCGCGTGAAGTGTTAATGCCACTGTATAGTGCCTTGGTAAGGCCACACTTGGAATACTGCATACAGTTTTGGTCGCCACGATGTAGAAAAGACGTGGAGACTCTGGAAAGAGTGCAAAGAAGAGCAACCAAGATGATTAGAGGACTGGAGACTAAGACATATGAAGAACGGCTGCAGAAGCTGGGTATGTCTAGTTTGATGAAGAGAAGGACCAGGGGAGACATGATAGCAGTGTTCCGATATCTCAGAGGGTGCCACAAAGAAGAGGGAGTCAAACTTTTCTCCAAGGCACCTGGGGGCAGGACAAGGAGCAATGGGTGGAAACTAACCAAGGAGAGAAGCAACTTAGAACTAAGGAGAAATTTCCTAACAGTAAGAACAATTAACCTCTGGAACAGCTTGCCTCCAGCAGTTGTGAATGCCCCAACCCTGGAAGTCTTTAAAAAGATGTTAGACAGCCATTTGTCTGAAATGGTATAAGGTTCCTGCCCATGCAGGGGGTTGGACTAGAAGACCTGCAAGGTCCCTTCCAACTCTGCTATTGTATTGTATTGCTTCTGAACACAGTATCTACCCTGAACACTTGCTGAAGCTCTCTGTTTATTCATTTTTGTTTCAACTGTTAGGAATTTAATCCTAGTGTTGGGTTGGCAATATATATAAGCCATGATTGGAATATTGTATCTGTAACTTTAACTGCTACAGTGAGATGTGATTGGCTGCTGTTTCCTCAATCAGCCATAAGAGGGAGCCAGAATCACTGTTAGATGCTGATCCTTGGATGATGGCTGTTCTGTATGTCAGTTATTGATCGGCGAAGAGAATTGTGAGTTGAGCAACTATAAGCCAACATTTGAGTAATACACTGTGTATGTGACTCAGGACTACTTATCACTTGTTTGTGAAGAAGTGTCTCTTACTTTATTTTTCCAACGCAAGTAAAAGTCTCCTTGTTTTACCTTCAGTGTCTGTGACTGATAGTGTGGATATTTAGCAACATATCCCTCGCTACATTCCACTACACACTTTCGGTCTTCTAACGGAGATGTCTTCAACATCCACCATAGTAAATTATTTTGTATGATTAGCAACCAAGATCACAGAACAGTTGAGGCCTTACGGCTCTCCGCTAACAAGAATAAAATGCAACTGATTCATGCAAGATTTTACTACATCCCTCTAGGCTACTGCCAATAGCTTACTGTCAGTCATAAATAAATATTGCATTAATTGGCCATCTTTAAGCTTCTCTATATCCCTTTAGAGCAGATTAAAGTCACTAACCCATCAAATACTATCACACAATCGATCTGAAATATTTGGGCAATGCATGTTTTCAGAAGACATCTCCAAATTTCCCCCTCTCTGATTTTCACAAAGTTGGAAACAAACAAACAAATAACATTGATGGAATAGTATTGGTGTGCATCTATGCTTCTATAGAGCAGACCCAAAGGAATTCTGTCATTTCTTGAATCTAACATTTTTATATATTATTCTCTAAAATCGAATGTTTTGCTACAATCCAATATGCACTTACTTAGGAGTATGTCTTGAATCCAATGGGGATAGTATCTGGGTAGATTGGTACTGTATATAGGACTGCACATTAAGTCATAATGAACTCTGCATCGTGCTTTTCAATAATGTTTAAGAAATTGAGTCACAATCAAGGAAGCATGAAACATTAGCAATACCGCTGCGGTAACAACAAAGCTTTATGATTGGGGAAAGTTAGAATTGGCAAAACCCATTGTCTAGCATGGAAGGAAATGAAGAGAGGGAGGGGGGAAGAAGCATAGAGAAGGCTCCTAACTCCTTTCTTACACTTATATTTTTATTTGTTTGTTTGTTTGTCAAACATGTACAAGAAAGCAGGTATAAATATGAGCATGGACATGAACGAAGGAAATGAATACAAATAAATGGGGACAGTAGGACAGGGCAAGCTAGTGCGCTTATGCATGGCCCCCTTTATGAGTCTCTTAGGAATGGGGTGAAGTTCATGGTAGACAGTTTAAGGTTAACATTATGGGGGTTTGTAACAATGGAGTTGAGTAGAGCATTGCAGGTGGACGTGCAAACCCTCAACAGCCCACTCCTACATTGATATATATCAATGTAGATATAGCCCACAGCTGTTTCCTTACAGACATTTCTGGTGAACTTGAATCTCAGCACTGACCCTTTTCAAATCTGCTGCAGTGAATTTGACAGTTTATATATATATATATATATATGCAATTTGGACCATCAGGAAAACAGACTGCTCGGTGGTGGGCACAGACTTAGCTCTGTACACAGAACATACAGGGGGGGAAATGTGCTAATTGGGATGAGTCCATGAAGGTCTTTAACAGTAGGCATTTCGTTTTAAATCTAAAGCAGAAACCAATTAGCTACCAGTAGATCACCGAGTAGAAATATGTTTTGAATTTGAATTTATTTAGATTTATAAAACCGCCCTTCTCCATCGAAATGGACCCAGGGCGGTGCACAGGGAATTAAAATCAATAAATAACAATAAATACAGAGTAATTAAAAATAAATTAAACTAAAAGCCTGTGCTAAAAAATCCCAATTAAAATTCTAAAATACATTTACTCATTGGCTAAGCTAGACTGGCTTGATGGAACAGATAAGTCTTAAGTGAGCGGCGAAAGAGGGGAAGGTCTGTGATGGTCCGAAGTTCGGAGGGTAGGTCGTTCCAGAGGGATGGCCCAGCCACTTAGAAGGCCCTCCCCCTGGGCACCGCTAGTCGGCATTGGCCGGCGGATGGTACCCTGAGGAGGCCCTCCCTATGGGAGAGGATCGGATGGAGGAAGGTATGCAGCAGGAGACGGTCCTGCAAATAGCTAGGCCATGGAGAGATTTAAAGATGGTAACAAGCACTTTGAAGCGCACCCGGAAGGCCACCGGCAGCCAGTGCAGCTCTCGCAGGAGAGGTGTTACGTGGGAGCTTCGAGATGCTCCCAGAATCCCCCGCGCAGCTGCATTCTGTACTAACTGGAGCCTCCGGATGCACCTCAAGGGGAGCCCCATGTAGAGACCGTTATGGTTCCACTGGACAAACTATTAATTTTTAATATTTCCTTACCTTTCACTTTCTCCATGCAGATCTAACCCAGCGTTTCTCAAATAGTGGGGCGCGCCCCCCTGGGGGGGCGTGAGGCTCTGTAAAGGGGGGCGCGTTTGACCTCGGCAAATCGGCTCTGCCGATTCCCTTTCTCCCTCCTCCTCCCTCCCTCCACAGCCGGCATGTTGGCCACCCGTCGTCTTCCAGGGACTGCCGTTCCTCACGCACACACGCACGCACGCACGCACGCACACACACACACACACACGGAGGCTTCTCAGCTCCTAGAAGGAGCGGAGCGAGCGAACGAGCGATCAAGCACGGGTGGCCGGGGCAGGCTAAGGCGGGTGAGCCGGGATGAGGAGACTCCGCGGGGAGTGGGGGCGGGGCGGGGACGACGACACACAGACAGAGAGAGGCACAGACACAGAGAGAGACAGGGAGGGGGGGAGGAATCAGAGAGTGATAGACACATACAGAGAGACAGAGAGAGACAGGGAGAGAAAGAGAGAGACACAGGAAGTGCGTGAATGCAAGACACACACACACACACAGTGATAGATGGGCAGACGAAGGAGAGACAGACAGAGATAGAGAGAAAGAAAAAGAAAGAAAGAAAAAAGTGGGAGAGAGAAAGAAAGACAGACAGAGAGAGAAAGAGAGAGACAGAAAGGAAAGAGAAAAAAGAGAGAGAAAGAAAAAAGAGAAAAAGAGAGAGAAAGAGAAAGAAATTTCTTTCTTTTTTATTCTCTTATACTTAATAAGGATACAGTGTTATGCAGAGGTGTACTTATAACAATTTTATAGACAAATGATACTATTTACAGTCGTGCGGGGGGGGGGCGCGAAATGTTTTCTTCTTCCTAGGGGGGGCCTGACAGAAAATAATTGAGAAACACTGATCTAACCAAAGAGATTGATCTTACAGGAGACGTTTTCCAGAGGTAGCTACAATATAATGTCCGAAATACTGCCTCATTTCCTTAGAGGAAATGTTTTCTAACACAAGATTGGCTTTACTAGGAGCTACAACAGAGGAAGACAAGAAATAGGGGGAATATTATTATACATATTTCTATATAACATACTAAAATACCGTGCTTCCCCAAAAATAATCTTATTTTCTTTTGACCCCCGAAATAAGCCCTTGGCCTTATTTTTGAGGAGATCTTAGTATTGTTGAGGTCCAGGAGTCAGTGAGCGTGGTCACCTCATGGCTGCTGTTGTGTTGCAATATTTTCAGGGAGGGCTTGTTTTGGGGGGAGGACTTATTTTAGCGCATGTGCTCAAAAGCCCAACTGGGCTTATTATCTAAGGAGGTCTTATTTTCAGGGAAACAGGGTAATAGCTAGATATAAAGATTAGATGTTGAAAGATGGTGACACTATGTATGTTTTAATGATATTGATTAGAAGGGTGGGCTAAAATGCTGAACAACTGAATAATGAAGGTCTATATTTTAACACAAATATGTACACTAACATAATTTAATTTAATTTAATTATTAAATTTTTATACCGCCCTTCTTCCCTTCCGGGACTCAGGGCGGCGTACAGGCACTAATAAAAGTCAAAGATATAAAACATAAAAAACAGTTAAAAATCTATTAAATAGCTAGCCTGACTAAAATCCTGTTAAAAACCCTTACTAAAACAATTTAAAAAACTACGCCAGGCCAGCCACACGAAACAAATGGGTCTTCAAGGCCCGACGGAACTGGCGCAGGTCCGTGATTGTCCGTAGGTCAGGGGGAGGTCATTCCAGAGGACAGGAGCTGCCACAGAGAAGGCTCTCCCCCTAGGGATCACCAGCCGGCATTGCCTGGCCGACGGCACCCTGAGGAGGCCCTCTCTGTGAAAGCGGACTGGTCGGTGGTATTATAAGTATGATTATAAGTAACAAACACTATTAATACGATCACCATTACTATTCAAGTATTGATATTGATGTAGATTCAAAAATAATAATAACAAAAAATCTTACTAACTTCAGTTGACAAAAAAAATTCTCATTAGTGGAGACCATTGCAAGATTATTGAGAACTTCCTCAGTATTGTGGCCCACCAACAGCCAGAGGACAGTGAGGAGGTTGGGGAGGAGCATGGGCCAATCCTGGAGGCTGGGGAAAGCTGGGATGAGGACTCTGCATTGGAGGCAGAGAGGGGGCCAGGGCTGTCTGGCAGTTCTCAGCTGCCTTCGGAGCTAGACAGCAGTGAGGCAGAGGAACATCTGGAGCCTGTTCCCATTGTGTGCATGCATAGAGCTGACAGAAGAAAAGAACAGCTAAGAAACCAGGGTTGACTTGGGAGTAAAGCCACAGGTAGATGGTGAATAGCCCCTCCCATAGGAAATAAAAGAGGAGCGAAAGGGGAGTGGGATTTTGCAGGAAACAATTCGTTCGTTCGTCCATTAGATTCATTTCAGGAGTGTGAAGAGCTGTCAGTAAATCTCAGAGACTGCTTCTCAGGCTACTTCTGCTGACTGCTTGCTGGATGCCTGCAATTTGGCAGTTCAAATCTCACCAGGCTCAAGGTTGACTTCCATCCTTCCAAGGTAAAAATGAGAACCCAGGTTGTTGGGGGCAAGATTCTGACTCAGTAAACCCCTTAGAGAGAGCTGTAAAGCACTGTAAAGCGGTATATAAGTGCTATTGCTATATTGCAGGCTGATTCTGCCAACTGCCAGCAGTTCGATCCTGACTGGCTCAAGATTGCTTCAGCCTCCCATCCTTCCGAGGTGGGTGAAATGAGGATCCAGGTTGTTGGGGAAAAGAGGCTGACTCTGTAAACCACTTAGAGAGAGCTGTAAAGCCCTGTAAAGCAGTATATAAGTCTAAGTGCTATTGCTATAAGACAGCAGTGGGAATAGCTGCAGTAGTGCCAATTGACAGGAGGATCAGGAAGAAGGAGGACAAGAAGCTGAAGAAGTATCAGAGCCTAAGAGAAAGAACTTGTTCTATCCAGGCTGATTTTACATAGCTTGTGAGATCAATCATTAGCTAGAAGACTACCAACTGCTAAGGCTGTCTATTAATCCTAAAGTTTAATCGAGAAAGTCTCAAGGAAACTATAACCGTCACGAAAGGCTGTTGAAATCCATTGGTTTAGCAGCAACATTAGTCATTTAATTCTCCCAGAGCTGCCTTCTGAGTCATTAAGTTACTTCTCTCTCAAGCTTGTGACAACAGGAATATGGAATATATCCATGAAAGTTTCATAATCACCACTGTTGTTTTTCAAATGTCCTGGTATAACCCAGAGCTTCCAACCTCCCTGGTGGCAAAATTGCCACCTTTTACAGGAATGTTGGATTGCCACACGTTGGAAATGAAGCCATTACAATTTTTAACACCCAATCGTGCAATTTTACCCACCCATCCCCCTCCATTTTAAAGGAAAATTAATGTTATGTTTCGGGTAAGATTCATCAATCTAAATTTAAAACAAAAGCAGTGCCACTCTGTTAAAAAAGGAAAAGAAAACCTGAGACATTATTTGCAGAGAAGCCTAGCTTCGTATATTAAATAAAGATTAAAAATGGGAAATTCACTGAACTTTTGCAGCAAGGTGATTTAATTAATGTAGTTTTAGATCTTGGGTTTGACCACACAGGAGGGAGACAGCAGAAAATTACATCCGCAGCAGAATCCATCTTAGGGCTCCATTTATTCACAGCATGAAATCGGGGCTAACAAAATCTAATATAACATAAAAAGGCAAAGGAAACATCAATAACCCAATGCAAAGACTGTACGTAATGTATTATTTATGGGGTTTAACTACTTGTTACATAAAAAGGTAATGAAAGAAAAATAATAATAAAGCGTTGTCTGTTACAGCAAATATATCTGAACTAGCAAGCAGAATATGATATGTTAGGCCAGAATTGATTAAAATCATCTTGACAAGAATTCCATAGTGTTATGGAATTCCATAAGAATTTCAACAGCCTGGTTTCGTTTTGTTTTTCCGTTCAGGATGCAGCAATTGTCAAACCACTGTGGACTTCTGGCTCTTCCCTATCTCACGTCCGTAATTCTCTCGCCTGGTATTTAATAGTTTCTACAGAGATGCCGTAGAATGTATTAAGAACTGCTTATTTATGGCCAACTAATAATGCACTAATACACTTCTGAGTGAAATATCGTCTTAATTAACGGCTCATATCGCTGAGGCAGGTAAACTATGCAAAGTTAAGAATATGCTTAATATTAGCAGTGAGGAACAAGGATGGCTACACCAGCAGAGGCATCAATAGTTTTTGTGGGCAAGCGTGGATTCTTCATGGGCATCTCAAATTCCTTGGAAGGACATTGCTTGGGTTTGAGCATGGCAACCAGACCGCCTAACAGCATCTAATGAGTCTGAGGTATAGCTGAGTTTGACACTGAAAACAGAAGAGAGGTGGAAGCAGAGGCAGAGACAGAAGGTGGTGGTGGTGGTGGTGGTGGTGGTGGTGGTGGTGGTGGTGGAGGAGGAGGAGGAGGAGGAGGAGGAGGAGGAGGAGGAGGAGGAGAAGAAGAAGAAGAAGAAGAAGAAGAAGAAGAAGAAGAAGAAGAAGAAGAAGAAGAAGAAGAAGAAGAAGAAGAAGAAGAAGAAGAAGAAGAAGAAGAAGAAGAAGAAGAAGAAAACAGCCCAGTTTTTAGACTTGAGAACAACACGATGGGGTGAACTCCTGCCCTTTTCCCAGTTCCTGTAATCTAGCAGCTCAAAAGCATGCAAATGCAAGTAGATAAATAGGTACCACTTTGGTGGCTCCATGATATCATGCTGGCCACATGACCGCAGAAATCTCTTTGGACAGTGCTGGCTCATTGGCCTTGAAATGGACATGAGCACCACCCCTACAGTTAGCAACAAGCAGCAGAGTAAAATCTGCAAGACTCCTACACATCTCATCAATCTTAACATCTGGTCGATGTGAGCTGTGGCTTCTATGGTAGCACCCGGAAAGAGGTGACACCATTCAGAATGTCCTTTTTAGGCAACCACACTAGCAAAACTCTTTTACATGTGTTACTTTGTGTGCGTTTGTGCATTACTCTTACTCTTATTTTCCATCTTCTTTGGAATAGGAATAGAAGTAATAGAAATGGAAATAGAAATAATAAAAGTGGGAAAGGAAATGAGAGTAAATCACGGCTGTCAAACTCGATCATGTCACATGACATCAGCATGTGCATCCAGCCCATGGGTTGCCAGTTTGACACTTCTGACCTAGAATATGGAAATTGGCCACAAATGGGGACATTACAACAGAATAACAAAAGAATGGAATTGAAAGGGTCCTTGGAGGTCTTCTAATCCAGCCCCCTGCTTAGGCAGGAAACCCTATACCATTTCAAGCAAATGGCTGTCCAGTCTCTTCTTTAAAATCTTCAGTGATGGAGTACCCTCAACCTTTGAAGGCAAGCCATTCCACTGATTAATTGTTGTAACTGTCAGGAAATTTCTCCTTAGTTCTAAGTTGCTTCTCTCCTTGATTAGTTTCGATACATTACTTCTTGTCCTGCCTTCAGGAGCTTTGGAAAATAGATTGACCATTTCTTCTTTGTGGCAGCAGGCTAGATATTGGAAGACTGCTATCTATTATGCTAACTATTAGTCTAACTTTTATTGACGTTTCTTGGTTTGCCTTTGGGTGCTTTGGGGAAGAGAAGACAGAACATCGAATAATAGAATTGGAAGGGACTTCGGAGGTCTTCTACTTCACCGATCACCAATTGGTGGCCTATGGACCACTGGTGGTCTGCATGAAAATTTTGGTGGTCCACAGAAAAATTATTTAATTTTTTTATATTGCACTTAATCAGGGGTCTTCAAACTATGGTCCCTCAGAAGGATACATGCAATGAACATTTGTGTTGCTGCAGAGAGTTTCCCTCTTTGGGGTCTTTTTGTGTGAGTCAGAGGAGGGAAGAAATTCTGACTTGGGGTCTCCTTCAGCCTCCTGGTGCAAGGCTTCGGGTGAAGGCTGGAGGGAAGCGCCACTGGTGGCAAAGAGCTGGAGGGCCTCGTTCCAGTGGGGCTGCATTATGGCATGGAACTGGCTGACCATCTCAGCTTGCTGAGCCTCCAGGCACTGGCCTTGAACTCCCACAGGTCTTCCCTCTGCTTGGAAAGCCTATGCTCGTAGTCCTCAGTGAGGTGCTTCTGCTGAGCCTTCTTCTTAATCAGATCCAATTTGAACTGACATGTTTTGCCAACTCTTTCTCATGGTGGTCGCTTAGCTCCAGTAGCTGCTTCCTGTTGGGGCCCTAAGGACCCTGGGTGGGGAGGCGAAGAATGGCTGGGAGAGGAGGGGCAAATAGAGACATAAGTGACATTGAGTTGGCCACACCCACCCAGTCACATAATCACCTACCCACGTCCACCCAGCTGGTCATTAGGCAGATCGTATTAGTGGTTGGTGACCCCTCTTCTACTTTCAGATAAATGCAGATAAGTTCAGTCTCTTTTTGAAAGTTTGCAATGATGGAGCAATGCCACTAGGAAAAGAGTCTGCTCATTTCCAGCTAGGCTGATCAATATAGATTTGTTTAGATATCTTAAATACATTTTACAATGCTTAGGAAGAAAGGTATTATTTAATTTGAATCAGAGAAGCCAGGAAAATAGTTCCATGCACATAGGAAATCTAATTTCCAGCAAGATTCATCTGTGTCTATTATCACTGGGCATTAATGAGACCAACTGGTGGAACTAATAACACACTTTTTTTTTTCCTAACTCCAAATGCTAAATTGCTTCATTTTTCCAATGATTACGTTTGATTTCAGTCAACATTTCCCCTTAAAAACATTTCTCAACAACCATCTGCTGCATGAATAAACAAAGAAATTGTTCCTTAATATTATAGGGCATTTTTTAAAATGCTAGATCAGTTTGGATTGACTGATGCAACTGGGAAGAGAAATAGAAAGGAAATGGGATTTAATTGATTTCCAAATATTGATACAGTGCTATGCATTGAACACTTGCATTCAATCCATGAAACTAACAAGCGTGTGACATACAGTTTTATGTTCATCTGTGTTTATATTTTTTACATGGGGCTAAGCAAAGAGAGCAAAGAGAAATAAAAGGGATGCAGTGGCTCAGTATCTGAGACACTGAGCTTGTCGATCAGAAAGATTGGCAGTTCAGCGGTTCGAATCCCTAATGCTGCGTAATGGAGTGAGCTCCCGTTACTTGTCCCAGCTTCTGCCTAGCAATTCCAAAGCATGTAAAAATGCAAGCAGAAAAATAGGAACCACCTTTTGTGGGAAGGTAACAGTGTTCCATGCACCTTTGCCATTTAGTCATGCCAGCCACATGACCACGGAGATGTCTCCAGACAGCGCTGGCTCTTCAGCTTTGAAACGGAGATGAGTCCTCCCCTTAGAATCGGGAACGACTAGTACATATATGCGAGAGAAACCTTTGCCTTAAGCAAAGAGAGTGTTTTAAGTCCTATGTTTTCCTAATGCCTTCTAGTATTTTTCTCCCACTCAGTTTTTAAAGATTTATATACATTTTAATGTATTTTGCTACTGTTTTTATGTACGTTTTGTCCTATTTGTTACAACGGGCGGTCAAGCCAATAAATGCATTGACTGATATTGTGGAGAGTGTTAAAATTAAGAGTTACTCAAACCGGAACCATTTCACAAACCTTCCCCCGACTATTTTTGAGGTAATCCTTGACTTAAAACAATTCATTTAGTGAAGCTACAATGGCAAGGGGAAAAGTGACTTTTGACCAATTTTTCTCATTTGTGATGGTTGCTGCATTGCCGTGGTTATGTGATTGACATTTGGCTCAGTGGTGGGATTAATTTTTTTTATCATGGTTGTGTGGCTGTGGCTTTGTGGGTGTGGTGTGGCTTTGTGGACGTGACTTTGTGAGTGTGGCAGGGGAAGGATACTGCCAAATCCCCATTCCCTCCCCACCCCACTAACCTGCTTTCCAGCTCCGTTCTCCTGTGCAGGCCAACAAAAGAAGGAGGCAGCAAGGGCGGGGCCAGCCTGTTTGCCGGTTCTCCAAACTACTCAAAATTTCTGCTACTGGTTCTCCAGAACCTGTCAGAACTGGCTACTATCTCTTATTTGGATGCTTGGCAATTGGTTCATAGTTATGAGAGTTTCGGTATCCTGGCGTCACATGGTCCCCATTTGCGACCTTCTGATAAGCAAAGGGAAACTAGATTCACTTAATAAACTAGATTCACTTCCCGTGTTACTACATATGGCATTTAGATTTAATAAGGTTTTTAAGAATCATCCTGTGCCTTTCTTGGTGTTTGCAAAAACTAGTGTTAAAAACAAAAGAGAGAGAGACAGAGAAACTAAAGATGGTTTTCTTTACAAATGGTTTTCTTTTAAACCATTGACTGCACAAACATCATATGTGGATTACATTAATGGATGCAACCTGAGCTCTTTTCATAAGGAGGTCATTCTCACTTACATACACCCTGTTTTCAATAAATCCAATAATTTAACTTTTTTTTTTTTTACTGCTTCAAAATTTGCCACAAGAGAAAAAAGGCCAGAGAAAAATGATAAAACAAGCTTTTAGGACAGAATCCACATACATTGCATTGGCATCCTTCAGTCTCAACAGACAATAGTATCGCGCTCTGGAAAGAGGTCAAAGCTGGAGTGTCCTCTCCAGAGCACAAGGCCTGGGTAGATTAATACGGAGGATAGGCTGTTACTCAAGCAGTAGATCCCCCCCCTCTCCACGTCACTGAAATACTCCAATGGAAGGGCAGAGCCGATACAATGGGTTCCAGCTGCGTCTCAGGAGTTACCAGAATGTGGTTGTACACAGTCACTAACTGCTTCCGGGACTCCGGCTCTGGATTTTGCCTCGAGGTTGACTCCTGAAGCCCTTTCAGTGGATGTAGCCATAAGGCAGCGGAGGTTTGTAATCAGAGTTTCCCTTCTCCTAGAAGATGGTTCTGCCGCTTTATCTCAATCAATCAATCAATCAAATGTTTATTTGTATATCGCTCCCTCTCCCCGAAGGGACTCAGGGCGGCACAGGGGATATAAAACATAAAAACATACAACAATATAAATATCTAAAATCAGATTAAATTACATTACCCCTTGCTAAAACCTAAAAACCTAAAACATTAAACCCCCTAAAAACCCAATTAAAAATTTAAATATACAGACTGGAGGTAGGAAAGATAAATTAGGCCAAGCCGGCCTGTTGGAAAAAATACGTTTTGAGCTTTCGGCGGAAAGAGCGGAGGTCCGGAGTTGTTCTGAGGTCGGGGGGTAGGTCGTTCCATAGGCTAGAGAAGGCCCTTCCCCTGGGAGTCGCCCGCTGGCATTGCCTAGTGGACGACACCCGGAGAAGTCCCTCTCTGTGCGAGTGAATCGGTTGAAGGGATGTATCTGCCGTAGACATACATGGATAGATAAAAAAAAATTGAAGAGAGTATTTGCATCCGAATATAGAAATCAAAATTGAGGGGACTAAAATGCTGAGCTTGTCTATCAGAAAGGTCGGCATTTCGGCGGTTAAATAGCACCGCCTAATGGACTGAGCTCCCATGACTTGTCGCAGCTTCTGCCAACCCAGCAGTTCGGAAGCACGTAAAAATGCAAGTAGAAAAATAGGGACCACCTTGGTGGGAAGGTCATAGTGTTCGGTGCACCTTCGACATTGAGACATGACCATGGAGACGTCTTTGGACAGCGCTGGCTCTTCGGCTTTGAAATGGAGATGAGCACCACCATCCTAGAGTCAGGAATGACTAGCACAATGACTATGGTTGATTGTCCTAGCCTTCCAACGAACATGCCTAGACCAGGGGTAGGTTGGCACACGTCTGCCGTGCATGTATGCGCTGTTCAATGTAAATTGTTCTTCATGCATGTGCAGAACAATTGACAGTGAACGGTGCACATGCAGTCACTAAAAACCGAAATGGCAGTGGCATTACTGGCCTGGGTTACTGCTGGTTCTGTGACCCAGGCCTGAATTCCATTACCAGTTCATCTGAACCAGGCCAAACTGAGAGCAAACCTCCTCTGGCCTAAACTGGAAGGAACAAGAGGGATCATTTTTAGCACTTGCCATTGGCAAATGAAAAAGGAAGGGGGCTGCTCAAGGAAGTGAGAAAATACTTGGAAAAATACACCACCATGGGGCAAAAATGCTGCTGGTGGTTGAAATGGGGGCAAAACACTCTTTGGGAAGGGCATTTAGAGGGCTAAAGGAGATACATAGGCTGTGTAAAGGAGATATACCAATATTCCTGACTACGGCTCCAGGAAAATACTGTTGGAAGGAAAATCCATCTGCTTCTGTTCCAAGCTGGGGGGAAAAGACGCTGGAAATAAAATGGAAGCTGAAGGCCGATTGGAAAGAAGGTGGATGTATTGATGAACAGAGACCACACAAAGACTATGTGTAGTTCTGGGTCAGATGAACAAAACTGGCTTTTCTCGTACATGGGCTCTCGTACATCATTTTGTAATCTGGAGGCTTGCCTGGTGTGTTTTTATTATCTAATTGGTTTTACTCATTTTGCAAAGACCTCTTGATGGGTCTTAATTATTACTTCCTAGTCCTAATCCTGTAAGGCATCTGTAATTGATTTTATCTTGTTATCTATTGCCTCTAGCCTGCCTTTCTTAAAACTTCCACTTTTCTTAATGAATAGAGTCAAGATCATGTCCTATTCCTTTCTTAATCCCATCTTAATTTTCAAAGGTGTTTTTGAATAGATTGACCCAGATTTTCTGAATGGATTACCAAATCGGCATTTCTAAAAACTGGCTTCCTCCGTTTCTACTTGGGACTGGTTTTTGCCTCTCTTAAGATTTCCCCCATTTCTCATTTAGGGGAAATATTCTATCCTGCCTTTTGAATAGTCCCCAAAAGAAATATTAGGAGGGGAGGATTCCTAAACGTAAAGGTTCCCCTCGCACACATGTGCTAGCTGTTCCTGATTCTAGGTGTTGGTGCTCATCTCCGCTTCAAAGCTGAAGAGCCAGTGCTGTCCGAAGACGTCTCCGTGGCCAAACTCAAATACTTTGGCCACCTAATGAGAAGGAAGATCTCCCTGGAGAAGAGCCTCATGCTGGGAACGATGGAGGGCAAAAGAAGAAGGGGACGACAGAGAATGAGGTGGCTGGATGGAGTCACTGAAGCAGTAGGCATGAGCTTAAATGGACTCCAGGGGATGGTAGAGGACAGGAAGGCCTGAAGGAACGTTATCCATGGGGTTGTGATGGGTCGGCATTGACTTCTCAACTAACAACAACAAAAATGAAATCTACCGTACTAGCTCCGCTTAGTTTTTTTAAGTCAACTGAGATCAACCATGTGCTTAGGATAACTATAAGTCAACCAGAGAGCTGCTGTCACTTAGGATAACTATAGTGAAGACTTCATGTGTATATTTTTTCACATCTAATTGCTGCTGATTGCTTGTACAACTTCCAGTCCTCTCAGTGGGGGGAAAAACCAACAACTTGTCATCCAGAGCAGAATGGCTGTAATGAAAAAGAACAGAAATCTTGCCAATATAATACAACCTGCTCACATTTGCCTCTTGAAGAAGCATTCCCTGCCTGTAGCCTCACATTTGCATTCAAGGCCATTTTCCCCCAGCTTTCAAGGTGGTAACAAGGGAGGAGATATTTAATCACACAAATTATTTACAGAAAGATAACAAGTTGTTCCTGTCCATAGGCACTTATTATTGTAATAATACCCCATAATTGCCTCAGTGCTTGAGTCAGAGACAATTATCTTCACTTATCTCCATTTCCCTGATGTTGCCTTAAAAAAAAAAAAACCCCACACAGCTTCACTTTTGTCTAATAATCAGGGTAACTGGGCATTTTTGTCCAGCTTCACTTAATTGCTCTCTAATCTTTTTTGGTCTTATATTTGAGTTTAGCATCTGGAGTTTGATGCTGTTGATAGTGCTGGTTCGTGTAAATTCTGGATATCATCATAATAGCTCTCTGGGTCTTTGCTTTTATTGTACCAGCATGTAAAATCAGAAGAGAAGCAACCTAGAATGAATTTATTATTTATTTATTTATTTTATTACATTTATACCCCGCCCTTCTCCTTGTTAGGACCCGGGGCGGCGCACAGGCATTATTTAAAAGACACAAAATACAATAAATATCAATTAAAATGTATTAAATTAATAAACCCTTGCTAAAACCCAATGTTAAAACCCTTACCAGATTATAAATTTTCTTAAAAAGTCAGAAACGGGGCTCTATCCTAGGCCGGCTTGTTGGAATAAATACGTCTTAAGACGTTGGCGGAAGAGGCGGAGGTCCGAGATAGTACGAAGGTCGGGGGGTAGGTCGTTCCAGAGGGCCGGACCCGCCACAGAGAAGGCCCTTCCCCTGGGTGTCGCCAACCAGCATTGCCCCGCCGACGGCACCCGAAGAAGACCCTCTCTATGGGAGCGGATCGGACGAAGGGATGTATGGGGCAGGAGGCGGTCTCGTATATAGAAGAAGAAGAAGAAATTACATAATTGTTAGAACAATTAATCAGTGGAAGAACATGTTTCCAGAAGTTCTGAATGCTCCTAATGCTGGGTGTTTTTAAGAAGAAGTTGGACAACCATTTCTCTGAAATGGTATAGGGTTTCCTGCCTAAGCAGGGGATTGGACTAGAAGACCTCCAAGTTCCCGTCCAACTCTGTTATTCTATTCTATTCTATTCTATTCTATTCTTCTCTACTCCACTCCACTCTATTTTCATTCCATAATCAAATGACATTTTGACTTGAGTGATTTCAGAATCTCTTTTGCCAATTCCTTTACTTTTATTTATGATTTATGCATCTGCTTTTCTAATGTATGTATATTGATCCTATTTTGATCCCAACCCTAAGACAAGGCATAGGATGAAAAATAGACCAGGTAGCCAAAGGATGTCCAGGAATTTTAACTTGGAGTTGAAATCCCAAGGAAAATTTGACACCCGGGAAGGAAAACAATTGATTCTTGGAATATCTCCTTGTCTCAGGTTCAAAAACATTAGCCCAGATGTTTGACATTATGTCTGAAGGGGTATGCTTTTATTGTACCAGCATGTAAAATCCAAAGCCAGCTAACTGTGGCTGACCTTGAAATGCAACAGAGGACCAGACCTGGTTAGCATTCAGACAAGATTGCCAAGAAACGTAAGTGTTGTATGCTAGATTGGGAAGTACAAACACACAAAAAAATAATAGTAATAACCTCAGAACATAAGAATGGGAAATTACTTCTGAACTGCTGCCAAGAAAGCTAGACAGGAATTCAAGCCAATTGTGAGAAGTCAAGCTTGACTCGAAGAAGATTTTAATTTTAGATTAATCCATTAACCATCATCATCTTCGTTTAACAACCCCATAATCCAGGGGTGAAATTCAGCAGGTTCTGACAGGTTCTGGAGGTGTGGCAGGGGAAGGATACTGCAAAATCCCCATTTCCTCCCCACTCCTGAGGGAAGGATATTGCAAAATCCCCATTTCCTCCCCATTCCTGAGGGAAGGATATTGCAAAATCCCCATTTCCTCCCCACTCCTGAGGGAAGGATACTGCAAAATCCCCATTTCCTCCCCATTCCTGAGGGAAGGATACTGCAAAATCCCCATTTCCTCCCCATTCCTGAGGGAAAGATACTGCAAAATCCCCATTTCCTCCCCATTCTTGAGGGAAGGATACTGCAAAATCCCCATTTCCTCCCCATTCCTGAGGGAAGGATACTGCAAAATCCCCATTTCCTCCCCATTCCTGAGGGAAGGATACTGCAAAATCCCCATTTCCTCCCCATTCCTGAGGGAAAGATACTGCAAAATCCCCATTTCCTCCCCATTCCTGAGGGAAGGATTCTGCAAAATCCCCATTTCCTCCCCATTCCTGAGGGAAGGATACTGCAAAATCCCCATTTCCTCCCCATTCCTGAGGGAAGGATACTGCAAAATCCCCATTTCCTCCCCATTCCTGAGGGAAGGATACTGCAAAATCCCCATTTCCTCCCCATTCCTGGGGGAAGGATACTGCAAAATCCCCATTTCCTCCCCATTACTGAGGGAAAGATACTGCAAAATCCCCATTTCCTCCCCATTCCTGAGGGAAGGATTCTGCAAAATCCCCATTTCCTCCCCATTCCTGAGGGAAGGATATTGCAAAATCGCCATTTCCTCCCCATTCCTGAGGGAAGGATATTGCAAAATCCCCATTTCCTCCCCATTCCTGAGGGAAAGATACTGCAAAATCCCCATTTCCTCCCCATTCCTGAGGGAAGGATTCTGCAAAATCCCCATTTCCTCCCCATTCCTGAGGGAAGGATATTGCAAAATCCCCATTTCCTCCCCATTCCTGAGGGAAGGATACTGCAAAATCCCCATTTCCTCCCCATTCCTGAGGGAAGGATACTGCAAAATCCCCATTTCCTCCCCATTCCTGAGGGAAGGATACTGCAAAATCCCCATTTCCTCCCCATTCCTGAGGGAAAGATACTGCAAAATCCCCATTTCCTCCCCACTCCTGAGGGAAAGATACTGCAAAATCCCCATTTCCTCCCCATTCCTGAGGGAAGGATTCTGCAAAATCCCCATTTCCTCCCCATTCCTGAGGGAAGGATATTGCAAAATCCCAATTTCCTCCCCACTCCTGAGGGAAAGATACTGCAAAATCCCCATTTCCTCCACATTCCCAAGGGAAGGATATTGCAAAATCCCCATTTCCTCCCCACTCCTGAGGGAAGGATACTGCAAAATCCCCCTTCCCTCCCACTCCTGAGGGAAGGATATTGCAAAATCCCCCTTCCCTCCCACTCCTGAGGGAAGGATATTGCAAAAACTACCTTCCCACCCCACTCTGGGGCCAGCCAGAGGTGACATTTGCCGGTTCTCGAAACTACTCAAAATTTCCGCTACTGGTTCTCCAGAACCTGTCAGAACCTGCTGAATTTCACCCAGGGGTGATGCACACACACTGGAAAACTATGAACAATTATTGAACTTCAGAGATTTTCTTTTAAAGGCTCAAGGCTCAAGGTGAAAGCGAGATACATTGAGCAGCAATGTAGCTTAAAAACATTAAACGTGTATTAACGCGAGATGCTTCCTTCTTGCTCTCTTGGCTCTAAATTTATAGTCAAGGACTTGATTTGACCTGAAATCCTGGAGATTTCATGGGCACATCCATTCAGTTGCCTTGACAACGGTAGGAGAGTAATAAGCAACAAATGAATCAAAACATCAGGACTACAATGGATCTTAGCGCTCCGAGGCCCATTGTTGTACCACGGCTAAAAATATGTTGTGTTTATTTTATTTGAATTTATTAGCCACCTACCTCCAAAGGACTTTTGGCATAAGCCCCTAACGGGGCACTGTGTAAAAAGAATATCTAAAACAATCTCCGAGTGTTTCTGATTTGCTACATGCTGGAATAGAAAGTTGCTTTTGCAGATATGATTATGCAAGGCCCCAACTCAGACTCTTTCCGTCATCAAATCTCTGCATGCAAAAATGTCAGTTTCCCCCGACCCCCTATTTATTTAATCTACCACCAGGTTATATAGCTGTCAGGCCTGCAGCCATCTTCTCTTTTGGGTTTTTGGCCTGCCACACATTCTATTATTCCGCTATGCATTTTCTATTGAAAAAGGGAGGGAGGATTGTACGGAGTGATATGATATGTAGCCATAACAAAATTCTTTCTAGAAAGCCAAGGTCATCCTTTGTCTCTGCACCTGACTGGAACTGGAGGGGTGGAAGCTGCCAGCATGGCAATGGGAGATTGGACCATGGGATGGACTTGTGGGTGTGGGGGCAAGATCTTGAACTTTCAACTGGGTGGGGAAAACCGGGAAGCTTTCAGATTCGGGTTTTCCCAGATGTGCCAACATGGCTCTCTTCATACATTGGAGCTTTGAGGAATCTTTTGCCTTGAACTCTGATTTACATTTGGATGCTGTTTGGAACCCTGACAATTGTTGTATAGCAGAAGCCCAAGCATGGGAAAAATCTGCTGAGTTGTAGCGATCAAAAATATTGTCTACAGATCCTGCAAGGAAGGTATTCTGACCCAGCTTCCCAAACACGACAAACTCTCTAAAGTTAACTCAAAATTCCATTATTAGGAGCGCTGGCAGCCCCGGCGAGATGTTTCTGTTATATCCTCGACTTACGACCCAGCCATTCAGTCTGGTAAAATTTACTTGACCCAGTTACATTGTTAACAGTCAGTCGTGTCTGATAGGCCAAGACGCAGCTGGCCGGAATTAGACTGTCTGCCTGGCTGACGTTTTCCCGCTTGAAAGCTAAGTATAAATAGCTGTCAAGCAGGGAAGCTCCGATTCGAACAGCACTTTTGAACCTGTAAATAGTTGAATGAGTGATTCCTGCTGAATCCAATAAATACTGTTCTGTTGACTAGCCTGTGTCGAACTGAGTTCCTGCAAACTTAACAGTTTCTACACAGGCTAACAAGTCTGTCCGGCAGGGAGATGAATAGCTGTCTGCCACATCTATTCATCTCCGTTCCCTGCCTTTTAACCCCAGAGCTAGGGTGGGCCTTCACTAGTAGTGGTGAGTCTTCCTTCCCAAGCATTGGTCCCTGGATATCCACTCCTCTCCTCTCCTCTGCCTTCTGCACATCTCCAGTGCACATCAGGCACTGGACTTGACTGTTCCTCCTCTTCCTCATCAGCCAATCCCAGACTTGGGGACTGTTGACTCTCCATCTGAGGGCTGATGGATGGCCCAGGTTCTCTCTCCCTCCCTCCCTCCCTCTCTTCTCTCTCTCTCTCTCTCTCTCTCTCCCTCCCTCCCTCCCTCTCTCCTTCTCTCTCTCTCTCTCTGCCAGCTCCATTCCCTCTTCCCCCTTGCAGCCTTCAGGTTGCCTTGATGTTGACCCAGAATCCCACATCCCCTCCTCCTCCGATTTGTCTGATGGATGGGTTTCTCTCTCACCTCAGACTAACAAGTCCATCTGGCAGGGAGGGAGGCTGGCAGGCTATAACAGAAGAAGTAGAATTTTACACTATAATCTCTTAGAACTTCCTCTCCTCTCACCATTAAGCCTTCCTTCTGATTTTGTTTCCATTGGTTCTTTTTACCTAGTAAAGCGGTATCAGTAATGCCCAACTTCATTAATGCAAATAGGACCTAGTCAATCATAAATTTTAGGGCTGGAAAAGAGTATTTTATATCTTAAGTCCTCAACCTTGTACTCAGTGCAAGAACTTAAATTAATGCAAACCCTGCCAGATGGCTGATTGTTCTCTCCCCGTCCCCATTTACAGCAAGGATGCATTTTGCTAAGAAATGGAAAAAAATGGACTTTTGTCGTTTGGTTTTTAGATTTCTAAAGATGGAAGAATATTTGTGGAGATTTTACTGCTTGGGTAGGATCACCCTTGGGATACTGCATCAAGTTCTTATCACCATGATACAAAAAATATTGAGACTCTAGAAAGAGTGCAGAGAACAACAACAAAGATGATTAGGGGACTGGAGGTTAAAACATATAAAGAACGGCTGCAGGAATTGAGTATGTCTAGTTTAATGAAAAGAAGGACTAGGGGAGACATGATAGCAGTGCTCCAATATTTGAGGTGTTACCTCAAAGAAGAGGGAGTCAAGCTATTCTCCAAAGCACCTGAAGGCAAGACAAAAAACAATGGGTGGAAACTTATCAAGGAAAGAAGCAATAAGAAGAAATGTCCTGACAGTTAGAACACTTAATCAGTGGAACAACTTGCCTCCAGAAGTTGTAAATGCTCCAACACTTGGAGTTTTTAAGAAGAGATTGGACAACTATTTGTTTGGATTGGTATGGGGTTTCCTGCCTGAGCAATGGGTTGGACTAGAAGACCTCCAAGGTCCCTTCCAACTCTGTTTATTCTGTTCTGTTCTATTCTATTCTCATTTCATAATGTGATGACATTTTGACTTGAATGATTTCAGAATCTCTTTTGCCAATTCCTTCATGATTTATCTGCTTTTCTAGTTTATGTACATTGATCCTATTTTCTCCACAATCCTAAAACAAGAGACAGGATGAAAATTAGACCAGGTATCCAAAGGATGTCCAGGAATTTTAATTTGCAGTTGAAATTCCAAGAAAAATATGAAACCCAGCGGGGGGGGGGGGGAGGTTAATTTTTGGAATAACCACTTGTCTAAAGTTCAAAAACATTAGCTCAAATGTTTGACATTATAGATTAAGAGCATGTTTTACATTTAGTTACAAGTCCAGATGCTCTTATTTAATTTAATAACAACAGAAAACCTAGGGAAAATTGTTTTCATGTTGATTTGTTCGTTCCTGTTGGGCTCTGTGGAATATTGAAAAGCCATTTGCTGAGAAGTATTGCCCAAATGGAAAAGAAAGTAATTATATATTGTTTTTACCCTCTTAAACCGACCATTAATGTCTGCAAATTGAAGATCTCCTCTTTGTCAGAAGAAATGTTCATTTCCCCCATATATATAAAATGATTTATACCCCATACTTTATATCACTGTTTCACTGGAGGTTTAGACATAATTGGGGCAATTTTTAATTCACTTCACCAATTAAAAGCAGCATAATTAATTTTCTGGCTGTCATAAAAGCAAACTTGATCTTAAGAGGAAAGGGGGAAAAACTATAAATCATTTCTCTGTGGAAAAACTGGCTCATTTTCCATTTGGAAAAGATGCACATTATCATGTCATCCTGCAGTGCAGAAAACCACATAAAATATCACTGCATTTTAGTGGCTTTTATCTCTGTTGTCCTCACTCTATAAACGAAAGAGACTAAATAGAGAATGAAACAATATAATCAACTCATATTTTTTTCTTCTGCTGAGTGACAGCGTTTCTTATTTCTATAACCATCTCTCTCGCCCAAGTGACTCTGGATCTCACAATGACTAAAAAACCAGAACCAAATAGAAATATGTTATAACCAAATAGGCAGATATATAAGGACCCCCAAATAAAACATGAAAATTAATCATAAATAGCAGCAGAATCCATCAGAATGCCACTCTCAACACTTGTAGATTGTAGAACCTCTCCATCACACCCACAAGCACAATGGCACAGCCATTTCTTTTGTTATAGAGTATTATAAAATACAAAATATAAAAAGAAATAGAACAGTGAGAAGGAGGGGAAAGCGGTAAGTGAAGTGAGGAAAGATAAGGGGTCAGGAGTTGGCAACCTTAAACACTCAAAGAGCCACAGAGCCTACTGTTGAATTCTGGAGCTGACCGGAAGTCCAGTTCCCCCATCATAGAGTCTCCTCCTAATACAGTGTCCTGTTTGCTCTGCTGACTGGAAGTCCGGTTTTCCCCACCATAGAGTCTCCTCCTAGTGTGGCATCCTTTTTCCTTTACCTGTCCTAACCGAAAGCCTTATCAATTGTGGAGCTGACCGGTGACAAGGAGCCGCAGCTGTGGGATAAAAGAGCCACATGCAGCTCCAGAGCCGTGGGTTTGCAACCTCTGGGGAGGGGGGGGGGGAGAAAGAAGCATTGACTTCTGACTCTTTCTGTTACAGTAAAACAAGGCATTAACATCAAATCACAACTTTTTGCTTTTTCATAATAGTATGAACAGGTCATTGCTATAAAAATCTATCAATCTATTCTGTAAAACCCAAAGTCAGAGTTATGTTCTTTTCCATATCAAGCATGAAGTTCAGAAGTGGTTTCCATGTGGAAACAAAAGTACTTACATGCTTTTCTTTAATCAAAATAGTTAATTTTGCCCATTTCGGCCAACTCCATCAGCTTCTGCAAGCATTCTTGCATAGTAGGAATCAAAGTATCCTTCCATTTTTGTGCATGCAATAGTCTTGCTGCTGTCAACATGTATAGTAACTTTATAGTAATTCTTCCCCAGTTCTTTTCCCATGAGACCCAAAAGGAAAAGTTCTGGTTTCATTTTTATCTCTGTCTTCAGAATTTTCTGTTTTAAAATATGAACCATACTCCAATTTTTGCTTTATCACATGTCCACCATTGATAATAGAAAGTCCCTGCTTTATTTTTACACTTCCAACATTCATTTGACCTGCCTTTATGCATCTTGGATAACTTATCTGCTGTTAAATACCGACGATACATCATTTTATATAAATTCTCTTTTAGATTATAATTTAATGTAAATTTAAAACCCTTCGTCCACATAGTCATGCTTCACTTTTTCTAAGTCAAAGATAGAACGAACAACCTGTGACTTCGTTATCTATTTCTCCATTTCTCTGATCACGATTTCTTTCAGCCTTTTCGGATGAAACATGGAAACTATAAAGTGAATCTTAAGCATGCCAAAGACAAAAAAAAATGAACATAAGTAGAATTCATCCTTTAACCATCTCACAGAGTAAGGTTAAAATATGGCCTTTGAGCCTTGACATTCATTATCCTGTCTTTGGGAAAACACCACTTCAATTAATACTTGTTTTAATTGAAGCTTTGTTTTTTCTCAGCTGTCTCCTTGCAAACACGATATTTTAAAAATAACTGATGGAATGTATTATCTCACTTAAAAGAAAGGTAAAAAGCAGAAGGCTCTCTTAGGGTTTCTGGGGGTTCAATTCCCCCTAGTAAGATAGGTGAGGACCAGTTTAATCTGATTCCTCAGAAATCTTTGTTCTGAGCTACTTCCAACGTGTATAACCTCAATAAGGGGAATTTAGAATTTAAAAAGCCAATCCAAAGAGAATCCTTTAAAGCAGGGGTGTCAAACTCGATTTCATTGAGGTCCGGATCAGGGTTGTGTTTGACCTTGGGGAGCTGGGATGAGTATGGCCAGGCTGGGCGTGGCCAGCTCAATGTCACTCAGGAGATCGAATGCCATTTTTGCTAGGGGTTTGTTTTGTTACCACCCATGCTTCGTTTTCAGCTGTGATGGCCTCTTGCAGACCCTCTGCAGAAGAAACAGAGCCAGGGCTGCAGGAGGGTCCTCACAGAGGGCTGCAGGAAACTACAGGAGGGATGCAGGAGGGTTGCAAGAGGCCATCAGAGTTGAAAAGGGAGCCCATGAGGGCTGCATGTGGCCTTCCCAGGCTCCATTTTTGCTGGCAGAGGGCTGCAGGAGGCCATTGCAGCCAAAAACAGAGCCTGGAAGACTCACGAGCTCTGTTTTCACTGGGAGAAGCACCACGGACCAGTCCCTCATTGTTTCCAGGGTGGCCCTGCAGACCAGATCTAAGCACCCTGCGGGCCCAGATCCAGCCCACGGGCCTTGAGTTTGACACCCCTGCTATAAAGCATCCTGGTTCTCTGTTGGTTTAGATCCCAGTCTCATTACATATCACATTAATGGTTTGGAAACAACGTTTTACCAGTACATTTACTTTCATTAACTCTGCGACAATGGCAAACAGTATTTATTAATTCTACCCGTGCTGGCAAAAGACTGAGTCATAAGTATTCTATTTAAAACCTCTTAAGGTTGATTTAGAATTCCAAATTTACCTTTCCATGATGAGGTTTTCCGCTTATGAAATATTGTAAGGTTATTAGCAGAAGCTGAATCTGGCTTGAAACCGAGGGTGCAGAAATACCATCGGGATGCTTAAAAAGGCCTTATTCCTATCAGACACACTTAAAAGGTTTAAAGCCATTGACAATCCTTTCTTGGAGTGCTAATTTTCGAATCTGAGTGAAATGGCTACAAGCTTTTCCTTGTTCTCTTTCTTATATTTTTTTTTATTTCAGGCATCCTAAATTCCCTGTTTTCATCTGCCGAACCAAGGATCAATCGGAAATTATACAGACAGTAAGATGTGTTTTTTTTTAATCATTCCAACAATCCTATTAATTTGGGGTTGATAATTAAGGAGTTAACGTCTTCAAAATATGCTTGGCTATTTCAGTTACATTTCAGATCTTTTCTTGTTAATTCGGAAATAAAAGCCCAGTCAAACGGACTCTTGATAAACTTTGAAGTAGAGAAGTTGAATCCTTCACATTCGGCTAAAGGAATTATCTCTAAATTACATAGCATATTCAACCATCAAACATACGAGTCTCTAATTGGTTGGAAATCCCCTGGGGAGAAAAATTTTCAACAAGAAATTAAGAATCAAAATTGCATTAAAACATGGAAACCAGTGTCTTCATCCTCAGGCCGAATTAAATAATTTTTCCTTAAACCAGCAGTTCATTTTGTGCCTGTTGAAAATTACAACGCCACTGAAAAGGGACTTATGACTGTTTCTCATACTTATGACCATTGCAGCTTTTCCATCGTCATGTGATCAAAATGCGGACGCGTGGCAACTGACTCGTATTTATGATGGTTGCAATGTCCAGGGATCGTGTGATCCCCTACTGCGACCCTCCAACAAGCAAAGTTAATGGGGAAGCCAGATTCACTTAACAATCGTGTTATGAACTTAACAACGGCAAGGAATCACTTAAGAGCTAAGAACATAAGAACAGCCTTGCTGGAACAGGCCACAGCCCATCCAGTCCAGCATTCTGTCTCACACAGTGGCTCCCCATTTGCTTCAGGGTCTTCCCAAGCAGATGTCTTCACCTGCTTATGATTCCCTGCAAATGGCATTGAGAGACATCCTGCCTCTCTCTCCAACCCGGAGGGTGTCCTTATGCATCCATAATGATAGCCATTGATACCCTTGTTCTCCATGAACTCGTCTAATCCTTTCTTAAAGGTGTTGAGGCTGACAGCTGTCACCACTTCTTCTGGCAGGGAGTTCCATAGACCAGTGATCCTCTGGGTGAAAAAGGACTTCCTCTTATTTGTTTGAGGTCTAGCTATCAAAAGTTTCATGGAGTGCCCCCTAGTTCTAGGGTTGTGCGATAGGGAAAACAGTTTTTCCTTTTCTACTTTGTCCACACCATGCATAATTTTATAGACTTCAATCAGGTCACCTCTCAGGCGCCATCGTTCTAGAGTGAAGAGGCCCAGCCGTTGCAACCTCAGATGGTAAGGAAGGTGTTCCAGCCCCCTAATCCTTCTGGTTGCCCTCCTCTGCACCTTTTCCATTTCCATAATATCCTTCTGAAGGTATGGTGACCAGAACTGTACACAATAGTCCAGATGGGGCCTCCCCATAGATTTATAAAGAGGCAAAATGACGCTTGCTGACTTATTTTCTGTACCCTTCCTAATGATCCCTAGCAATGTGGGAATGATCCCTAGCTGTGGCAAGAAAAGTCGTAAAAAATCACTTCACAAGTGTCTTGCTTAACAACATACATTTTGGGCAGTCATACATCGAGGACTACCGATATTCCTTTAGGTCCATGATGGCGAACCTATGGCATGCATGCCACATGCAGATGGCACCTGGAGCCTTCTCTGTGGGCACATCAGCCGTTGCCCCAGCCCAGCTCCCCCACGCATGTGCATGCACCTCCCACCGGCCAGCTGGTCTTTGGGTCTCTGCTGCGCATGTGCAGGGCACATGGGCCAGGGATGCTTGCATTACATTTTGGGGGTTCACACGCATGCATGCGCCCCCTCCCCCTGTGCTCCATTTTGTACCTGGAAAGCCTATTGCACCAACCTGGAAGCGGGGCGCATGTGCAGGGGACGTTCACATTGCATTTTGGGGTTTTGCTGGGCCCTTAGCACCAGAAAAGATTAGCCATCACTGCTACAGGCGATTTGTGGCTCCTTATAAAGTAGCATTCGTTTTTATTGGAATGTTGACAAGAGAAAATGAGGTTATGTCCACATGCTTTTCCCATGTGGCCTGGAGAATTTTGGAAGATCAATAAGACACTGTAAATCAAAGAATTAATATGTATCGGAAACCTTTGCTAAATCTATTGTTGGAGTCCAATGCAAGTTACTTTAAAGAACTGGTGGTCTTTGGAATGTCCATCGTGAAACCTTGGAAAAATAAAAGTAGGAGGTTAAAACTGTGGTATCCAAATGTCTGTCCAGAGCTGCCAGAGCTGAGAAATTGACCTACACTTTTCAGCTGCTTTCTGATCCAGTGAAATTTAAAGTCCTCTCAAATACATGGTCTGAGGTAATACCTTTTTCTAATGAAACTTAATGAAACCATAGTTATTCTATGTCCAGATGGATGCATTTATGTGTCAAGGAATATTAAGGAATTATTAATATCTAGTTTTATGAATTGTTTTTGTTTCCTTTTTACGCCATATGCATGTGTTGAATTTTAGTGCACTGTTTATAGGTGTTAAATATATTTTAGAAATGTTTTTTAAAGGAGGAGGAGAAACATAAGACATAGCAGAAGCAGAAGCAGAGGAGGAGGAGGAGAAAGAAGAAGGGGAGGAAGAAGAATGGGAGGAAGGAGGAGAGGAGGAGGAGGAAGAGGAGGAGGAGGAAGAAGGGGAGGAAGAGGAAGGAGGAGGAGGAAGAAGAGGAGGAGGAGGAGGGGGGAGGAGGAGGAGGAGGAGGAGAAGGAGAAGGAGAAGAAGAAGAAGAAGAAGAAGAAGAAGAAGAAGAAGAAGAAGAAGAAGAAGAAGAAGAAGAAGAAGAAGAAGAATTATTGATGTTCTTGATGGAAATCTTCTTCTGATATGACCAGTCAATGCAAGCAAACAAGTCAAAACTTTGCTACCTCTTTGCCACCAGCGGCGCTTCCCTCCAACTCTTTGCCACTCACCAGGAGACTGAACCAGACCTCAAGTCAGAATTTCTGACCCCCTCCGACCCACACAAAAGGACCCCAAGGGGGGGAGACTCTCCATAGCAACACATCTGTCCTCTAGAGCAGGGGTCTCCAACCTTTGCAACTTTAAATCTGAAGGACTTCAGCTCCCAGAGTTCTCCAGCCAGCTTTGCTGGCTGGAGAACTCTAGGAGCTGAAGTCCTTCAGACTTGAAATTGCAAAGGTTGGAGATCCCTGCTCTAGAACATTCATTGCACATATCTGTCCCAGGGACCATAGTTTGAGGATCATTGATTTTGTGCAATATAAAAAATGCAAATA
Source organism: Rhabdophis nuchalis (assembly GCA_039707465.1). NCBI lineage: Eukaryota > Metazoa > Chordata > Lepidosauria > Squamata > Natricidae > Rhabdophis > Rhabdophis nuchalis. The sequence goes on along the minus strand of CM077651.1, from coordinate 7,514,180 downwards.
TTTTTTTCTGCGGACCACCAAAATTTCTCACGGACCACCAGTAGATGACCACTGCTCTAGAAAGCTATCCTCACAGAATTCGGTGTGGTTTCCAGCGTGATGGTGTTCCAGATGTGAGTGATTGAGAAATCTCAATCAGTGATGTTTTTAGGGTACATGCGGTTTCTTTTGTCTGGAACAATTCGGTCTTTTCTGTTTTGTTTTTAAATTGTTTTTACTCTTTTAAACTTCAAAATTAGAAACTGAATTGCTTTTTTCTTATCCTTTCCTCTTATTTGTTTTTCCCCTTGCATTTTAATTGTCGAATTTACTTTATTCAATTTTTTTTCAACTTGTACAAATTATATTAAGTAACAATACAGCAGAGGCCTTAATACTTAAGTAACCAGCTGAAAATAGAAACCCTTATTGTAAAAAAACTATTTTGATGCAATCTGCGATGGGTTTTTATTTTTTAATAATAATAATAATAATAATAATAATAATAATAATAATAATAATAATAATAATAATAATAATAATAATAATAATAATAATAATAATAATAATAATAATAATAATAATAATAATAATAATTTTAATACTTATAAACCGCTCCCTCTCCCCATGGGGACTCGGGGCGGTGCACAGGCAGAATAAAAACAGTAAAAAATATACAAACAGTTCTAAAACCAAATTAAACTTAACCCGTGCTAAAATTCCCATAAAACTAAAAGCTAAAAGCTACCCAATAAAACCCCAAGACAGGGAGACTATCCCAGGCCGGCCAGACAGAAAAAGTGAGTTTTTAATTTAAGACGGAAGGAGCGGAGGTCCGTGGTCGTTCTAATATCGGGGGGAAGGTCGTTCCAGAGGGCCGGGCCCGCCACAGAGAGAGCCCTTCCCCTGGGCGTCGCCCGCTGACAAAGTCTAGTGGACGGCACCCGGAGAAGTCCCTCTCTGTGGGAGCGAATCGGCCGTGAGGATGTATGAGGCAGGATCCGATCCCGCAGATAGCTAGGTCCCGAGCCATGGAGCGCTTTAAAGATGATGATTAACACCTTGAAGCGCACCCGGAAGACGACAGGTAGCCAGTGCAGCTCGCGCAAGAGCGGTGTTACGTGGGTAGACCTTGCGGTCCCCATAATTGCTCGCGCGGCTGCATTCTGAACTAGCTGAAGTCTCCGGGTGCACCTCAAGGGAAGCCCCATGTAGAGAGAGTTACAATAGTCCAGTCGGGATAATCTTATGCTCATGGATATTTTAAATCATAAGTAACACTGCTATAACACTTGTCCCTTTTTATGTTTGATGGTCTGAGCTATCTAAACATTAGAGTGTTAATAATCTTTGTGTTAATAATATTTCTACAGCATAATAATCTATTGCTGTAGAAATACTATTGCATTGAAATAATATAATGTATTATGGAGGTTTTGAGCAATGCAAGGAAAGAAAAAAAGTGTAGAATTGGCCAGGATTTGAATTAAATAAATAACAAATCTTACTGTAATGGAAAGAGGCAAGTTTAAGTTTAAGCAATAGTGGTAAGTACCCTAATTGCTTTCTTAATTATGCTTAGGTCATGCTATAATTTCTCAATAGAGCCAGACTGGACAGATGTTTCTCTGAAATGTCATAGGGTTTCCTACTTGAGCAGAGGGTTAGACTAGATGACCTCCAAGATCCCTTCCAACTCTGCTATTCAGTTATTCTGCCTGGGGAATAAATTGGGTTTGTACCTTAATCAGGTTTAGGACTATTTCAAGTATTGAAAACTCACAGCATATATATTTTGTTCTAAATATTGAAGTGGTATACAGCCATGATGGCATGCGTGCCACAGATGTCACCCAGTGCCCTCTCTGTGGGCACACGAGTTCAGCCCGCCCCACAGATAAGTGCACCTCCTGCCAGCAAGCTGGTTGCCGAGTCTCTGCTGCACATACACGGAGGCGGAGTGCATGCGGTGGCTGTGCCCAGATGCCCAGGGGGTAGGGCACATGCAGGGGTCCATGTGTTCATTCACGGGAGCAGAGCACATGCAGGGGGATGCATGGATGTGCAGGGAGTAGGGCACATGCGCAGGGCACTTGCATGCATTGCATTTTGGGGGTTCACACATGCATGTGCTCATTCACGCATGCACACAGACATGCTTTGCTCACTCGGTCCGGAAAAGGTTAGCCATCTCTTGCATATAGCATAAGTATGAGACCACATTTAGAATATTGCATCCAGTTCTGGTCACCATGATTCAAAAGGCCCTAGAAAGAGTGCAGAAAAGTCAATATGGATGGTCAGGGGTCTAGAAGCTAAATTATGCAATGAACAGCTAAAGGAAATAGGTGTGATGTCTCCCATGGACAGCTCCTCTGACTCTTCCTCAGAGGCCAGGTCGAGGAAGGATGAGCTCATTCCTGGCATGACAGGAACTGGGTTAATTAATGACTCTGAACTGCTGGCCAACATTGATTTATGAGGGGCTTCAGCTGGGGACAGTTTGCAGGTCAAAGAAGAGTTGTCTTTTATGTTGGATCCGAGAGCACGCAGGGCAGAGAAAAGACATGAGCAAAGGAGATCTGCCAAATTACTCAGGAGACGTTCCCCCCCATCTTGATGGGCTGCACCGGAAAGCTATTTATCACAGCAGGCAGAGGGAGGTTTTCTGGAACAACGTGTTTGGTTTATGGCTGTGTGTTTGTTCATGCTTCCGGCTTGACTTTTGTGCCTTGGAGACTCTGAACTTCTCTTGCCAAGTGAGCTCTCATTGGACTGGAAGACCTCTAAGGTCCCTTCAACCTTATGATTCTATGCATCTATCGGTATTCCTAGAAAAGCATCATCTGGTGGCATAATCTGGTTTGATAAACTCTTCGCCTTTCTGATATGTAGCCGATAAAGCATATGACTATACAATTGTTGGTCACAGGTTTGGTGATAGTTAACTGTTCTGTCCCACAGGCTGAATCACCCAGTACACAGGCTTGGCTGCTTGCCTCTGTTTAATTACGAGATAAGCGAATACTTTGGCTAAGAGCCCGGATAACTCACGTAATCCCAAACACGACTAGAAGGCTCAGGCTTTCTGGAATACTGAAGTTCAATCAGTTGCTTCCTGCAAATGTCCCCTCCCAATGTTTCACTTATAAGCTCTCTTGGGAGGGGGCCACTCAGCAACCACCTGGCTCTTAATCATTGTCTGCGAGCCTTCCTCTGATGTAATTGCTGCCTCCGCCTCTCAGCCCTGCTCACTCTGGCATCATGGACAAACTGCCTTTGATCCACCCCACTGCTCCATGACCCAGGTGCCTCCTTGTGGCCAACCAGTCTCTCTGAGTCCTGCTCTGACACTGAGCCCTCCTCCAGGCCTCCCTCCTCCTCCAGAGCAAACTCATGGGGCTCTTTGCTAGAAGAGTCTATCAACAGCTCATCCGGAGCCGGCTGGGCCACAACAGTTAACCACACTAAATGGTTGTATTTAACCTCCAAAATATGCATTTCGGAACTTTCATCTCTATCGAGAACTGTGGCTTTGTATGTTCCTTTATTAAACTTTATTCTTATCACTCAAAAGCAAATCGGGATGATTTAGTGTTTTCTCCAATAAACACATACATCTATAAAAGCCATCATTTGCATGCCCTTAACACATTCGGCTTATGCAGAATACATTTTGCACAGATGCATTTTCCCAAATATTAACAGTGATATCTCTTCATCTACCTATACCTCAGGGTGGGGAGATGGGGACGGGGAGAGAGAGAGAGAGAGAGAGAGAGAGAGAGAGAGAGAGAGAGAGAGAGAGAGAGAGAGAGAGAGAGAGAGAGAGAGAGAGAGAGAGAGAGAGATAAGCCGCTTATTCTTCAAAATACCTCATTGATTGAAATGACTTGGTACTTTCCCAAAGGTAATACTTTTCCTACTTTGTGTTAAAGTAGGCCAAGGAGTTGCCCAAAAGGAAGGCATAAAAGGGGGAATTTATGCCACATTATGCAAGATCTGCCTCTTTTGTAAAGTTCAGAGAGATCCAAAATAAGTATTCTGTCCTATAGTTAAAAGTCTGCATTTCTGCATTTTCTCTATCGGATTTTTTTCCCCCTTGCTGTCCACGAACACTCTTATATAATATCTCTATAAATAGCCCATGACCACTTTTGCAATCTTTGATTTTTTCAGCAGGCCTCCAGTCATAACTTGATAGGCACAAGACGCAATTGCCAACTTCTCTGCCCTGGACAACATGAAAATTCAAGTGCCTTTCTAAACTTATACAGATAGTCCTTGATTTGCGACCACAATCGACCCCAAAAATTTATGTTGCTAACTGAGATGTAGCTATTTCAATTTCAACTCTGAACTGGGTTTAATCCGAATGCAAGTTAGAAATGTTATTTCTTTTTTTTCCCAAATGTTAGGAATATAATCCTAGTGTTGGGTTGGATATAGATAGATAGATAGATAGATAGATAGATAGATAGATAGATAGATAGATAGATAGATAGATAGATAGATAGATAGATAGATAGATAGATAGATAGATAGATATAGATATAGATATAGATATAGATATAGATATAGATATAGATATAGATATAGATATAGATATAGATATAGATATAGATATAGATATAGATATAGATATAGATATAGATAGATAATTGTTTCCACAACTTCCTGTAAGGGCCCCATTTAAGGGAGGAGTCATGCTGTTTCCCTCTCTGCCTGTCGGCTCATCACCAGAGACCATCTAGACAGAGAATCATTTGTTAGAGGGAAACAGCATGTCTCCTCCCTTAAATGGGGCCCTTACAGGAAGTTGTGGAAACAATTATCTATACTAAATACTCCTGGATTAGCTGATGAAACAGGGTAGAACTGATTAGGCTGGAGTGCTAAGGCCTTGGATTCATTACAGCCCCGGTTCGAATCCCAGTGGGGTGTGGCCAACTGATGAGAGCTAATAAGCTCGAAATAGATCTATCCTGGTCTCTCTCTAATTTAATTTATTGATCAGCTCATAAAACTAACGCACACACACACACACACACACACACACATATATATATATGTGTGTGTGTGTGTGTGTGTGTGTGTTAGTTTTTATGAGCTGATCAATAAATTTAAATTTGAGAGACCAAGATAGATCTATTTCGAGCTTATTAGCTCTCATCAGTTGGCCACACCCCACTGGGATTCAAACCGGGGCTGTAATGAATCCAAGGCAGAATCCCAGTGGGGTGTGGCCAACTGATGAGAGCTAATAAGCTCGAAATAGATCTATCTTGGTCTCTCAAATTTAAATTTATTGATCAGCTCATAAAAACTAATACATATATCTAAAAAATATTACACAACGTAACTAAAAAATGGTTCTCTGTCTAGATGGTCTCTGGTGATGAGCCGATAGGCAGAGAGGGAAACAGCATGTCTCCTCCCTTAATGGGGCCCTTACAGGAAGTTGTGAAACCAATTATATCAGCCTATATATATATATATATATATATATATATGTATGTATGTATGTATGTATGTATGTATGTATGTATGTATGTATGTATGTATGTATATATATATATATATATATATATATATATATATATACATACATACATACATACATACATACATACATACATACATATATATGAAGAATGATTCTTAAGTCTCCTCCCCTTAAAGGGACCCTGAACAGGAGCTGTGAGAATCATTCTTCATTTAAGAGTCCTGTAAATTGGCTGATATATCAGGAATACCAGATAGCTCAAGGCATAGAGAGCTTGCCTCAAATGCTGGAAAGCCCTGGTTCAAATCCCAGTAGAAGGAGTATGGCCAGCTGAAGAAGGCTAATAAGCCTGAAATGGATCCATCCTGGTCTCTTTATTTTCAGCCCTTAAAAAATCTAACATATCTAAAATATATATATATATATTTGTTTTCGTAGATTTTCACGGGTATAGGTATGTAGATTTTGGTTTATTCGGGTCTTTTCCCGTGTAAAATTTTACACGGGAAAAGACCCGAATAAACCAAAATCTACATATATATATATATATATATGCCATGATTGAAAATGGTATCTGTAACTTTAACTGATACAGTGGAATGCGATTGACTGCTGCTTCCTCAGTCAGCCATAAGAGGGAGCCACAAGCACTGTTAGATCCTGATTATTTTGAAGGGAGACTCTGTAATGTTGGGTTAGATCAGTGAAAAGCGAAGAAGCAGGAAGAATTGTGTATTGAGCAACTGTAAGCCAACTGTTTGAGTTATAGACTGTATTTTGATTCAAGACTGACTATCACTTGTTTGTGAAGAAGTAGTTTACTTTATTTTCCACCGCAAGTAAAAGTCTGCTTGTTTTTACCATCGGTGTCTGTGACTAATAGTGTGAATCTCTAGCAGCATATCTCTTGCTGCAACTCCGTTACACATCTCTCGATCTCCTAACGGAGATATCCTCAACCTTTACTTGGTGGTATCCTTCTCTTTTGCATAAAGGTAAAGGTTCCTCTCTCACATATGTGCTAGTCTTTCCTGACTCTAAGATGGTTAAGTGAGCAGCATGAACTGCGTCCATGCTGTGACAGTTGTAAGTCATAAGTCACTGTTGTAAATTCAGATCATTTAGCAATGATCTCTCTGTGTATGTCTAAATATCAAAAGTGCCTATCTCCACAGTCCTCCCTGCCCGATTTTTTTATAAAGGCGCCGTGAATGCTCCCCCATTAATTCAATTAAAACCAGTAAAAAAATATTTGTTGCCGTTGTAAATAACTTTTCAACAGGAATAAATACTTTTTATTGTTCTTCACTGAGCAACTGTTCCAAGCCAGTTTGGCAGCGAGAGAAGGAAAATTACTTGGAATCGTTAACAGAGAAGATAGTCAATCAAACACCCCATCCAGGCTGCTTCTCCCATAAATTTGTTGATTGGTATATACATTTATATGCTGTCCAGCAACCCATAAGAGGCTTTGGTTTGTTCACACAATTCAGAAGGCAGATTAGTAAATATACATTTTGTTGATGTAAGTGAAATTGGGGAGTTGCAAAAGGAAACGTCCCTTTTTTTTTCTTCCAAAAATAAATCCGCAGGCATGTCAACGACTTTATAAAGAAAAAAAAATTGATATTTCTGTTGCATTATATTTATTTTATTTATTTTATTTTATTAAATTTATACCCCACCCTTCTCCTTGTTAGGACCCAAGGCGGCGCACAGGCATTATATAAAACCACAGAATACAATATCAATTAAGATATATTAAATTAATTAAACCCGTTATAAAACCCATGTTAAAACCTTGCCAAATTATAATTTATTTTTAAAAAGTCAGAAACGGGGGGCTATCCTAGGCCGGCTTGTTGGAATAAATACCTCTTAAGACGTTGGCGGAAGAGGCGGAGGTCCGAGATAGTGCGAAGGTCGGGGGGTAGGTAGTTCCAGAGGGCCGGGCCCGCCACAGAGAAGGCCCTTCCCCTGGGTGTCACCAACCGGCATTGCCCCGCCGACAATGTATTATTATAAATGTATTATTGTCACTGTACATAGAAAATAGACAAAAATAGACAAACCCTAATTTATAAAGTGTTTGGTCTACCCAATTATGGGACTGAGTATATGGTTTCCGCCTTTTGCAATGTCCCATAATTAGGAAGACTAGGTTGTCCTGACAAAAAACACTTAATCTTTCCCCTGGTGTTGCCAACAAAGTGAGGAGAGCCCGTGGCTTAGAGGTTAATACATCTACCTAACATGCAAGCAGCTCTGATTCGAAACCCAGAAGGGTATGGCTAGCTGATGAGAGCTAAATAGCTTGAAATAGATCTATATTGGTTTATTTATTTGTCAGTAAAACCTAAATTCAACCTAATTTATAAAGTAATTTCATTCACCTTGTCATACACCATGTCTACTGTCACCTATGAAATGAACATCAAAAGGTAATATTTGTTCAGTGACTTGTTTCATGTTGTTTTGGGCAGAAATCTATTTTTTCAGAAGCATCAAGTTTGGCTTATTCTACATTCCCAATTCATCTTAGACCAGAGAGAGTCAATGTGATGGCTACTAATTAAGTGTCCTCCAAATATTTCCTGGTAAACAGGTAAAGGTTTCCCCTGTCCAGTTGTGTTGAATCCTAGAGTGCTCCTCTCCATTTCTTAGCCAAAGAAGCCAGTGTTGTCTGAAGACACATCTGTGGTCATGTGGCCAGCATAACACATGGAATGCTGTTATCTTCCTACTGAAGAGGAACCTGTTTATCTCCTGGTGGTGACCCTTTGAGAGCTGAATGCAATAAAATTTCATTTTAACGTATAATGATTAGTCTATGTTCAGTGACAATAAAGTTGTATTATTCTACTAGCCTTCCCAGCCACGCGTTGCTGTGGCCCAGTCAGGAGGGACACAACCCTCATCAATCTCTCTATCCCTCTACCTACCTACCTACCTACCTACCTACCTACCTACCTACCTACCTAGTGTATTTCTCCCTCTCTCTATCCACCTACCTACCTACCTACCTACCTACCTACCTACCTACCTACATACATACATACATACATACATACATACATACATACTGTATTTCTCCCTCTCTCTATCCTTCTACCTACCTACCTACCTACCTACCTACCTACATACATACATACATACATACATACATACATACATACTGTATTTCTCCCTCTCTTTATCCCTCTACCTACCCAGCTACCTGCCTACCTACCTACCTTCTGTATGTATGTTGTATGCAATGTTCATTAAATGTCTGGCTTTCATGCCTGTAAGATTTGGAAAGTAGTGAAACCCCAAGGAACTAGGACAGTTTGGAACTAGGACAGTTTCTACTCTTCTATATCTCTTCTATAGTGACATTCAACAAAGTAGAGGAAGAAGGGTAGGGAAAGCAGGGGAAAAAATAACCTCCTTTCCATTTTGATTACACAGAGTTTTGCTAATTTGGATAGGTTCTTATAAAAAGGAAAGCAAAAAAAAAAAAAACCCCCGCTATCCATCTGCATAATATTCATACTAACTGCAAATTAGCAGGTTTTTCAATTTGTTTACTGAACTCTAATTTAGCAGCACAAATATAGCTGAACACAGACAGATTTATATCCAGGCTGTTAAGAACTAAGCTCTCAACGTGTTCTGCCAAGGGACTTGAATCTATCAGTCTCAAGTCCTCCTATATTAAAATTGATCCATTTGCAAATTGCTTCCTTCCCATTCATAAAGGAGCAAAAAAATGGGTAAGGATATTTAAAACAAACAAACCGAATGTTCATCGATCAGTTGTCTTCCCGCCAAGTTTGATTTGAGGCAGAAGACCCCGATGTCCTGTAGCAGTTTCCAAGGATCATTCTCTTGTAACACATTCTGAGAGGTTGGGAAAAGCTAGCTCAAGATGTTCCTCTCCAATTTTATTTTATTCACTTTATTTTATTATTTTATTAGTGGGGGGAGGGGACTGAAAATGTACAAGTCGGGAGTCAATGATGAATGACAGCTTTGTTTTTGTTCCACGGTAGTTAGAATCTAGTTTTGCACGTTGACTATAACTCACTGCCAGGAGTTCGATCCTGATTGGCTCAAGGTTGACTCAGCGTGTCATCCATCCAAGGTAAATGTAATAGGCTAGGCTAGGCTAGGCTAGGCTAGGCTAGGCTAGGCTAGGCTAGGCTAGGCTAGACAAAAATGGAAAGGAAAGGAAAGGAATGGAATGGAATGGAATGGAATGGAATGGAAAGGAAAGGAAAGGAATGGAATAGAATAGAATAGAATAGAATAGAATAGAATAGAATAGAATAGAATAGAATAGAATAGAATAGAATAGAATAGAATAGAATAGAATAGTGGGAAGGGACCTTGTAGATCATCTAGTTCCCTCCTACCCAAGTAGGAGACCCTACATCATTTCTGACAGATCCAGTCTCTTCTTGAAAGCCTCCAGTGATGAAGCTCCCACAACTTCTGAAGGCAACTTCTGTTCCATAGATTGATTGTTCTCACTGTCAATCCACTGTCAATCTCAATAGTTTCCATCACATATGGTTTTTTTTTAATGTCCCCCCACTTCTCTAGTCTCGCTTTGCTATAATACAATACAATAGCAGAGTTGGAAGGGACCTTTGAGATCTTCTAGTCCAGCCCCCTGCCTAGGCAGGAAGCCCTACACCACTACAGACAAATGGCTATGCAACATCTTCTTAAAGACTTCCAGTGTTGGAGCATTCATAACCTCTGGAGGCAAGCTGTTCCACTGGTTAATTGTTCTCACTGTCAGGAAATTTCTCCCCAGTTCTAAGTTGCTTCTCTCCTTGATTAGTTTCCACCCATTGCTGCTCCTCATCTTGGGTGGAAGCAAAATGATTCTGGAGAGGATGAACATTTTCGAAAGAGCTGGCATGGTCATAATCCACTCAGTATCAAGGAGGCAGCCGTAGAGGTGGTCAACAATATTAAGTATCTGGGGGTGCAGATGTTCTGGCTAGGCTTCCGGATACAGTAAAACACACATGATTAAGGCCCAAAACCCTCTTTTTATTTCAAAGGCTGAGAATTATCTTCATTCACAGCCCATAATGAGTTCCAAATAGTAGTAAAGAGTTCTACAGCAGGCTGCCAAAGTCCTTCGGGGTAAGGCTGATAAGCACCCACCTTTCTCTCCCTTGAAAATGCTGCCAAAGACTTAATTGGCAATTCGCTTGGCAAGGCCCCATGGAGCAAAGAGTCAAAACGGAGTTTCAGAATTTAAACCGACCAGCATGAACCAAGTTGCTTCCTGCTAAGGCTCACGTGCCTTAGCTCCTCCTTTATGTCCTATGGGAAGGGCCAATCACCTCCAAGCCTTACTCCTGAGTTGTCCCTTCTCTTTTAACTGTTCTTGCCTTCTGGCAGCTCTGAACATGCCTTTCCTCTGCCTCCCTCCTGTCCATCTCTGGAAGCTCCAGAAGCAGTGGAGTACTGATTGCGATTATGAGATGGCTAGATTAAAACTTTCATGACATCTAGTTGCTGCTCTTGCCATGTCCGAAAAGAAAATGCGAAGCTGCAAAGGCAGAATTGCAGAGCGGCTGTAAGAAGTATAAACAAGGGACAGTTCAATGCAGTGAAAGATGAAATGCTAATGCAAATATATATATATATTGAAAGGAATATAGAAAACATAATAAGGAAATGAAAAATGTAGCAAAAAATGTAAGAAGTATACTTAAAATAGGATATAATTAAATATTAAAATATTATATGGGAGGGAGGGAGGAAAGAAGGAAATAGTTAAGGAGGGAAGGAAGGAAGGAAATAAGGAAGGAGGGAGGGAAAGGAGAAAAGAAGGAAGGAAGGGAGGGAGGGAGGTGGAATGGAAGGAAGGGGGGAAAGGGAAGCAAGGAAGCAAGAAAAGAGGGAGGGAAAGAAGGAAGGAAAGAAAGAGAAGAAGGGGGAAGAGAAGCAAGAAGGAAGCAAGGAAATAAAGAAGGGAGGGATGGAGGGAGGGAGGGAAGAAAGGAAAAAGGAAAGCGGGAGGGAGGAGGAGGGAAGGAAGGAAGGAAGGAAGGAAGGAAGGAAGGAAGGAAGGAAGGAAGGAAGGAAGGAAGGAAGGACGGACACAATTGGCATACTGGGCATTAGCAAACCGAAATGGACTGGAACTGGCATATCCTTACTACTAAGGCCATACAAAGCAATGAAGGAATGACTTTATTTTCATATGAAGAATGATGAAGCTAAGACAGAACTCAGGTACAAAATGTTCCATGGCCAAATAATATCAGTTCGACTTTGCAGACTTCCCTTAACATGACAGCGATCCTAGTTTATGTTCCAACTACCGATGCCGAAGACAAGAAGGCTGAAGGGCTTTATGGTAATCTTCAATCTTAAGGAACATACCAGAAGGATTTATTTATTATTGAATTTATAGGCTGCTCAATTCCACCAGGATCCCGAATGGCATGCAGCCGAACATCACTCAAAATGGGAATCCAAGAAGATCCGGTTCTTGAAACCTATGCAAAAAACAAAAACAGAACAGTCCAGACACAACATGGTCAATCAAACTGGCTTCAGCAGGTCAGCAGAAGAGTGTGGGCTGAATATTAAATCATGATTTCTTCACCCAATGTATCTCTCTCTCTCTCACACACACACACACACTATATATATATGTTTTCATAGATTTTCACGTATGCTGGTCTTGTTGTATTTGAGTCTTTTCCCGTATAAGATTGAGATTATCTTGGCAATGTTTCAGCCAGGTCTCACTCACCATCTTCAGGCTGGCGTCTTAAACCAGTGATTGAGACCTCGCCGAAACGTTGCCAAGACAATCTCAATCTTACACAGGAAAAGACCCGAATATAACAATGCTCTCTACATGGGGCTCCCCTTGAAGAGCACCCAGAGGCTCAAACTGGCCCAGAATGCGGCTGCGTGGGTAATTATGGGGGCGACACAATGCTCCCATGTAACACCCCTCCTGCGCAAGCTACACTGGCTTCCGTTGGTTTTCCGGGTACGATTCAAGGTGTTGGTTACTATCTTTAAAGCGCTCCATGGCTTAGGACCTGGGTACTTACAAGATTGCCTTCTGCCACTGAGAGCCTCCCACCGGCCCATACGCTCCCATAGAGAGGGTCTGCTCATGGAGCCATCAGCTAAACAATGTCGACTGGCGACACCCAGGAGGAGAGCCTTCTCCATGGGAGCCCCTGTCCTCTGGAACGAATTGCCCCCGGAATTAAGAACTATCCCTGACTTACGCACCTTCCGCCATGCTCTCAAAACCATTTTTTTCCAACAAGCCGGGCTGGCATAAAAATGATTTTTTAAATACGAATTTTTATTAATTTTAATCGGAGTTTGTTTGGTTTTTTAATTTTAAGAGAGACCAAATTGTTTAATATGCTTTTATTTATTTTATTTATTTTAATTTATTTTATCATATTTGTATACCGCCCTATCTCCCCAAAGGGACTCAGGGCGGTGCACAGAAGTATAAAAGCAATACATACAAAACAATTTAAAATAAATTAAATTAGGGTCTGTGCTAAAAATTTTGTTAAAAACTTCCGAATCAGTTAAGACTTTACCCATTAAAACTATGCCAGGCCGGCCACTTGAAATAGATGTGTCTTTAATGCACAGCGGAAGAGGCGTAGGTCCAAGATGGTATGAAGGTCGGGGGGTAGGTTGTTCCAGAGAGCAGGCCTTGCCACAGAGAAGGCTCTCCCCCTGGGGGCCACCCGTCAGCATTGTCCGGCAGATGGTACCCTGAGGAGGCCCACTCTGTGGGAGTGGACAGGTCTAAGGGAGGTATGTGGTAGGAGGCAGTCCCGCAGGTAACCAGGTCCCATGCCATGGAGCGCTTTAAAGATGGTTACTAACACCTTGAAGCGCAACCAGAAGGCCACAGGCAGCCAGTGCAGCTTGCGCAGGAGAGGTGTTACATGGGAGTATCGAGAAACTCGCAAAATCCCCCGCACGGCCACATTTTAAAACTGTTGTTAACTTTTATATATCTGTTTTACTTTGGCTGTACACCACCCTGAGTCCTTCAGGAGTAGGGCGTTATAAAAAAACTAATAAACCTAAACCTAAGACCAGCATATATATCCTGCAAAATCTCCTTTCCCTCCCTACTTCAAGGGAAGGATACTGTAAAATCTCCATTCCTTCCCCACTCCAGAGGAAGGATATTGCAAAATCTCCATTCCCTCCCCACTCCAGGGGAAGGATACTGCAAAATCCCCATTCCTTCCCCACACCTGGAGGAAGGATATTGCAAAACCTCCATTCCCAATCCACTCAGGGGCCAGCCAGCTCTCCAAAATACTCAGATTTTCCACTACAGGTTCTCCAGAACTTGTCAGAACCTGCTGAATTTCACCCCTGATATGAAGGCAAGACAGATTTAAAACCAAATCAGAAATATCCATAATCTGGGCAAGCTTGAGGACACCTCTCTGATAGCTGGAAATGCAAATCGAGTCGAAGCTCCAAGCCATGAAAGTTAAGGAGCAGAGAGTCAGAAAAATTGGAATACAATTAAAAATAAAGAGCACCCAACTAATGACCACAGGCACAGAACCCAGCTTAGAACTGACAGCGAAGATATTGTAGTGGTGGGTAGCTTCTGGCTTTTAGGAGGGACGATACACAGCAACAAAAGGAAACAGCAGTCAAGAAATTTGCTGCAGGTTAACACTTGATATGGTAATAAGGATTGCAACTTTTAAAATATCACGGGTTTCTTTTTCCAGCTATGGCATTGACTTCATAAAATGAAATCCAGAAAGAAGCCCAGCTGATACATTTCTGTTTTTTAGGAATCAATACACAAGATATCTGTTGATGGAGAATGATTACGATCACTATTTCAAGCACTATACGCCTAAAAACTGTAGCCTTAATACATGTGCAGCCTAGTATGGCAGTAGAATTAGAAAAATAAGTAAAGCTGGCACAAACTGGAGGGGTTTTGCTTCACAAACTGAGAAGCAAGGAATGCTTACAAAGAGGTGACATTCTGGGTTTGTCGATAGGAAGCCGGATAGAAAAAGAAGAAATAATGGCATCCTGTGAGGGAAAGAATATGTTCAATGAATCTTTATGTTGCTGCAGAAAGTCTCTGGGAAGATTCCCAGAAGAAAACCCAGCAAATTTATGAGCCTCGAGACAAAGTTCAAAAGAAATCCAATCATTTATTAGGATTAACATCCTGACGTTTCTTCGTTGCAGCTAAAACTGCAAATCATTTAACGGTGTCTGCACTTTACCCCTGTATCCCCCTCCCCTCTGCCTGGTAATAAATCACGTTAGCCAATTAGCAGCGTAACTGAATCTATTCATGCGCATTACAGGCCAGCTTGAAATTTCCCTCTGACCACAGGAATGTTTGGAATTCACCCTTCTCTATGTCAACTCGATAAAGAGTCTTGGTGATGTTTTTGCGAGTTGACAGTCTCCCTCTTTGGGGTCTCCCTCTTTGGGCTCCCTCTTTTGGCAGGTTGGAGCGGGGCACAAATTCTGACATGGGGTCTGCTTCGGCCTCCTGGTGTGGGGCTTTGGGCAAAGGCTGGAGGGAAGTGCTGCTGGTGGCAAAGAGCCGGAGGGCCTTGTTCCAGTGGGACTGCATCAAGGCCTGGAACTGAGAGAAAGGTAGTAGAGGCTAATGTGACCAGAATAAACATTAAATTTCAAGCAGAACATATTTGCTTGTGCCCCAAAGTTGGATAGTTGTAGTTGGGTAGTATAAGAAATTGTTGTGGCACGCCAGCTGCCAGCAGAGCTGGCTGCAGACTCAGATGAGGAGGAACCTGGGCCAGTCCTGGGGAAGACTTTAATGGATGCTCTGCGTCAGAAGCAGAGATAGAGCCAGGGCCATCCAACATTTCCCAGTCACCGGAGAGGCAGCTGCCTTTGGAGACTGATATGTGTGAGGAGAAAGAACAGCTGGGGCCTGTTCCAGATGCATGTAAGTGCAGAGCAGTTAGAAGAGGTGAACAATAGAGGACAAGGACTCGGCTCGAGAAGCAAAGCACACGTTGATGCTAAATGGCCCCTCCCTGGCTGGGGAATAAATAGAAGGAAATGGGAGTGGTGGTCGTAGGAGACAACAGTTTGTATTGCTGAAGATTTTGCTCATTGTGTTTTGTGTCACAAAGAATGCTTGCCAGAACTTAATTTGCAGCCTTTCAGATTGGGGCCTTGCAATTATCACAAGAAAGTGATAAGGTCTGTTGCTGCCATCAACTCCTTGAAGGGCTATTGCCTGGATTTTTTGGTGGGTGAATGTAATTAATTCACAAGAGGTAATTAAAGAGGGTTTTTTCATGACAAAGAGTCTGTTTCTTGCTTCTGCTAAGGCTGGGTCAGAACAAAAATCAGGAAATCTAGGCAATCCAAATGAATATTTATTGCAAGATTAAGCTCTTGATAGCCAGATCTGGCCCTAGGTTCTGCCTCAGTTTATCTTCACATTAGCTACTAATGGTCAAAGCAATTTGGCGGTAGGTAAGAGTCATTGGAATTCAAGTTGGGCTGGACTTAGGGTTAGGGTTAGGGTTAGGGTTAGGGTTAGGAAGGAATTCAAGACTGATAACTTGTTTGACCTCTCAGCCTCCCAGGCCCAGCCTGGTCATCTCCTACAGAAGTTCTATGCTGAACTAAAAAGAGTATATATCAGAAATAGAAAAAAAAGTTATTGTAGTGGCAACTGAATTTCACTAATTGGACAATATTTACTTGCCTAACCAGATCAACAGAAAAACCACAGATAAGCAGAAAAGCAGTGAATGTGGGACTGATTTTTAACTTCCTTCTGGCTTCCCCATTGACTCTGCTTGTAGGCAGGGGGCATCAGAAATCACACTCACATAACTATGGATATGATGCAACAGTCACAACTTTGCAAATACAATTTCAATTCCATAGGACTGATGAGAAATTTTTCATGCGATTCTTTAAGTTAGCAGACTGGCAGATTTAACAAACAAGGGAGTTTTTTTTTCCAGTCTAGAGTTCTCTTTTATATAATGCACATTCAGGATATAAAATGGGTCAGTTTTCCAGAATGCAAACGGCATAATTGTCATCGCATAAATAGCATACATAAACTGTGAGAATTGCATAGATAATTTCAGCCATGATTTCTGCAATGCAAATGGAGGAATGTATGGTTTAGCTTTTAACCATTTTCATCTTATTGGTAAGAATAGGATAGGATAGGATAGGTTAGGATAGGATAGGATAGGATAGGATAGGATAGGATAGGATAGGATAGGATAGGATAGGATAGGACAGGACAGGACAGGATAGGACAGAATAACAGAGTTGGAAGGGACTCAGAAGATCTTCTAGTCCAACACCCTGCTTAGGCAGGAAGCCCTACACCACTTCATACAAATGGTTATTTAACATCTTCTTAAAATCTTCCAGTGTTGGAGCATTTGCAACTTCTGGAGGCAAGTTGTTCCACTGATTAATTTTCTAACTTAAGTATTCATGTGAACTATCATGTACAATTAAACTTCAGTGTGTCCCAGAGGAAGCTCCTAATATTTATTTATTCATCACATTTCAATATTGCCCACCTCACTTAGGACTTTTCTTCCTTTATTTCAACATTTTAAAAAAAACACCCTGTTTTTTCCATTTTAATGCTTGTTTTCTTTTTCTCCACATTACAGTCAGTCCCTGGAGTGCTTTAGTTGTGAAAACTTAATCGCAGAAGTACCATTTATTGTAACCTATACTTCCCAACACAGCAAAAAGAATTCTGGGCAAATCCAGGTAAGTTCAATAAATCAGTGCATCAAATCATATTACAAAATGTGTATGCGCAAGCAAAACAGCTTCTGGATGTGCTAAAATATGCTTTTTTTAAATACTTGCTGATTTCAGTATTGTATTCAGTTAAGGTTCTGTATTCTTTGGAGGCTTTTACCATTTTTTTAAAAAGGACATTATGATAGAAAACAGAGGCAGATCACCAGTGCCTTGGTAAGGCCACACTTGGAATAATACAGTTTTGGTCGCCACGATGTAGAAAAGACGTGGAGACTCTGGAAAGAGTGCAGAGAAGAGCAACCAAGATGATTAGGGGACTGGAGGCTAAACCATATGAAGAATGGTTGCAGGAACTGGGTATGTCTAGTTTAATGAAGAGAAGGACCAGGGGAGACATGATAGCAGTGTTCCGATATCTCAGAGGGTGCCACAAAGAAGAGGGAGTCAAACTATTCTCCAAGGCACCTGGGGGCAGGACAAGAAGCAATGGGTGGAAACTAATCAAGGAGAGAAGCAACTTAGAACTAAGGAGAAATTTCTTGACAGTTAGAACAATTAACCTCTGGAACAGCTTGCCTCCAGAAGTTGTGAATGCCCCAACCCTGGAAGTCTTTAAAAAGATGTTAGATAGCCATTTGTCTGAAATGGTATAAGGTTCCTGCCCACGCAGGGGGTTGGACTAGAAGACCTACAAGGTCCCTTCCAACTCTGCTATTGTATTGTATTGTATTGTATTGTACTTCTGCACAGATCTATGTATGACGTTTGCAGGAATTTTAGGAGATTCTTCTTCCAGGGAAGGAGTTTGAGAACGGACAGATTAACACAAAGAGAAGAGTCCTTGTAGGTCATCTAGTCCAACCCCCACCCCCACCCCCACCCAAGCAGGAGACCTTACATCTGCTTCAAGAGGCAACTGGACTTTCTGGTTTTTCTTTGAAGACCTTTTGCTTCTCATCCAAGAATTCTTTGGACCTGAGGGAGCTTCTTGGATGAGAAGCGAAACGTCTTCAAAGAAAAACCAGAAAATCCAGTTGCATCTTGAAAAAAAAAAACAACTTTGGGTTTGTACATAGATCTGTGCAGAATTGATCTGCCTCTATTTTCTATCCTAATGTCTTTTTATGTCCCACCTCTGTAATTTTCCCACCCAAATATCAACCAGGCTTAACCAGAACTAGTTGCTGATCCTACACAGGGATGATCATATGCCATCAAGTGAACCAAGCCAACAAGTTAATATTAAAAGCATCAGGTAGAAGTACCTTGCTCAATAGCAATAACTGTGAAAGGGATCTTGGAGTCCTAGTAGACAACCATTTAAATAGGAGCCAGCTGTGTGCAGCAGCTGCCAAAAAAGCCAACACAGTTCTAGGCTGCATAAACAGAGGGATAGAATCAAGATCACGAGAAGGATTAATACCACTTTATAATGCCTTGGGAAGGCCACAACTGGAATACTGCATCCAGTTTTGGTCACCACGAAAAGATGTGGAAACTCTAGAAAGAGTGCATTTATTTATTAGAATAGGTTTTTTAATTTTTATATACTTTATATATTTTGTATGTATTTTAACATCCCTGTGCGCCGCCCTGGGTCCATTTGGAGAAGGGCGGGGTATAAATTTAATTAAAAAAAATAAAATAAAAAAAAAGTGCAGAGAAGAGCAACAAAGATGATTAGGGGACTGGAGGCTAAAACATATGACGAATGGTTGCAGGAACTGGGTATGTCTAGTTTAATGAAAAGAAGGACTAGGGGAGACATGATAGCAGTGTTCCAATATCTCAGCGGTTGCCACAAAGAAGAGGCAGTCAAGCTAGCCTCCAAAGGACCTGAGGGCAGAACAAGAAGCAATGAGTGGAAACTAATCAAGGAGAGAAGCAACTTAGAACTGAGGAGAAATTTCCTGACAGTTAGAACAATTAATCAATTGCCTCCAGAAGTTGTGAATGCTCCAACACTGGAAGTCTTTAAGAGGATGTTGGATAGCCATTTGTCTGAAATGGTATAAGGTTCCTGCCTAGGCAGAGGTTTGGACTAGAAGACCTCCAAGGTCCCTTCCAAGTCTGTACAATTGAATTGAATAGATGTGCATTTCACTGAAAGGTCTATCAACACAAAGCTCAGGGCAGGGAAGAGAAAGCTATCTTTAACCTGATGCATTCCATTTCTTCCTTTGCCAGTTTAAGTTCACATCCCTGACCATGGCAATTAGGGTGCAATATGTCTGATACATATAAAAACACATAGAGACTTATGAACAATTTTCCCAGGCTACTTATTTATAAAAATGCATATAATCACCCATCTCAACCTCGTGACTCACAGGACAAGTAAAACAGTAATTACCCTATTTCAAACACTCAATTACGGGCACAAGTGAATTTGAGATGCCAGTGCTGCGCTTCAGCTTCAGTTATTATAGGAACAATGTCGATTAAAAAACAGACTGAGAGGAAGAAAACTTACCTTCCAAGTCTAGATGCTCTTTCGGTAATAAACGGTGGGGTTTACTGGGTGGGAATTAAGGTTTATCACTACTAACCTCTAAAATGAACTTCCTATTTTACTAAGCATACAATCGGCCCTCCTGTTGATCTTTTTTTTTTTAATCATACAAAATACAAAGCAGAGAAGGAAAAAAATAAGAAATTAAGGGAACAGAGCAGGGGAGAAAGGAGGGGGTGAGATACAAGGGGAAAGAGAAAAAAGAAAGGAAAGGGGGGATTGACTTCCAACTCAAGATACACACATTGCAACCTCAACTTTTTGCTTTTACACATTAATATGTAACTAGCCATTCCTGTAACATCAAATCTTTCTAATCAACAAAACCAAGGTCAATGTTTCATTATTTTTCCTCCACAAGCACAAATTCCAGAAGGGATGTCCAAATGAAAACATATTGTCCTCTTTGAATAAAATAATCAATTCACTCATTCTTGCTTTTTCTTCCTTCCTATGTTTACTTCTATTTGTACCTTTGTGAACTGTCACCAGTTTTACTTACAAAATTCATTGTATTCTTTCAAATTTTTTGATCTTACTGGAGGGAAAAAGGGGGAAACCCTTTTTTCACCTTTTTTGAATCCTTCAAAGTACTAAACTTAAAAAAAACACCACTTTTTTAAAATCAAAATTTTCTAATCCATTTTTGTCTTTGACTTCTTAATGTTAAGAAGTCAAAGACAAAGATGGATTAGAAAATTTTGATTTTAAGGTAAAGGTTTCCCTTGGACATATGTGCTAGTCGTTCCCAAATCTAGGGAGCGATGCTCAGCTCTGTTTCAAAGCCCAAGAGCCAGCGCTGTCCGAAGACGTCTCCGTGGTCATGTGGCCGGCATGACTAAATACCAAAGGTGCACGAAGTGCTGTTACCTTCCCACCAAAGGTGGCTCCTACTTTTCTACTTGTATTTTTTAATGTGTTTTCGAACGGCTAGGTTGGCAGAAGCTGGGACAAGTAACGGGAGCTCACTTCATTACGCAGCGCTAGGGATTCAAACCGCCGAACTGCCAAACTTTCTGATTGTCAAGCTCAGCATCTTAGCCACTGAGCTACTGCATCCCATGTTCTTTTAATGTTACGTTTAGATTCCTCCCTCCAAACTGCCCTTATAGAATAATATACAACCTGTTTTCTCTTTACAGAGTTTTGTTACCTCACGCTATCATTTTCTCCATGGAGGAATTAATTTTTCAATCCAGTCCAGTTCACCTATCAGTTAAGAATAAGCTTCCTGTTAAAAAGGCAAGCAATGTAGATTTTAAAAAAAAATCAACCAATGGGTGACCTTGCATTTTACATTTCTTAAGGATCATTGTAACTTAAACTGCTATTTTAGTTACCAGTTCCTATAGAGACTGCATGAAATGGGGTCAATAAAATGTTATTTATCCGTGCTAAATTTAAAAAGAAAAAAACGGAATAGAGGGGATGGGGAATGAATACTGATATAGAGTATATTTTTAGTCGGTCCCTAAGAAGTGGGGAGTTTTCTTCCCCTATATCAAAAGGAAAGGAAAAGCAATTATAGTGGAAATGGTCTCTCCCTTTACAGATTGTTTTCAGAGAGAGAGAGAAGAGAGAAGAGAAGAAAGAATTGCATAAGAATGGGCTGGGGAAATTCAATTGACAAAAAGTAGAAAATAATAGCCCTTCATTCTCTAATTTTCACCATCCATGCTCCAAAGATTTCTTGTTAATCACAACATGCTGATAATTTAGAAAACCTAGGTTTAGGATAATCGCATTAATCAGAAGTTTAAAATTGTGTGTGTGTGTGTGTGTGACGTTTTGTGCTGATAAATAAATAAAGGGAGAGTAGTATAGACCTATTTCAAGCTATTTAGCTCTCATCAGCTAGCCATACCCTTACTGGGATTTGAATATAAATATATAAAATTTTATTTTTCCCAGTATAAACATTCATTATTTTATGGACAGTACATTGACTGGGTCAAGTCTATTGTTTAAGCTACTCAAACAATACTAATACAAATCAATATATGTGTGTGTGTGTGTGTGTGTTCTATCCTAGTCTCTCTGATTTATTTATTGATCAGCTCATAATACTAACACACATATTAAAAAATTAACACAACGGAACTCATGGCTTTCTGTCTAGATGGTCTCTGGTGATGAGCCGAAAGGCAGAAAAGGAAACAGTATGTCTCCTCCCTTAATTGGGGCTCTAACAGGGTGTTGTGAAACAAATATATACTATGTGTGTGTGTTACGTTTTTGAGCTGATCAATAAATAATATATATGATATATGATATATAATATATATGATATATGATATATATATATATATATATATATATATATATATATATTTCAAATCTTCCAACTTCAACACTATTGGTCTCTTTCCATAATCCTGTATCATTTTTTTCCAATAGTTCATTTAAATGTAACATTTCTTTTTGCCCTATATTTATTATCCCCTACTAAGTAATATCATTAAATTCCATCATTAGTCCACCATAACTTCATTATTCCACCATAACTTCAATGTCCCGAATGTGTAGGGTTGCATTGAGGGCCACAGGGTGGGGGGGGGCATTGGCCAAGGTGGATGTAGCCAGCTCGACATCCCTCATTGAGGACATAGGACAATGTATGTCTGTAAATCTGTGTGACAATTCAATCCAGAGAACTGATTCAAAAGGATTTGAAGGATCAGTCTGAATTGACTGATTCATCTTATGGAACTCTCAGGATAACCAATTCCCTCAAACTGAATCAGAACTTTGAGTTGATGGCTTTGGTGCCTCCATAGCAACTGTGATTTGAGTGACTGACTCGTTTTAGCATTCTTTCGTACTGAATCGATAATCTAAACTAGATCTGTGTTGATTTTTTTTTTTAAAAAAAACCAACAAATATCTGAGTTTATTACTAAACATGACAGGATCAAGTTGTAAAGAGAAAAGCACTCCAGTGCAACCTGTTTAAAACATTTACAAAATTACCATAAATAGTAGCAGTAGTAATAATAGCAACAGCAATAATGATGGTAATAACATTAACAATATATCGGTTGTCCCAAAGGTGCTTTTTCGAGAGGCAACTGAACTGTTTGGGTTTTTTTTTGAAGATGTTTTGCTTCCCATCCAAGAAGCTTCTTCAGCTCTGACTGGATGGTGGGGAAATGGAAAGATTTATATTCCTGGTCGTTTGCATTCTTTTAGAGAGTCATTGAGGCCACTTGGAGGTTTATCTGTGTCCTCAGGGTCACCTGAGTAGTGCAAATGGGTGTGCAGGTTTATTGGAACTGCTAATCTTTCCATTCCCCTTCAGTCAGAGCTGAAGAAGCTTCTTGGAATGCCAGGGGAGATGTCTTCAAAGAAAAACCAAGAAAGTTCAGTTGCCTCCTGTTCTGACTCCCTCCTTCACAAGACGAATAACTAAACTGACTTCTTCTTGGCTGCTCGCCCGAACTGACCTTGAAGCTTCTTGACGAAAGAATACACCATGACTTGAGACACGAAAGCTCTGACTCTGCAAATTATATGTATGTTGTTCCCTGCAACCATTCCCTTGACAGAGGCTTCCTTTTAAAGCCTCTTGGGAGGGTCCAGTCAATTAGGCAGCTGGGACTGATTACTTCCTCCAGGTTTGTCTCTCTTGTAATTGACGCTGCCTTCTCTCGATCCTTCTTAGCCTGACATCAGGGACAAACTGGGTTTGATCCTCACCACTACTCCAAGTCCCAGGTGCCTCCTGATGCCTAGCTGAGCTCTCTGCTCTCTCAAGGTCGCCCTCCTCCTCCAGAGCAGACTCATAGGACTCCTCACTAGAGGAGTCCATCAGCAGCTCATCTGGAGCCGGCTGGGCCACAAAACCTCCTGAAAAAGCACCTTTGGGGCTCTGGATGACTGAGATTCCCCAGAGACCTATTTAAAGTCTTGAGGAAAAAGAATATGGTGATGGGAGATTTGGGCAGACATAATTTCTACTGCAGCATCTTAATATTAAATTAGAGATCAAGAATGAAGTTGACTTGTGTGATCAGGGTTAATGTAAGAAATAGTTCTTTAAAATTCTGGAAACCGTTTATGAACATTTTCTGAGATTGTGGTTAATGATCATTGGCTTTATGATAAGGGTTGTGAAAAGGGACGTGGTGGCTCAGTGCCTAAGATGCTGAGCTTGTTGATCAGAAAGGTTGGCAGTTCAGCAGTTCGAATCCCTAGCTCCGCGTAACAGAGTGAGCTCCCGTTACTTTTTCCAGCTTCTGCCAACCTAGCGGTTCGAAAGCATGTAAAACTGCAAGTAGAAAAATAGGGACCACTTTTGGTGAAAAGGTAGCAGTGCTCTTTGCACCTTCGGCATTTAGTCATGCTGGCCACATGACCACAGAGACGTCTTCGGACAGTGCTGGCTCTTCGGTTTTGAAACAGAGATGAGCACCACCCGCCTAGAGTCATGAATGACTACCACACATATGTGAGGGAAACCTTTACCTTTAAGGGAAGAGATGAATTATATAATACATATTTAAAGTATCAGAATTGGTTGTACCTCCTCTAAAGAAGGTAAGAAGTCACATCTTTAATTATTTCTTTCTTCTTTCTCTATGCACTTTTCATTTAATTTCTCTGCTTTGTTTCTTTTAGATTGCAGTTTGTTTCATCTTGTACTGCTGCTGAAAACTTTAATAAAAAGTATTTTTTTTTTAAAAAAACAATAAGGTCCTTGACTGTAGTGTTGCAGGCATCATCTTGACTTTTTAAAAACTTTTTAAATCCTTTTTTTATTGGGAGCATCGCTGAACATTTTAGCTGGCACACTGGAAGGAAAGAACATGTTTTGCTGTTATGTAACAGTTCTACTGTTAGACATGTGATTGTATTGCCTTAGAACTGTAATGAACTGACATTTATTAACCTCTGGAACAGCTTGCCTCCAGAAGTTGTGAATGCCCCAACCCTGGAAGTCTTTAAAAAGATGTTAGATAGCCATTTGTCTGAAATGGTATAAGGTTCCTGCCCACGCAGGGGGTTGGACTAGAAGACCTACAAGGTCCCTTCCAACTCTGCTATTGTATTGTATTGTATTGTATTGTATTGTATTGTATTGTATTAAGTTTTTGCTGTTCGACTAAAACAGGGGTCTGCAAAGTTGGCTCTTTTAAGACTGGTGGACTTCAACTCCCAGAGTTCCCCAGCCAGCTATGCTGGCTGGGGAATTCTGGGAGTTGAAGTCCACCAGTCTTAAAAGAGCCGACTTTGCAGACCCCTGGACTAAAACAATGTGGCTTTTACATGGATTCTTGTCCAAGCAGATTTTTGGGGAAAGGAATGTTGGGGGAAAGAGGCACCAAAGTTCCAATACAATACAATAGCAGAGTTGGAAGGGACCTTGGAGGTCTTCTAGTCCAACCCCCTGTTGACTCACTCTGGAATGTGGCAATGGAAATGGTGTCTCTTTTGCACAAGCAATGAGGTCACAATTCTCCCTTCACCTTTTGCCAATTTGGAGTCCCAGTTTTGCAAGAATAACTGGGGTTTTTTTTTCACAGCATGGCTGTTCTGACCTAGGCTTCACAAAAGCCCGAAGCTGATTCCTTGTCCCAACAAAAGCCCTTTTTATTAAGCGAATGTGAATTCCTCTCCTTCACATCCAGCAAAGTCCCAGCAAACAGTCTTTCAAGGGTGACTTTACAACCACAGATCTCATCGGGCTTGGAGAGCTGCCAGGAAGGTATCTTCCAAATGCAATGCTGTACATACTTGGCAAGGAGTCTCTGAGAGTCGCAAGCAAATCTTCACACTGATTAAGCGAACTAATTGTCTCCTGCAAACTCCACTCCCCTTTCGCTTCTCTTTATTCCCTATGAAAGGAGCGATTCACCAGCCACCTGTGCCTTTACTCCCAAGTAAATCACGTAGACTTATATACCACTTCACAGCGCTCCACTAGGCTATGCCAGTGGGCGACGCCCAGGGGAAAGGGCCTTCTCTGTGGTGCGCCCGACCCTCTGGAACGACCTTCCCCCCAAAATTAGAACAACCACGGACCTCCGCTCCTTCCGTCAAAAATTAAAAACACACTTCTTCTGCTTGGCCGGCCTGGGCTAATTAAACTGTTTTTAGGGTTTTTAGGGGCTTAGTTTTAGTTTTAATATGGGATTTTAGCGCAGGGTTTTAGTTTAATTCGTTTTAATATTGTATTATGTTTGTGGTTTTTATTTGTATTTCTAAATTCCCTGTGCCCCGCCTCGAGTCCCTTCGGGGAGAGAGAGCGGGTTATAAATTAAAATTATTATTATTATTATTATTACAGCTCTCTCTAAGTGGTTTACAAAGTCAGCATCTCACCTCCAACGATGTGGGTCCTCATTTTACCCACCTCGGAAGGATGGAAGGCTGAGTCAACCTTGAGCCTGGTGAGATTTGAACTGCTAAATTGCAGGCAGCCCGCAGTCAGGAGAAGTAGCCTGTAGTATTTGCACTGTAACCACTGCACCACAGAGGTTCAGTACTTCAGGCTTTCAATCCTGGTTGTACTTATTGCATAACGGCATGTTCTTTTTTAAATGCATTTTTTTATCCAGTTCATTAAATAGCTTCTCTCATGTTCAATTTATTTTTGAAAGCTGTGGATATGTCTGGAGCTTTCCAAAACAAGATCACGATAACAGCTTTCTATCCAGATTGCCGACTGCAATAATCAAGGATTCTAGTTGAGCCAGTGGGATTTCACACGGAGCACGCAGCCTTCTGCTCTAGATTTCTTTCTTTCTTCAGCTTAAGGAAGACACTGTAACAATACTATATACTGTATATAAAAATGATCCTTAAAATACATTGTGTGTCTTCATGGAGAAGGATCGCATCTGGATTTTTTTTTCCTCTAGGGGGATACCTTTGTTTTAATTATTAAAATGTTGCAGGCTATATTTCAAGGAGTCCTTTATGGACTTAGTAAAAAGTAAATGACATTTATGAGCTGCAGTGGTACAGTGGTTGGAGTGCAGTACTACATGCTACTTCTGCTGACTGCCAGCTGCCTGCAATTTGGCAGTTCGAATCTCACCAGGCTCAAGGTTAACTTTGCCTTCCAACCTTCCGAGGTGGGTAAAATGAGGACCCGGATTGTCACAGGGTCAATCAAACACAGGGTCAATCAAAATGGACTCAAATGTCTATACACCAATGCACAGAGTATGAGGAATAAACAGGGTGAATTAGAAATTCAAGTAAATGAGGGCAGATACGATATTGTTGCCATTACAGAAACTTGGTGGGATGAAACCCACAAATGGAACATACAGCTAGAAGGATTTAAATTATTTAAAAGAAATAGACCAAATAAAAGAGGAGGTGGAGTTGCACTATATATAAGAAATAATTACATCTCTACAGAAATAGAGCACAACAATGATGAGAACTATCTTGAATGTATTTGGGTCAATATTAAAGGTTGGGGGGGGAATGATATTGTCATAGGTCTATACTACAGGCCACCCAACCAAGCAGAGGAAGTGGATGTACTTTTTGCTAACCAGCTAACTAAGGTATGTAGGAAGCACACTGCAATAGTAATGGGAGATTTTAACTACCCTGACATCAATTGGGAAACAAACTCTGCACCAAGTGGAAGATCCAACAGGTTCCTAACAAACCTAGCAGACAACTTTGTTTCCCAAAAGGTAGAGAAGGGAACAAGGGGATCAGCAATATTGGACTTAATTCTCACTAACAGAGAGGAAATGATAGAAGGTGTAGAAGCTACAGGAACTTTGGGGGCAAGCGATCATGAAATACTGGAATTCAACATTATGCAAACAAAAGTAGTTGAACAAAGTCAAACTAGAGTCTTAGACTTCAAGAGAGCTAATTTCAATAAACTCAGAGAGAGCTTGGGAAGGATTCCACGGATGAGAATCCTCAAAGGGAAAACAACTCAAGAAGCTTGGGAAATTTTGAAAAATGAGATTATAAAAGCCCAGTCCAGCGCAATACCAATGAAGAAGAAAAATAACAGTTCCCAAAAGAAACCAGCATGGCTGCATAAAGAACTCTCTGACAAATTGAAAGACAAAAAGGATAAATATAAAAAGTGGAAAAAGG
Source organism: Rhabdophis nuchalis (assembly GCA_039707465.1). Classification (NCBI taxonomy): domain Eukaryota; kingdom Metazoa; phylum Chordata; class Lepidosauria; order Squamata; family Natricidae; genus Rhabdophis; species Rhabdophis nuchalis. The sequence goes on along the minus strand of CM077651.1, from coordinate 7,486,317 downwards.
GGGACATAACCAAGGCAAAATATCAGCAAATAGCCCGAGCCTGTAAAGATGAAGTGAGGAAAGCTAAGGCTCACAATGAAGAAAGGCTTGCCAAAAAAGTAAAAAATAACAAAAAAAGCTTCTTCCAACATGTTAAAAATAAGAAAAAAGTTAAGGAAACAATTGGTCCACTGCTGGGAGAAAATGGCAAGAAGATGATAAGCAACAGGGAGAAAGCAGAACTATTTAACTCTTTTTTTGCATCTGTCTTTACACAAAGGGATAAAACAGTCCAATCAATCAGAAACAGCACCACAAATATCAGATTAGGAACACAAGTTGAAATAGGGAAGAAAATGGTAAGTGAGCTCCTGTCTGCCCTGGACGAGTTCAAATCACCAGGACCGGATGGATTACACCCCAGGGTTCTGAAGGAACTGGCAGACGAGATCTCAGAACCACTGAACTATATCTTTCAGAGATCCTGGAGCACCGGGGAACTGCCAGAAGACTGGAAAAGAGCAGATGTGGTTCCCATCTTCAAAAAAGGAAAAAAAACAGATCCAGGAAACTATAGACCCATCAGCCTGACCTCAATACCAGGAAAGATTCTGGAAAAGATAATTAAACAACAAATAAGTGAACACCTAGAAGCAAACAAAGTAATAGCCAAAAGCCAACATGGGTTTGTCAAAAACAGATCATGCCAGACGAATCTAATTGCATTCTTTGACAAAGTAACAAAATCAGTGGACCAGAGGAATGCTGTTGATATAATTTACCTGGACTTCAGTAAGGCATTTGATAAAGTAGACCATAACCTACTATTAGATAAAGTAGAAAATTGTGGGTTAGACAGCAGCACCACCAAATGGATTCGCAACTGGCTGACCAACCGCACTCAACGTGTAGTCCTCAATGGAACTGCATCTACATGGAAGGAAGTATGCAGTGGAGTCCCCCAAGGCTCTGTTTTAGGCCCAGTACTCTTTAACATCTTCATCAACGATTTGGATGAGGGGATAAATGGGGAACTCATCAAATTCGCAGACGACACCAAGCTGGCAGGAATAGCCAACACTCCAGAAGATAGGCTTAAGATACAGAAGGATCTAGACAAACTTGAACATTGGGCACTGTCTAATAAAATGAAATTCAATTGTGAAAAAAGTAAGGTCCTACATATAGGCAAGAAAAACCAAATGCACAAGTACAGTATAGGTGGTACCTTGCTCAATAGTAGCAACTGTGAGAGGGATCTCGGAATCCTAGTGGACAACCATTTAAATATGAGCCAGCAGTGTGCAGCAGCTGCCAAAAAAGCCAACACAGTTCTAGGCTGCATCAACAGAGGGATAGAATCTAGATCGCGTGAAGTGTTAATGCCACTGTATAGTGCCTTGGTAAGGCCACACTTGGAATACTGCATACAGTTTTGGTCGCCACGATGTAGAAAAGACGTGGAGACTCTGGAAAGAGTGCAAAGAAGAGCAACCAAGATGATTAGAGGACTGGAGACTAAGACATATGAAGAACGGCTGCAGGAGCTGGGTATGTCTAGTTTGATGAAGAGAAGGACCAGGGGAGACATGATAGCAGTGTTCCGATATCTCAGAGGGTGCCACAAAGAAGAGGGAGTCAAACTTTTCTCCAAGGCACCTGGGGGCAGGACAAGGAGCAATGGGTGGAAACTAACCAAGGAGAGAAGCAACTTAGAACTAAGGAGAAATTTCCTAACAGTAAGAACAATTAACCTCTGGAACAGCTTGCCTCCAGCAGTTGTGAATGCCCCAACCCTGGAAGTCTTTAAAAAGATGTTAGACAGCCATTTGTCTGAAATGGTATAACGTTCCTGCCCATGCAGGGGGTTGGACTAGAAGACCTACAAGGTCCCTTCCAACTCTGCTATTGTATTGTATTGTATTGTATTGTATTGTTAGGGGCAAGAGGCTGACTCTGTAAACTGCTTAGAGAGGGCTGGAAAGCACTGTGAAATGGCATATAAGTCTAAGCGCTATTGTTATTTCTGTAACTCTAACAATTCAAACAGTAACTCTAGGTTGACTTGCAAAGCTCTCAGCAAATGTGCCATTGGGAAAAAAACCAAGGCAACAATTTAAAAAACATGTAAAATTGTGTGTGTGTGCGCATAACTCTGGAACACCTTGAGGAATTTCACTCAAACTTGATACACAAATAACTTACTCTCTGGAGAAAAATAATGTGGGATAAGACACCCCTAATACCCCTTGGGGAGGTTGTTCTGTTAAGATACAGCCTGCTGTGCCTTAAGATGGCTTCTATTGTACTGCCTTAAAATGGCTTCTACTGTACAGTGCAGTGGAGTTGCCATGGTAACGGCTTCACAGTATGCCACAAGGGGGCTCCCTCTGGTAAGGGAGAAAATCCAACATTAGAAATTACATTTGTCCAGAGTTTTTCTTTCTATAAAATACCTGGGCAATGTTGGGTTATCAACTAGTGATTTATAAAAAACTGAAATGAAACATTCAACTATATTCTTCAAATTTGTATTACTTTGGAACAAAGTCTTTGCACACCCAGTGCTAACCATAACCATAACTAGCAAAGGTCTCAGACTGTTCTACTGTTGAACTGACTTTTATTTAGTGTGGCTCACTCCAGTTTAACAAGTATGTTTCCTCCTGGCTTCAGTTTCCTCTTTTTGACCATTCTGACACGTCCCCTACAAGGGTTTTTTCTTCTTTCGTGCTGGCTAATTTTTCATATTTGTCATGATCTGATGCAATGGTGATTCCGTCCCTTTTCTCAACCGAATATGATAAAACTATTTGAAATAATGTAACAATAAAAACTGGATGCTAACTGGTATGCCTCTACCAATAATGGCAAATTATCAAGTATGATTGAAAATACAAATGGTTCTCTCTCTCTCCCTCTCTCTGTTTCTCTCTCTCTCTCTCTCTCCTTCTCACTCTGTTTCTCTCTCTATTTGTTTCTCTCTCCCTCTCTCTCTGTTTCTCTCTACCTCCTCACTGTTTCTCTCGCTATCTTGTTTCTCTCTCCCCCTCTCTCTCTGTTTCTCTCAATCTCTGTTTTTCTTGCTCTCTTTCTCTCTCTCTCACTCCCCCCTCTCTCTGTTTCTCTCTCTTTCTCACTCTCTGTTTCTCTCCCTCCCCCTCTCTCTGCTTTTTTCTTTCTCTCCCACTGTCTCTCTGTTTCTCACTCTCCCTCTGTTTCTCTCTCTCTCTCTCTCTCTCCCCCTCTCTGCTTTTTTCTCTCTCTCCCACTCTCTCTGTTTATCTCTCTCCTTCTCCCTCTGTTTCACTCTGTGTGTTTCTCTCGCTCTCTGTTTTTCTTGCTATCTGTTTCTCTCTCTCTCTCTTTGTTTTTCTCTGTCCCTCTCCCTCTCTGTTTCTTTCTCTCTCTCCCACCATCTCTCTGTTTCTCTTTGTTTGTTTCTCTCTCTCTCTTCCCCAATCTCTCTCTCTCTGTGTTTCTGTCTCTGCCTGTCTGTCTGTCTCTCTCTCTCTCTTCTCCATTTGGTTCATGTGTAAAAGGAAATTTCCAAAAGCATCCTATTTTGGGTGGGGGGGATAGTAAAAGGACCTATAATTAAGTATTTTAGTTGTTGACACAGAGGGTGAATTCCAAGTGTTCCTTTCCTTTATGCAAGTGATTAGAAATGGTAGAAGTAATTATCCTCATTTCAAGTGAAGGACATGTCTTTCCTGGCTTAAGAAACAAGCTTTGCGTTTCTTCCTCTACCTCACCAGCTTTACAGCCACACTGAAATAATTAAGGCATTTAATCCATTTTCTGCATCTTTCATTATTTCCTCTTTATACATTTGGCAAGGGAACAAATTCCAAAGGCATTTGCAGACAACGAAGCTTTCCATCATCCTTCCTTTCTAAAAAAAAGAAGTTTATGCAGAAGGTATGCCCTGAGTATAATAAATGACCAAATTAGTATGCAATTCTATGACAGAAAGACCGAATTTAAAGGGAAAAGGGAAAATACTATAAAGGAAGAGAAGAAAATCAAGAGAAAAGGCTTGATTACAAAAATAAATCTGAAACACTGATAGAACTGTTTGTTTATCTCTTTATACATTTGAACAAGGAGAAGCCTTGTGAACTTCAACGTCAGATATTCCTTCTCTCAGTTCTGACCAAACTTTCCCAAAATAAAATGTTGTATACCAAATTAGGGTGATTTAAAATATTAAGTTGGATCAGACCTAGCTAACATTTGGATGAGAAACATCCAGGAAATGCCAAGGTAGAAAGCCTGATATTGAGAGATCTCAAGAAAAGAAATATCAAAATTATTGATATTTCTGGAAGAAACATCTAGAAGATGATAATAAGCCAATCTCTTGTTGTTGCCAAGAAACTACATGGATGTAGTCATCAACTCATGAAGAATTTGATTTGTCTCAAGGGAGAATTTGCCCAATATTTTTCTTTTCAAACATAATCCCACCAAAATATCACAGTTGAAAAGGTAGACATATTTCATTCCACTACAAAATTTAATTAAACGTGCCCTAAATCTTGGTCATTGTTGGTTTTTTTAAAATTGTTTTCTTGTATTTAATTTTTTTTTCCTAATGAGTTTTATAAAGAGAAATTTAAATACACAAGGAGACGCATAAGGGAAGGAGATTTTAAAAACAACCAATACTAAACACAGACAGAAAGAGATAACAAGGGGAGAAAGTGTATATATCACACATTGATTCCTGGCCGTCCTTCGGTCATTTGTTCGCAAACTCACTAACCTCTTCATTGACCCAATAAGGATGATGAAGTGACATTGAATGTATTGTTAGAAACAAACTTTTCTTTTATTCCCATTAGTGTTAAACTTTATGAAATGTCAGGTTTAATTATGATAATACATAAAATAATAGCACATGGTGTGCTATTATTGGTAGGGCTTCCCTTGAGGTGCACTCGAAAGATACAGTTAGTCCAGAATGCAGCCGCGCGGGTGATTACGGGAGCCTCTAGATGCTCCCATATAACACCGATCCTGCACGAGCTGCATTGGCTTCCTGTGGCCATTCGGGTGCCCTTCAAGGTTCTGACGACCATCTTTAAAGCGCTCCATGGTTCGGGGCCTAGTTATATGCGAGACCATCTCCTGCCCCACACATCCCTTCGGCCGATTCTCTCCCACAGAGTTGGCCTTCTCAGGGTGCCGTCGGCCGAACAATGCCGTCTGGCGACACCCAGGGGAAAAACCTTCTCTGTGGTGGGCCCTGCCCTTTGGAACGACCTACCCCCTGAACTGCGTACCATCTCAGACCTCCGCCTCTTCCGCCAGTGTCTAAAGACACATCTCTTTCAGCAACCCGGCCTAGGCTAACCTCCCGTCGGGGCTATTTTAGATAGTTTTAAACTGGGGATTTTAATTTGGATTTTAGCATAGGATTGTAATTTAATATGTTTTTAAATTCTGTATTTATTGTTTTGTATGTTTTTAAATTCCTGTGCACTGCCCTGGGTCCTTCGTGGAGAAGGGCGGGATATAAATGTGATTAAAATAAATAAAATAAAATAAAAATTAATAAAAATATAGTTTTGATGATTGTATTGGGCTATTCACTAGTGTAATTCCCCCAGTTTTTGTAGCAAATAATTGCAGTTGCTGGGCTTATGTGATTAAATGAGGATACGTAAGGAATACGTAAGGAATACATATGGAATACGTAATATATGTATTCTCTTCTACAAACGCTTGAGAACTTCTATAAATACAAAACAAAGTTGTGAAATAAACCATTATGAACAAAATGTGTGTCAATGCTTTCGTTGTTTTCCTCAAGTAAAGGTAACTTGCACAGATGTGCTAGTTGTTCCCGACACTAGGGGGTGATATTCATCTCCATTTCAGAGGTGAAGGGCCAGCACTTTCCGAAGACGTCTCTGTGGTCATGTGGCCAGTATGACTAAATGGAACACTGTTTCCTTCCCACCAAAGTGGTCCCTATTTTTCTACTTGCATTTTTATGTGCTTTTGAACTGCTAGGTTGGCAGAAGCTGGGACAAGTAACAGGAGCTCACTCTGTTACGCGGCGCTAGGGATTCGAACTGCTGAACTGCCGACCTTTCTGATCGACAAGCTCAGCGTCTTAGCCGCTGAGCCACTGCATCCCTCAAGTACCATACCTTTAATTTTGAATATAGAGAGTCAGACCTAAGCTCAAGGTACTGAAAATATAAAAACTGCATAATAAAGGTGTAGATGAAGTATGAATAGATACCATAACCATACTGATAGTATAAACAAAGGAAGCCAAGTAGGGTTAAAATATGAAAAGAAAAATGACTTAATTTTTTAATTAGTTAATTTCAGATACTGGTGCATCATTAATGTAATCTAAAGAGTAACCTATATGTACAACAGGGCCCTGAAATTGTTACCCCAAAAGTCTTAACAACACAACACATTCATAAACAGAATTGAGAAGACAGCAATACACAGCAAATGTAACCAGTGCAATGGACTACGTAGCTAGATTGCACAGAATTGCAAACAATGGCATAACTAAGTAGCAATAATGGTGCATGGAAAAATCTGCAACAACTGTTGTTTGCCTGCAAGCAAAAACTTCTGGGACCACGAAATAGGCAAACTAATAGAAAATGAAGAAGGTAAAGTGCCCTGGGACTTTAGAATTCCAACAGACAAGCACCTGACATTTTAAAAAAACAACAACCAGCTTAGCAATTATTGATTTTTTTTTAAAAAAGACAAAAAGGTTTGGATAGTGGATGTGGCAGTACCTGAAAATAGCAGAATAGAAGAGGAAGAACTAGAGAAAACAACAAAATACGAAGACCTGCAAATAGGAGTAGAGTTGTGGGAGAAAAAAAGCAAAGATTGTACCCTATGCAATGTGCACCTTAGATTCAATTCCAAAACAACTTGAAGCATCCCTTGGACACTATCGTCATTGACAAATTCACTCTCTGTCAATTGCGAAAGGCAGCTTTGCTTGGAACAGCTTACATCCTGCAATGATACCTTTAACACCATCAAACGTCAATATCTGCCTATCCCAGGTCCTTGGGCGTGACTTAAGAGGTGGATAAAAATGCCAAATCCAGTCTAAACACCTGGCTGACTGTGCGATGAACCATAATAATGGCAAATCCTTGCACTGCTCCTTGTACCTTCTAATTCCATTCTACATGGATAATCATTTGCTTTCTCTGAAAATGAAAGAGCATTTTAAGGCGACTAAAATAGTCGGGTCTCTTCAGCTACCTGTTTTACCACCCTAGTAAATTCAAAGTAGCAAACAGTCTGAGGCCACTAATGGACTTGCTGAGTTGTAAATGGGTTTACTGAGATCAAGGGAGGTGAACCTTTCAAGCAACTAGATACATCTAGGTCAGGGGTCAGCAACTTGTGGCTCTGGAGTCGCATGTGGCTCTTTCATCCCTCTGCTGCGGCTCACTGTTGCTGGTCGGCTCCACAATTGATAGGGCTTTCAGTTAGGACAGGTAGAGGAAAAAGGAGGAGACTCTATGGTAATAGGTACTAGGAGGAGACTCTATGGTGAGGGAACCACACTTCCAGTCCGCTCCAGAATTGAACAAGGAGCTTCCAGTTGAGAGCTTTGTGGCTCTTTGAGTGTTTTAAGTTTGCCGACATTGTGGTCTAGGTACATATAATTATTTTAACAATTAAACAAGTGCCTATCAATTAAAAATGCCCAACTAGATGCCCACTTTTCTATCTTTATGGGTACAAACCCTGTTAAATTTTATTTGCAACTATACGCTTGATTAATGTAAAAAAATTAAACATTTTAAGTGCATGCATTCAGTTTATTTGTTTTCCCTTCTACCCATTAGTTATTTTAGGGAAAAAAATACTTTACTATTTCATATTAGGAAAGGAGACAAAAGAAATCTAAAGGAAAAAAAGGGGAGATAATCTCTAAAACTCAGATGAAAATCAATTTTATACATATATTGATGTTGCGCTATATTTTTACATTGGTAACCTTTAAATTGATTTACCCTATAATGGGTGGAGAAATGAAAAAAATAAAAATATGTATGAGCGTATTGGTTGTTAAAAAGACCTCCTCAATATTCCAAAATAGATACAGCCAAGGTGAAGATTTTTTTTCCAGATGCTTGTGTAATGGATGAATTTCACATTTCTTTTTTTTTTTTTGCTGCATTCATAACAGCCTGCAATATTCATTTTGATTGTCTTCCTGTTAATTTCCAGATCATTGATGCACAGTTCAAAGAACCAGGAGCATCTGTGATCTTCCAGAGCAAAATTAACAAGTAAAATAATTTCTACTCAAGAGGGAGCTCACCATATGAACCAGTGTTGTGTTCTGAATAGCACATTTGCTGAATCAATCAATTCATTCCTGCAATGATGCGTGGGCGTCCAATAAATACAAAATAAAAATTGTAAATCTGGAGACAATTGGCCCATAGATTCCCAAAATATTCTTCCCTTGGTGTTCATGTACTGAAGATTTCAGTATGTTAATCCTTCCTTCACAACATTCCAAAGATCTAATTTAGTACGTTCTAACAAGTGATTATGGATAATTACCATATATATTGCAATATATTTTTGATGAATAAGACAAGTAAGTTAAGATGCAAAGTAAACTATGCAATAGAGACCTCGTTTGTAGGAGTCGTTGCGTCAAGCGTTAGCTCGTTTAGCATATTTGAAGGCAAAATCCTTCTTTACAGCAGTAATAACATCAATTCTTTGCCCACAGTGAGACCACTTCAATTAGCTTCTAAGAGCTTTGGGACTTAGAGAAGACATGATTTGTTCCTGAACCAAATGAGCAACAAAGTTCTTTACATTATCTATTCTTCATTCTGACCTATCACCTTCATATGTTCATTCTCATGTGTTGAGCATTGGAAGAAGAAGCAAGCAAGCATGATTTTCCAACACAACAGCCCTATAATCTTAAGTAAATATTTTCTCAGGGCACACTGACCAGGGACAATTCCTCAATAGTTCCAACTGTCTCCTAAGGGAGACAACTGAAGGCTGACCTGTTCATCCAGAACTGTATAGGTTTACCATCCATCCTATATCCAGAATGTGTGCTAGACTGATAGAGTCCCTAATAGAGTTTAGTTTTAGTTTATTTCGAATTTATATACCGCCCTATTCTCCCAGATGGGACTCAGGGCGGTGCACAGAAAAGATAAAACCCACAACAAGTACAAAAGTATAAAATAGAATTAAATAATGACTCTGTGCTAAAATAATTTAAAATTATTAAAATCCAATTAAAATTACTCATTTATCTGTCTATGTCAGGCCAGCCAGGTGGAAGAAATAAGTTTTAAGTGTCCGGCGGAAGAGGCGCAGGTTCGTGATGGTTCAGATGTCGGGGGGGGAGGTTGTTCCAGAGGGCCGGATCCGCCACAGAGAAGGCCCGTCCCCTGGTGGTCGCCAGCCGGCATTGACCGGCAGACCGCACCCTGAGGAGGAGCGGACAGGTCGAAGAAAGGTATGTGGTAGGATGCGGTCTCGCAGGTAGCCAGGACCCATGCCATGGAGTGCTTTAAAGATGGTAACTAGCACCTTGAAGCGCACCCGGAAGACCACAGGCAGCCAGTGCAGCTCGCGCAGGAGAGGTGTTATACGGGAGTACCGTGCGACTCCCAAAATCCCCCGCGCGGCCGCATTCTGCACTAACTGGAGTCTCCGGGTGCATCTCAAGGGGAGCCCCATGTAGAGAGTCCCTTGCAACTCTATTATTCTATTACTCTGATATCATATTGGATTTATCTAAGTTATTCTGATATCATATAGGACTTATAAAAAGATGCAGTGGCTCAGTGGCTAGTGCGTTGCGCTTGTTGATCAGAAAAGGTCAGCAGTTCAGAGGTTCGAATCTCTAGCATTGTGTAATGGAGTGAGTTTCCGTTACTTGTCCCAGTTTTTACCAACCTAGCAGTTCGAAAGCAGGTAAAAATGCAAGTAGAAAACTAAAAACCACCTTTGGTGGGAAGGTAATAGGGCTCGATTGCCTTCGGTGTTTAGTTATGCCAGCCACATGACCACGGAGATGTCTTCTGACAGCCTGGCTCTTTGGCTTTGAAACAGAGATGTGCATCGCCCCCTAGAGTCTGGAATGACTAGCACATATGTGCGAGGGGAACCTTTACCTTTATAGGACTTATAATATCATAGCTAGATATACCATATTTCTCTTCATCAGTTAGTCTTCAGACCATGGAAGCCATATATAATCAACAGAACAGAGTCTCATCTTAATTTTAACTTCAACATTTAGATTGGGCAGACAGAACAACTAGTACCCAACAGCTTTTTAAAAAGTAAAGAAAAAAGAAACCTAAATATAGACATTTAATGTAGACATTCAGGACACCAAAATGTCATGAAATTCTGATGTGGCGGGGAGAGAAACCAATGTAGATGTGCCCTTTAGTTTACTGCAGAAATTAAACATGCTTAGTTTACTTTAGGAATTGACTAAAAATGTATAAAAAGCAGTTAGTTGTTACTATGGTATCAGAAAGATAGTCCAGGCTCGGGCATGTTATTCTTACACCTAATGTAGAAGTGATACTGCATGAAATGAGCAGCGGAGATATTAAGAATTTCTCCAACTACATTTCAATGCTATTTGCATCCTGATTTGGCAATTATAAACCTGTTCAGAAAACAGGCCCATATTAACTCAGAACATGATAGCATGAAAAGGAGAAGGAAATTAATCCAGATAATTTGCTGTCCATGGAGGACCACGTGGCGGCCGTGGCCAGGGGGGCGTTTCATCAGGGACGCCTGATGCGCCAATTGCGCCCCTTACTGGACCGGGCTGCCCTTCGCACAGTCACTCAAGCTCTCATGACGTCCCGACTCGACTACTGTAATGCTTCCCTTGAGGTGCACTCGAAAGCTACAGTTAGTCCAGAATGCAGCTGCGTGGGTGATTACGGGAGCCACTAGATGCTCCCACATAACACCGATCCTACGCGAGCTGCACTGGCTTCAAGGTTCTGACAACCATCTTTAAAGCGCTCCATGGCTCGGGGCCTAGTTATATGTGAGACCGCCTCCTGCCCCATACATCCCTTCAGCCGATCCACTCCCACGGCTCTCAGGGTGCCGTCGGCCGGGCAATGCCATCTGGCGACACCCAGGGGAAGAGTCTTCTCTGTGGCGGGTCCTGCCCTTTGGAATGACCTGCCCCCTGAATTGCGTACCATCACCGACCTCCGCCTCTTCCGCCAGTGTCTAAAGACACATCTTTTTCAGCAAGCCGGCCTAGCTTAACCTCCCATGGGGACTATTTTTAGATAGTTTTAAATTGGGGATTTTAAAATTGGATTTTAGCATAGGATTATAATTTAATATGTTTTTAAATTTTGTATTTATTCTTTTGTATGTTTTTAAATTCCTGTGTGCCGCCCAGGGTCCTTTGTGGAGAAGAGCGGGATATAAATATGATTAAAATAAAAAAATAAAAAAAATAAAAAAAGATAGGAATATTGAAAAATAGCAAATGGTGCCCACTCAAGAATTACCCAGTACAAAAGTCTAAACGGATGCCTGAACTGTATTATTGATCTGACCACCAAAACTCACCAAACTGTCAAGGAAATTTGAAAGCCACTTAATACCAAGCACTGTTTATTGTTCCCTAAGCAAAATAATACTTAGTGAGATAGGAGAGGATTCTAATTTCTCTGCTGACTTGTAAAAATCTGAATTCCCTGCCCCACCCCCAAGAAGGATGAGTTTAAAGAACATCCAGAAGTTGTTCTCTCAAAGAGAGAAGCAACCTAGAACTAAGAAGACATTTCCTGAGAGAACAATTAACCAGTGGAACAACTTGCCTCCAGAAGTTGTGAATGCTCCAACATTGGAAGTTTGTTAAGAAGAGATTGCACAACCATTTGTCTGAAGTGATGTAGGGTTTCCTGCCTAAGTAGGGGGTTGGATTAGAACAAGGGTCAGGAGGAGGTTCTATAGTGGGAGAACCAGATGTCCATTTGGCAGAGGAAAAAGGATGCCACGCTAGGAGGAGACTCTATGGTGTGGGAGCCGGAGTTCTGGTCGGCAGAGGAAAAAGGACGCAGTGCTGGCTCTTCAGCTTTGAAACGGAGATGAGCACTGCCCCCTAGAGTCAGGAACAACTAGCACATATATGCTACGAGAACCTTTACCTTTACTCTTAAATTACATGTCTTCAAATTAGTTAGAAGACAATACAAAAAAGTGATCTATGAAGTGCATTAAAACAAAAATGACAGATGCTTTGAAGAAAATCTCATTTGTACGAAAAAGGCTAATGTTCTTGAGAAGGTACAAAATGACTTTTGTAGAAGACAGATAGGTCCATTTTCCGGCGAAAGAATGATTGAAATCCTTTCATTTGCTGCAAGTGAAATTTAAAAATTAGAAGGTAGAGCAACACTAACTCTGATTAGGGAAACAAATTTAAATGATGCTCTATTTTTAAAAAAGATGTATTGCTTTCTGAGATGAGAGCTGGTGCAGGATGGCTAATTGTGACTATTGATACTATGCCACTCCTGTGGATGATGATGTAATAGTGCTGAATAATTCAGCGCGTTACTCGTCCGTAATGACATTATGCAAACATTTTTCATGATCTTCCTCCCCAAAAATTGAGGGCAATGCTTTGTTTCTGAATGACAATGTGCTGCACAACTGAACCGACAATTTACAAACTATTTTAAGACCCTCCGAAATAACTTCTCTTTGTTTCTCATTACACTGACATTGGCTAGGTAGGCAATTGTTATTTTTTCCCTCCAGTTTTGAAAATATTAGTTAGGTAACCTTGAAGGTAAATTATATTTAGATTGTGGGATGAATACAGTTAATAGATCGGCAAAGAAGTTTGATTCTCAAGCATCAAAAAATATTCTACAGCAAAAATAGGTGCAATTAACGGCTGATTACAGGACTTAGACTCAAATCAAGTATTTGGCCTTGAATGTTTTAATTCTAAATATATTGATTTGTATCAGGATTTGCAGCGTTTTAAGCTCTTATCCATTAGCTGCATCTTGTGTTTGAATGTAAAATCTCTGTAATTAATTTGTTGTTGTTAGTTGCGAAGTCATATCTGACCCATCACAATCCCACAGATAACATTCCTCCAGGCCTTCCTGTCTTCCACCACCCTCTGGAGTCCATTTAAACTCATGTCTACGGCTTCAGTGACTCCATCCAGCCACCTCATTCTCTGTCGTCCCCTTCTTCTTTTGCCCTCCGTCATTCCCAGTATTAGGCTCTTCTCCAGTGAGTACTTCCTTCTCATTAGGTGGCCAAAGTATTTGAGTTTCCTCTTCAGGATCTGGCCTCCTAAAGAGCAGTCAGGGTTGATCTCCTCTAGGACTGACCGGTTGGATCGCCTTGCAGTCCAAGGGACTCGCAGGAGTCTTCTCCAGCACCCGAGTTCAAAGGCCTCCATTCTTTGGCACTCAGCCTTTCTTATGGTCCAACTTTCACAGCTATACATTGCAACCACTCCAGAACAATTTTAATCCACCCTCAACCATTTTAATCCACCGTTCACAGAAATGACAAATTTGACTTTTTGATCAAGGATAAGACTATCAAGTAATTTATTCAGGGCTGGAAATCTTTGATGGACTTTTTGCTGAAAGCACCAAAAATGAATTGGTGATTTATGGCTCTGCTGGTTTAAATGAATATGGGAAGAGGGAAATATTATGTAAATTTGCAGAGCGAGGTGTGAAGATTGCATTAACTCGCTATAAAGACGTACAATTTTTTTCTTTCTTGCTTCTAATACCTTCTGTTTTACTTTCTCACTTCTCACTTCCCCTTTTTTTTCTTTCTTTTCTTTCTATCCTTTTGGTTTGTATTGTTTATAGCTAAAACACTTTAAATAGAAATTAGGATTAACAAAAGAAATATTATGATTGTAACATTATAACCAGGTTCCTGTTTATTTATCATGATTTGGTTTATTAAAGACAAAGCAAATGAGGATTCTGGACTTACTTCTCTTTCTAATTTCTCTTTCTCCATGGCACGGGGCCTAGTTATTTGCGAGACCGTCTCCCTTCGGCCGATTCGCTCGCATAGAGAGGGACTTCTCCAGGTGCCGTCTGCCGGGCAATGCCAGTTGGCGAACCCCAGGGGAAGGGCCTTCTCTGTGGCGGGCCCGGCCCTCTGGAACGACCTACCCCCCGAACTCCGGACCACCACAGACCTCCGCCTCTTCCGCCAACGTTTGAAGACCTATTTCTTTCACCTAGCCGGCCTAGCCTAGCCCCCAAGAGCACCTCCACATACTGAGTCTTAAATTGTTCTAAATTGATTTTAATTTGCGGGTGATTTTTAGGGAATTTTTTAGCACAGGACATTTTAATTTAATCAGATTTTATTGTTCATAGTCTTATTTATTATATGTTTGCTTTTTACTTATTTGTTTGTATTTTCTCTTTTTAACCTCCTGTGCACCGCCCTGAGTCCCTTCGGGGAGATAGGCCCGGTATAAAAATAAAATCAAATAAATAAAAATGAAATAAAAATAATTTCTGGGACATGTATTAATCCCTAAACAGAAAATATTTATTGATCCAGATTTGAAAGTATAATTCAAGTTCTAAAGTTGCTTAATAAGAAACAACTGAGTATTGCATGTATTCCCATGTTCCTGTTATTTCCAGAATTGGTTTTTCCCATGGCTGTAATCCTTCACTATCAAACAAAAGTAAGGAAAAAAGAATGAATATTTTTGGCTTTGGTGTTTTTGTTTTTTTATTAAACACATTTGCCATGCTCCAGTACAATTAAGGAAAATATAACACTTATGAAAAGCCCAAGCCATTAACATTGCTGCGTACTTTAATAATTAAAAAAAAACCTATATGCAAAAGTTAACACTAAGGCAAATTAAACAGAGCACTCATACAAATTTAACCTAATTTTGGAGTATGTTTGTGTGTGTTTGTATGCACACATATACACTCATGTTGTGTCCATAATTTAAATCTCTAGGTATTAATCTAAAATGGTTAAGGTTAATGTGGGTAGAGAGGGATAAGTAGCTCTTGCCCAGGATCTAATTAATCAATTAAATGGATCTCTAAACACCTCTTAACAGCTATAAAGGTTTTGCAGAGATTGAAGGAAGGTGGAATTTGATTTCTGAGTCATGAGATCAAAAGTGAAGAAGATTTTGTACAGAAAAAGGGGTTATAAGGACAGGTAAAGGCAAGATTCTGTATTCCTCTCACCTCTTTTTTAATGATAGAATAGGGATGGGATGGAAGGAATGGAATGGAATGGAATGTGGAATAGGATGGGATGTGGAATAGGATGGGATGTGGAATGGGATGGGATGGGATAGGATAGGATAGGATAGAATATGGGAAGGGATGGGATGGGATGGGATGGAATATTCTTTATTGGCCAAGTGTGATTGGACACACAAGGAATTTGACGTCTCAGAAAGACTGAGACTTATGTATTGTAGGTTCTCCTAGATATTTTGCCACAGGGAAATGTCTTCTACAGAAAGTCAGCTTCTAGGAGCTGATAGGTTCATCTTCTGACAATTAACAACTGATAATGTCTTTGAGCTTTACAATGGCTGGAGGTTATCTGACAAGAGGAAATGAGGTGGTAGCTACCAAGAATATGAACAAACCCAAAGATGTGGATATTGGATGCTCTACTTGAATCTGCTTTAATTCCATTGGGCGTGGTCCTCCCAAAATAATATTTTGCTTGAAATCCTTGCAGGTATAGAAAGTTAGCATCTCTGCTAGAAGAATGAAATATTTTAGTAAATATTAAAAAGGCAGAATATTTCCCCTAAAAGAGAAAGAGAAATTTAAGGGGGACAAAAACTCAGAGCTTCAGCATTGAGAAGGACTGGGCCAGTCTATCTCCAAAACGAAAGACATTCAGCTCCAGAGTAATGGGACTAAGATATGACCCTCTACAACATAATATGATTATCTAGCAGCAGGGTTCACTGCATTGCAAAATCACCTGGGGACATTGCATCAGCCCAAGGTTCAACCAAACTTGATTCAGACAAACATGCCTCCACATGAGAGTCCGACTGCAGCAAATAGAATACATATTCTTGCACAGGAACAGGAAGCTCAAGTTCAAAGCCCAAGAGAGGGTATAAATACCTCTCGCTCCCCACTCCATGTGGACAGCTGCCCAGGACCTCAAACCCATGTGGTCCAGCCATCGATAAGCCATCTCTCCAATCAGCCTCCATGTTTCCAGTTTCTTTATCCCCACTTGGAACTGAACGAGATGGATATTTCTTCCAACAGATGATATCTCCAATATGTTACCCACTGGCACATTTAACTTTTTATAAATTGCAACCACAAGACTGTGTAAAGAATTTTGGAAAGTCTGAGTAATCCCAAATTGGAAGGATCTTTTGATTCTTACGTGTCGATATTGCATTGAAAGGGTGTCCTTTTTATATGCACAATAATTTTCAGCTGCTGGAAGTCTGTCGCAGGCATTATATTAATCACCTTTTCTTTGCTTTGTTAGCTATGAAAGCTTGTCAATTGTGTTAGAAATCAGAAGATTACTATAGTGAAATCAGTGGGACAAATTGCACCCAAATTTACCGGGCTTTCAGCAACATTTATGGATTAGTCTAGAGGAAATAGCCTAGAGTTTCCAGGGCTTTAGAAAGGAAAATGTCAGCGATGTCGAGAGAATTGAAATGCAGGCATCTCTGAAAATAGTCCAAATGATCCTCTGACTTTCATAATTGGCAAGCAAATATATGGGGCAGACTTCTTCCCAGCTGCTCTGAATTAATCTCTACTTTATTCTGCATTAACTAATTGTGTGGGGTGCCAGTTAAAAATAGAATTGTTAACCACCAGCCTTGGAATAAGATCTTACTTCAGTAATCCTTTGGCCTTGTTCTTTTTAATCTCTTGTATTCCAACATAGTCCAAGAAAAGCATGATTTTTGTCTTGGAAAATACACGTGTCCCAGGAGAAGTTGCAAGAAGTTGCAAGATTCTGCTCCTGGATCTGTCACCAGGAGCAGAAATTTACTCTTCCGACTCGTGTGGGAGCCCATCTTCAGGACACTTCTCTCTGTTGGAAAACATGCTTTGGGCTATAAGAATGTAGGCCAGGAGACAGAAGTTCCACTGAAGATGGGCTCCAGCATGAGTCCAAATTTTGGAAGAGTAAACTTCTGGCCCTGTTGACCGAGTCAGATTCAATGACTATTTTTACCTGTTAAATGATAGAGCCATCCCATGGCTGTTTTTTCTTCCAGATGATATAATTTGGAAGGAGAGTTATTCTCTCCACCCAGCAGTCCCCTAAAAGCCCTCTCAAGTCTCTGAAGGCCTCCAGGTGAGGAAGAAGCTATGACTGTCCAGGTATTCCTGTCCTGGGAGTGGTTTAATCTAGATAGAATTGAATAGAATGTATAACACTCAACTCAGCAATCTGGCCTGGGGCAGCTACAAGTGAATATGTGGACTCAAATTGCTTCTGGAAAACTACATGTTTGTTTGTTTGTTTGTTTGTTTGTTTGTTTTTAGAATAGAATAGTAGAATGGAACAGAACAATAGAATAGAATAGACTAGAATAGACTAGAATAGACTAGAATAGAATAGAATAGAATAGAATAGAATAGAATAGAAGAATGGAATGGAATGGAATGGAATGGAATGGAATGGAATGGAATGGAATAGAATAGAATAGAATTCTTTATTGGCCAAGTGTGATTGGACACACAAGGGATTTGTCTTTGGTGCAGATGCTCTCGGTGTACTTAATGAAAAATAAAATAGAATACATTCATCAAGAATCATAAGATACAACACTTAGAGATAATCATAGGTTACTAATAAGCAATCAAAACATACTAGGAAACAAATAAAACAATATACATCGTAAAGATACAAGCAACATGGTTATAGCCATAAGTGGGAAGAGGTAGGTACTAGGAAGGATGAGAGGAAGAATAGTAATACAGTCTTAGTAGGTAATATGACAGTGTTGTAGGAATTAGTTATTTAGCAGAGTGATGGCATTCGGGGGAAAAGCTGTCCTTCTGTCTAGTTGTTCTGGTGTGCAGTGCTCTATAGTGTCGTTTTGAGGGTAGAAGTTGAAACAATTTATGTCCAGGATGTGAGGGGTCTGTAGATATTTTCACAGCCCCTTTTTGGCTCATGCAGTGTACAGGTCCTCAATGGAAGGCAAGTTGGCTGTAATTGTTTTTTTCCTGCAGTTCTGATTATCCACTGAAGTCCGTGTCTGTCTTGTTGGGTTGCAGAACCAATCCAGACAGTTATAGAGGTGCAGATGACAGACTCAATAATTCCTCTGTAGAACAGAATCAGCAGCTCCTCGGGCAGTTTGAACTTTTTGAGTTGGTGTAGAAAGCACATTCTTGGTTGCCCTTTTGGGATGATGTTTTTGATACCAGGTGTCCATTTTACGTCATGAGATACAATAGAACCTGAAGGTCTCTACTGTTGATACTGTGTTATCTAGTATTGTAAGAGGTGGTAGTATAGGAGGGTTTCTCCTAAAATCTACCACCGTTTCTATGGTTTTGAGTGTATTTAGTTCAAGATGTTTCTGGTTGCACCACGAGGCCAGTTGTTCAACCTCCCATCTATATGCAGATTCATCATTGTCTCGAACGAGACCAATCACTGTTGAATCATCTGCAAACTTTAGTACTTTAACAGAAGGATCTTTTGTGAAGCAGTCGTTGGTGTAGAGAGAGAAGAGAAGTGGAGAGAGCCCTTTTTAAAAAAAGATATAAATCCTTCTGACTCGCTGGGGTGTCAGTGGGTGAAGCTTAAGTCTCTGCAGGAGGGAACGGAATGGCATACAGAATGCTAGTGCTGAACTTTAACCTGTAAAAATCCATGATGCCCAAGACTATTTCAGAAGCAACGCACAATGAACCTTCATAGATGGTTGCATCAAAAACGTCATCAAAAAAAGCACAACAAAGAATGTTCTTTCTGTGCCAACTCAGAAAGCTCAGACTGCCCAAGGAGCTGCTGATTCAGTTCTACAGAGGAATTATTGAGTCTGTCATCTGCACCTTACACAGAATGGATAGGATCCAAAGGATTACACAAGGGAAATGGGAGATGTGGGGACGTTTGTCATTTCCTCACTGCTCTAAGATAGTCAGGGGGGCTTTTCAGACACTGAAATGGGAAGGAGGAATAGAAAATCTCCATTGATTAATAAGAGATGGCCTTGTTACTTGTGAGCTCCAAGTTAATGTTTTCTGAAAGCTGAGATTCATCTGCCCAGTGACAGCGGGCAAGTTAATCAAGGGAGAAATATCAAAATCTGTACAGGAACGCTTGAGCCAGTTCTGACAGCTGAAATGTTGGGCTTAAAATCTTTGCTCCTTGTAAATGTTCAATTGGGAAATATTGGGCTTCATTCTTACCTATTTCCCGAAAACTCCAGGACATAAAAACATTCCAACTGCCACCATTCCCAACTCTCTAACACGATGTGAATCATATATGTATTCTCAAACACCTATTTTCACATGCAGTCGTATAAAACCAGAAACATCACTAGAAGCCAAAATCACAAGATTACCTCTGATTTATTTTGGCCATGTCACGCGTGCGAATCAGTGGTGGGATTCAACATTTTTTACTACCAGTTATGTGGGCATAGCTTGGTGGGTGTGGTGTAGCTTTGTGGGCGGGGCTTTGGGAACATGGCAGGGAAAGGATACTGCAAAATCTCCATTCCCCCCCACTCCAGGAGAAGGATACTATGAAATCTCCATTCCCTCCCCACTCCAGGGGAAGGATACTGCAAAATCCCCATTCCCTCCCACTCCAGGGGAAGGATACTGTAAAATCTCCATTCTCTCCCCACTCCAGGGGAAGGATACTGTGAAATCCCCATTCCCTCCTGATCAGCTGGGACTTGGGAGGCAGGGAATAGATGGGGATGGGGCCAGTCAGAAGCGGCATTTACCAGTTCTCTGAACTACTCAAAATTTCCACTACCGGTTCTCCAGAACTGGTCAGAACCTGCTGAATATCACCTCTGGTGCAAATTCATTGGAGAAGTCAATAATGCTAGGAATGGACAATGCAACAAGAAGAAGGGACAAACAAAGAACACACTGGCTTGATAACATCAAATCTGATACAATGTTGAACATCTAACAATTGAAAGAATAGATTGTTAACAGGGTAGCATGGACATTACTTACCCATAAAGTCATCAATAATCATGACATGTCTGAATGGTTAAAACTACCACTACTATTTTTGCATGAAAACTTTTAAAGCATGTCTCTCATGCTAATATATTCACAAATATATTGACCAAAAAGTACATTTACTTGTCATGCTTTAATAATTAAATACCAATATAACTAAACTTTGAAAATGTACATTCCGAACGTATGCATATGATACTTGTCTGGCACTTATTCAATCGGAGTTTATTCCAACTTCTTCCAGAAAAATTGTACAAATGACGGCAGGTTAGTTGTTGTGCATGGTAATACAATTTATTTATTTTTAAAGGGAAAAAAGAGAAAAATAGACTTGGCTTGTATGGGGCAGAAGCATGTCTCGGTGAAAGTCAGGTTGAAATTGCTACCGTCTTTTGGTTTAAGGAAAAAGCTGAAGGTTTTATTAAATTTTCCATAGCATGGAGACGTATAAAAAGCAATACTTTCCTGCCAGGGTAATGCTATTAGAATGTAGGGGTTGCCAACGAAAACAGTTGTCAAAAGATTCCGGACTGAGAAATTACTGCACCATATTGAAGTTTCTCAGTGTTGCATGGTAGCTTAATTTTTTTTCAGCCAGTATGCTTTGATTTGGGTTTGAAAATTAACGGACTACTTTAAGCATGCATGTAATAACTTTCATCTGCCCAGCATTAGCACAATATGCATATTTCTTCATTCTCGAATGCAACCTTCCATTTAAAAAAAAAAAGGTTCTTCGACTCCTTTCCAAAAAGTGGTTAGCCTATTGCTAATTTTTTTAATCAGTTGTCAAGTACAAGAAAATTAGCATTTGCGAGTTGTGGGGCAGGGTGGGTGGGTGGAAATGAGAAGCTGCCAAGAGAGAATATCAGAACTCATTTCAAGGATCAAAATTGATTTTTTCCAGTTTCTCAGCAGAAAGTTATTGGGGAAGATTTTACTGCTTTTTCAAAGATCCCTGCCATCCAAACTAATTGCTTTCTCATTACCATTAAAGCATGGCAGGATTTTCAAATCACAACTGGAGGACCACATTGAAAGATTACAGGGACCTCATGAAATTGCAGTGCTTGATGGACAGTGAAGATAATATCATTTCTGTCATTAAAAGAGCATCCTAATTTCTTTATGCAGACAGTACAACATTACGAGCTCCCTGAAGGCACTATAAAGAGCAGACACTATCAGAATACAGAATAACAGAGCTGGAAGGGACCTTGTAGGTCATCTAGCCCAACCTCCCTCTCAAGCAGGAGAACTTATACCATTTCTGACAAGTGGCTGTCCAGTCTCTTCTTGAAAGCCTCCATTGATGAAGCTCCCATAACTTCTGAAGGCGACTTCTGTTCCGTGGGTTGATTGTTCTCACTGTCAGAAAGTTTATCTTTATTTTCAGGTTGAATCTCTCCTTGTTCAGTTCCCATCCATTTTTCCTTGTCTGGCCTTCGGGTTCCTTGGAAAACAGCTCAACCCCGTCCTCTCTGTGGCAGCCCCTCAAATATTGGATCACTACTATCATGTCTCCCCTGGTCCTTCTCTTCCCTAGACTAGCCATGCCCAGTTCCTGTATCCATTCTTCATATGTTTTAGCCTCCAGTCTCCTAACCATCTTCTCTGCACTCTTTCTAGAGTCTCAACATCTTTTTTATAGTGCGATAACCAGAACTGGATGTAGTATTCTAGGTGTGGTCTTACTAAGGCTTTATAGAGTGGTATTAGCACCTCATCTGATACTGATTCAATCCCTCTGTTAATGTAACTTACAGGGGGAGCTCTCACCTCACAATCTGTGAGACTGTGAGTTCGATCCTAGGGAGAGGCAGATATTTCTCTCTCTCGGCATATCTGTGGAACAAAACTCTGCATTAGAGATAGGAAGGGCAGCTGGCCATTAAAACATTCTGCTAGCTCCATTCAGTTGCCCAGACTCCATCCTGCAAGGGATTATGGGGTCTCAAAAGAAAGTGATGATGATTTATTTTAATTTCTCTCTCCCCTTGTGCAAATCTTCCTCTCTTAAAGACATTATTAGGCAATTGATAGTCATTAGGTAGAGCAATTATTTGATTCCGAACTTCAGTTTAAATTCAATTCAATCGAATCTAAATGCAATCAGCATTTTTCTAATTGAATCAGAAAATCAAAATGAATCATCAGTTCAGGCAATGAAGATGTTTCTAGACAGAAGTGGCCTTTTCCAGAACTCTTTGGAATTTCAAAGGGACAAATCAATTTTTTTCTCTGAAGCAAAATAATGACTTCAGATTTTGAATTGAACAAGCAGAACTAATTGTCGTAGCTATACCATATTTTCCCCAAAATAAGACAGGGTCTTATTTTCTTTTGACCCCCCCAAAATAAGAACTGTGCCTCATTTTTTGGGAGGTTTTATTATTTTTGAGGTGCAGGAGGCCCCTTAACCTGGGCCCAAGGATCAGCTGATCCAGAGAGGGCCAGAAGTTCTGTCTCTGTTTCTGGCAGACTCTTGCCAGCCAGATGTTCAAACTTGACAGCTTTAAGACTTGTGGACTTCAACTCCCAGAATTCCTCCTTTCGCTCTTCCTCTTGATGATGGGTGGATGGGCGGGGGGGGGGTGTGGAATTGGTTCTAAACAGCACTGCAGATTGGTGGAACCTCTTCTATAGAAGAGGTTAGAACTGGCAGGAACCCATCCCTGATATGTGTGTATCTCTTCTCTGTCTCTCTGTGTCTCTCTGTTTCTTTCTCTCTCTCTTCTACATCAGCACTCTCTCTCTCTCTCTCTCTCTCTCTCTCTCTCTCTCTCTCTCTCTCTCTCTCTCTCTCTCTCTTCTACATCAGCAGTCTCCAAACCTGGCAACTTTAAGACTTGCAGACTTCAACTCCCAGAAGTCCACAAGTTGAACTTCACAAGTATTAAAGTTGCCAAATTTGGAGATTCCTGATCTAAATTGACCTGTCCATACAGTAACTAGGAATGGATCTTAAATTGAGGAAGACCTTAATTATTAAAAGAACAAATATACTCTAAAGTGGTCTTCAGAACCAACAATTTAAAAACGACCTCACGAAAGTTATGGAGGTAGTAGTAGAAATCCCTCAGGTTGGAGTACCTATAGTCCTTTCCATCAGGTGTGGAAAATGAACACTATAAATCTGATTTCCACACATGAAGGACAATAATATACAAGGGAAGTATGTTGATCTGTTCATTACACTACCAAATAAAAATACCAGAAATATTTTGCACCATGATATTTTTTTTTTCTGTTTCTGTATGCAGAATGTACATTGGTTTGATCTTTTGTTTCCATAATCCCCCTTCCTTTCTTAATTTGTGCATCCTACTCATACAGAGTATTGAAGATGGTTTCTTTGTTCCAGTTAAACTTGATTTTTCTTCAACAACACAAGGTGACTTTGTGGGGGGAATCTACAATTTTATTTGTACAACGTCTACCCTGTGACAAGCTATTTAATTATGCTAAATGCATGTAATGGCAGTTTATTTCTTCAGTATTTTGTTTTTAAACTAATTACCGCTGGGAAATGTTGGCTGTTACAAATTTTCTTTCTTGGTATGATCAAAATGCATCTCGGCTTCTTACCACCCACCAAATATTTCTATGAAGTAGAAGCAGGAGTAATTCCGGCAGGCACTACTGCTGGTTTGCTCATGTGTGCACTGCATGCACGCTTATTGCATGCTGCATGTCCAAGTACAGTACAATTAAGATTGTTCTGTGCATGCACAGAACTGAAAAGCAAAATGGTGGTGCTTACAGTACTGCCAGACAACCAGTTCGGGAGCGTGGCAGGCCTGGTTCGCTACCAGTTCCAGTGACCCAGACCATCAAACAACTACCGCTTCAGCAAAATGGTCCAAACCATTAGGAACCCATCACTGAGTAGAAGGGAAAACATGAGTAGAAGGGAAATCAGAAGGGAGACTAAAACATATGAAGAACGGTTGCAGGAACTGGGTATGTCTAGTTTGATGAAGAGAAGGACCAGGGGAGACATGATAGCAGTGTTCCGATATCTCAGGGGCTGCCACAAAGAAGAGGGAGTCAAACTATTCTCCAAGGCACCTGAGGGTAGAACAAAAAGCAATGGGTGGAAACTAATCAAGGAGAGAAGCAACTTAGAACTGAGGAGAAATTTCCTGACAGTTAGAACAATTAACCTCTGGAACAGCTTGCCTCCAGAAGTTGTGAATGCCCCAACCCTGGAAGTCTTTAAGAAGATGTTAGATAGCCATTTGTCTGAAATGGTATAAGGTTCCTGCCCATGCAGGGAGTTGGACTAGAAGACCTACAAGGTCCCTTCCAACTCTGCTATTGTATTGTATTGTATTGTATCTACTGACAAAATAGGAATTTAAAAACTTTTTGTAGCCTACTTAGAGAGGAAGATTTTTTTTCCCCTTCAGTCATAATCATCAAGTAAAGTGATAAAACAGAAATACTTTTCCTTGTTCCTGCAGTTTAAAAAGAAAGAAAATCAAAGCTATATAGCTGTTCATGACATAACAGGTACTTTGGCCCTAACCTATTTCTTTGACATTTTGTGAGAATAAAAACAGGCCTATTCATTGCTCAGATATGCAACGGAAGAACCGAATGAAAATCTAATAGCAGAAGGAATTGTCATTCTTCAATTCAACATGAGTGCTTGATAACAATGGTTATTTTTAAATTAAAAACTAGCTGATAACCCAATGCTGCCCGGATATTTATTTATCCCAACCCTCCTTCCATGAATATCACCGCAATTTCCAATGTTGAATTTTCCCCCTTACCAGAGGGAGCCCTCTTGGGGAGAACTGTGACGCCGTTACCATGGAAACTCCACATAGAAGCCCTTTTAAGGCCGTATGGTAGAAGCCATTTTAAGGCGCAACAGGCTGCATCTTAACAGAACACCCCCTCCAAGGGGTGTTAAGGGTCTCTAATCCCCACAGTATTTGTTTCCAGAGAGTAAGTCATCTGTGTACGATATTTGGTTGAAATTGCTCAAGGCGTTCTAGAATTATGCTAGAACATACTCATATACACATACAGCCATTTAGGTAGGTAGGTAGGTAGGTAGGTAGGTAGGTAGGTAGGTAGGGAGGGAGGGAGGGAGGGAGGGAGGGAGAGAGAGAGAGAGAGAGAGAGAGAGAGAGAGAGAGAGAGAGAGAGAGAGAGAGAGAGAGAGAGAGAGAGATCATATTTTTCAGATTATAAAATGCACCTTTTCCCCTCAAAAAAGAGGGTGAAAATCTGGGTGCATCTCATACACTAAATACAGTATTTTTGGCCTCCTGAAACCCCACCCCTTCACCAAAATGGCCATGCATAGCCTTTAGGACACTTACAGAGTGCTCCTGGGGGCTGAGGAGGGCTGGAATGAGTGAAAAATGGGTTGTTTTTTGCTCGTTTTTGCCCTCCCCAGCCCCCAGGAACACTCTGGAAGCCTCCTAAAGGCTATGCATGCCATTTTTGCTTGTTTTTGCCCCTCAACCCCAGGAGCATTCTATAAGCCTCCTAAAAACTATCCATGCCCTTTTTTTGACAAAAAATGAGCCATTTTGCAAAACATGGGCCATTTTTGGGAGGTCTGCAGAGTGCAAAAACTTTTTTTTTAATTTGCCTCTTCAAAATCTTGGTGCGTCTTATACTCTGGTGCGTTTTATATTCTGAACAATACGATAGATAGATAGATAGATAGATAGATAGATAGATAGATAGATAGATAGATAGATAGATAGATAGATAGATAGATAGATAGATGATGGACGGACGGACGGACGGACGGACGGACGGACGGACAGACAGACAGAGTTAAATAATTAAATTTGCTCTAGATAATTTTAATTCTCATAGTGTTAATGTTCTGAAAAACTACTTTTTTAAATTTAACAACAGATTACTGCATGGAATGGAATGAACTGTCCACCTGGATGAAGCCTTGCAAAGCAGGAGCTAACTTTCAAATCTGGGAATCTGCACCCAAATGAGATTCTTTCTTACATCTCGTTATTAGTAACTCCATCATTGCCCAAAGGACAGATATTCTATAAATTACTATTCTTTGTTCTTTAAAGGCTTTGTCCTTTTTTAAATTGTATTTTTGAATTATAGCCAATTGAAGTTCAAAGTCTTTGCTTCCGTACTTGCGATGCGGAAGAGCAATATCGACTTTTGTAGAGAATCCCAGCAGAGAAGCAGGGGAAATTCTCGCCCTGCATCCAATTCAGAACTTGGATTATGTAGGTCAAGAACTTCATTCTGCCCCTTCTTTGACTGCATGACTATCCTGACTGTCTGTTCCCCACTTCTTCGTTATACAAGGGCAAAGAAACAGCTTAGAAGTATCACTGGGAAGCTATTGTCTAACAGTTAAGAAGCAAAATCACAACACTCTAGGGGATAATGTAGGCTGATTTTTATAACTTGCCAACCTCTTCAATAGAAAAGGCAGTGAACCACAGAAAAACATGAAACTCAGTAAAATCACATGAGGGGCATGCAAAGTAGAAAATCCAGAGAGACTTTTGTTCTTGTTCCATGTAATAATCTCAGCTTGGTTCCCAGCAATATTAAAAATTCTGTTTACGGGAGAACTTGGTGAGACTTGCTTGATAGGGAAGCTTCCTTCCTTCCTTCCTTCCTTCTTTCCTTCCTTCCTTCAAATAGAATAACAGAGTTGGAAGGGACCTTGGAGGTCTTCTAGTCCAATCCCCGGCTTAGGCAGGAAACCCTACACCACTTCAGACAAATGGTTATCCAACATAGTTTTAAAAACTTCCAGTGTTAGAGCATTCACAACTTCTGGAGGCAAGTTGTTCCACTGATTAATTGTTCTGATTGTCAGGAAATTTCTCCTCAGTTCTAAGTTGCTTCTCTCCTTGATTAGTTTCCACCCATTGCTTCTTGTCCTGCCCTCAGGTGCTTTGGAGAACAGTTTGACTCCCTCTTCTTTGTTGAAGCCCCTAAAAAGAGAAGGGATTTTGTTCAAAATACTCTGTGCACTTCTGAGCCACATTGTTCAAAGGTTTAATACAACTGCTTTGGTCCCTTAGAATTCTTTTGGACATATATGTATTTATTTGTTCTCTAATACAGGGGTCCCCAACCTTTTTTGCACCAGGGACCGGTTTCATTAAAAAAAAAATTCTGCGGACCGGCTGGCGTAGAGGAGGAGCAGGCAGGGGGGGAACAGGCCGCGCATACGCACGCAGGGGGAAGGGGGAACAGGCAGCGCATGCGCACATGGGGGGAGTTGGCTCACTCGGCCCTCTAGGGCCTCCAACGGCCGTGCATGCGCATGCGCACGCGGGGAGGAGTCGGCTCACTCAGCCCTCTAGGGCCTCCAATGGTGCCTGCGCTCTCCCGCATCCGGCGCACGCTCTGCCCAGCGGGCTGCCCCCTCCTCCCTCCTCCTCCTCTCTGGCCCTGCGGCCTGGTTCCTATCAAGCCACGGACCGGCACCAGTCCGCAGCCCGGGGGTTGGGGACCCCTGCTCTAATAAATAGCATTCTGAGCACACTCAGATACTGTATTTTTCGGAGGATAAGATGCACCTTTTTCCCCTCAAAAAAAGAGGGTGAAAATCTGGGTGCATCTTATATACTGAATACAGCATTTGTGACCTCCTGAAACCATGCCCCCTTTGCAAAAATGGCTGTGCATAGCCTTTAGGAGGTTTCCAGGGTGCTCCTTGGGGCTGGGGAGGGCAAAAATGAGTGAAAATGGGCTGGTTTTGCTTGTTTTGTCCCCCCCCCCCCAGCCCCCAGGAGCACTCTACAAGCCTCCTAAAGGCTATGCATTCCCTTTTTTGACAATAAAGGGCCTGTTTTCACGAAAAATGGGCCATTTTTGGGAGTTCTGCAGAGTGCAAAAACTTTTATTTTTTAATTTGCCTCTTCAAAATCTTGTTGCGTCTTATACTCCAGTGCGTCTTATACTTTGAAAAATATGGTACTTTAAAAATGCGCCCCCAAGTGGAGAACCTTTGGGGTTTTTTTACATGATAACTGCAGTGAGATTATTGTAGTCACATAAATAGTAAACAGAAAAAAATGATTATGATTTTGTTAAGTGCTCAGGTCTACGACCGAGCCAGCAAGTCTGGTAAACTCTGAGTCACCGCATTCCGGAACGGAGCCGGCAGCTGTGTCTGATTGGCTAAGACGCAGCTGGCCGGATTCTGTCTAGAAAATAGATACAATGTTGCAGCTTGCTTGCTAAAAGGTTCCCCGCCTTAAAGCTGTATATAAGCAGCTGTCAGACAGGGAAACCTTGCCAGTAATGATCCTAGTGTAAATAGTTGTGAATAAACGTTCCTGTTGTTTGACCATGCCTGAGTCAGAATCCTTTGTCTAATCCAACAGATTTGTAGTTCTGTAGGTATCTGATTAGACATTGTAGAAAGAAGTGAGTTACCATAGAGCAGGGGTGTCAAATTCAAGGCTCAGGGGCCGGATCTGGCCCATGGGGTGCTTGGATCTGGCCCATGGGGCTACTCTGGAAACAGTGAAGGACTGGCCTGCAGTGCCTCTGACAGTGAAAACTGAGGTTGAGAGGATTACATGTGGCTCTCTCGAACTCTGTTTTCGCTGGCAGAAGGCTGCAGGAGGCAGTTGCAGCTGAAAACAGATCTTGGCAGGCCTGCATGTGGCTCTCCCGAGGTCTGGTTTCACTGGCAGAGGGCTGCAGGAGGCCATCCCAGCTGAAAACGGCACTCAGGAGCCTGTTTTTGATGGCAGAGTGCTCAGGCCACCACAGGTGCTCCCAACATCATCATCATCATCATCATCATCATCATCATCATCATCATCATTATTATTATTATTATTATTATTATTATTATTATTATTAATTTAATTTCTATACCGCCCTCTCTCCCGTTGGGACAGTGCACAGGGATAATCAGGGCAGTGCACAGGGATAATCAAAGATAAAATACATATCAATACAACCAATCAATAAATTTAAAATTAAATTAAATAAATTTAACCCGTGCTAAAATATTAAGAAACCCTATTAAAACGATGGTAAAAACCAATTTTGCCAGGCCAGCTGCATGAAAGAGGTAGGTCTTTAATGCTCGACATGAGTGACATCAAGATGGCCATGCCCATCAGAGGTGGGTTCCTACCAGTTCAGACCAGTATGGCCAAGTAGGTAGTAACTTGGCCTGCCACACCCACGAACTGCTTCTATTGGAGGCAGCAGCATCTTGATTTTCTGGTTCTGCACATGTCCAGAACAATCTCCATTGCAGAAATTTAATTTTTTTTCTCCTTTTCTAATGTGTGCATACGTAGACCCTTTTAGATGCAAATGCAGAGGCACACATTGTTTGCACACTGAATCAGCAATAATGCAGGTAGCAACTCACCCCTGATGCCCACCCTGGCCACATACACACACACACACCCTGAGGTCAAACCCTACCCTGATGCAGCCCTAAACGAAATCAAGTTGGACACCCCTGCCATAGAGTAAGAGATCAATTTATCATTGTACTCACCGATTAACACTACTCCTCTGTAGTAGCAAAATATTTAATCTATGTTAAGGGGAAACAAGATGTTCTGAGCCAGCCTGAATGAGAAAAAAGAGGCTGTGAAGCCATTGCAAATAAAGTGGTGACATAACGGGAATTATTTCATCAAAGGAACTATAAATGTACTTTACACTTTGACATACAGCTACTCAATAAACAAAGGCAAGATGTGGTTCTAAAACAGGGAAGAGTGACACATGGAAAAGCTAATGAGAGGGCAAAGTAGATCAGTTCGGCTGGAGGTCATTGATGAGTTCAAACGAGAATTAGATAATTTTCCAGCCAGACCAGCGCAGAGAAGTTATAAAAACAGATGCTAATTATAAATCTAGCATCCTTAATAACAAACAAAAGAGCACCCTAGTCGTGTTGCAATGACTTGCTCTCTCTGGAATTTATTTTAGGCCCTTCGCTTTTGTCTTGCGGCTTATTAAAGTAGATATGTTGATTCTGGCTGAATTCAGAGGCGCTATTGAAAGAGAATTCAGGGCTGTGACTCAAAGGTCTCATTGAATTCTCCGACGCGGTTACAGAAAACGCGCCAAAAAGAAGCCACGGTTTTGAAACTGGAATCTGGATTTTGAAAGAGACTGAAATCAAAGCATCGTACAGGGCAGTGATGGCTGAGCTTTTTATCGAGGCATGCGAAAAGCAGGGGGAGCAGGGGAGGTGTCATGCACATGCATGCCCACACCCATAATGCAATGCATTCCCTGAAGCCTCTGCAGGAAAAAAAAATGGACAACCCAATGGGAAATCCAGAAATTCATTTCCGAACTTCCAGTGGGCCCCATTGTATGTTTTTTTGCCCTACCCAGGCTTCAGGGAAGTCTCCTCAAGCAAAAAAAAAATAGCTCAACACACAAACTGGAAGTTTGGGAATGGACTTCATGGTTGCCCCTTGATATAATAACGGCCTAACGAGAAAACCGGAAGTCCATTCCCAACTTCCTATTCTATTCTGGAAAGAGTGCAGAGAAGAGCAACAAAGATGATTAGGGGACTGGAGGCTAAAACATATGAAGAACGGTTGCAGGAACTGGGTAGGTCTAGTTTAATGAAAAGAAGGACTAGGGGAGATATGATAGCAGTCTTCCAATATCTCAGGGGTTACCACAAAGAAGAGGGAGTCAAGCTATTCTCTAAAGCACCTGAGGGTAGAACAAGAAGCAATGGGTGGAAACTAATCAAGGAGAGAAGCAACTTAGAACTGAGGAGAAATTTCCTGACAGTGAGAACAACTAACCAGTGAAACAGCTTGCCTCCAGAAGTTGAAGTTGTGAATGCCCCAACCCTGGAAGTCTTTAAGAAGATGTTGGATAGCCATTTGTCTGAAACGGTATAGGGTTTCCTGCCTAGGCAGGGAGTTGGACTAGAAGACCTCCAAGGTCCCTTCCAACTCTGCTATTGTCTTGTCTTGTCTTGTATTCTATTTCAAACATTGTGCTATTATTTCTCTTGGTGAGTTATTTGCACACCCATCACAATCCTACTTACACATGGTCTTTCACCAGCAGCAATGAGATACTGTAAGACCATTAAAAATATTTTTTTAAAGAAGAGGCAGAATCAATTCCTTTGGACTAAGAAGTTAAGCAGGTCAAACGATGCTTAATACTTAAATCAGTAACCACTGGGAAAACCTGAGGTTGTAATGTAGAATGAAAACCACTGGCCTGCGATTAACCAGTATTTTTCAGTGAACACCTAGAAGAAAAGTTATTTAGACAAGCTAGTGCTTCTTATTTACCATTGCCAGCTATGAGATAACAAAGTTCAACCTCTAACCCCAGTCAAATAATCATTTCCCTCTTTTGTGGAAGCACATATCCAGGGCCTGCTAGATACTTCCTCCTCATTAAGCATACATGTATCTCACCTTCTTTTACCGAGATCTAAACTCTAGCAATTCCAGAGTAGAGGGAAAGAGTGGTTGCAGGTGTAACTAATCACGGAGAGA
This sequence comes from Rhabdophis nuchalis, assembly GCA_039707465.1. Lineage (NCBI taxonomy): Eukaryota > Metazoa > Chordata > Lepidosauria > Squamata > Natricidae > Rhabdophis > Rhabdophis nuchalis. The sequence goes on along the minus strand of CM077651.1, from coordinate 7,454,573 downwards.
ACCAATCTAGAACTAAGGTGAGATATCCTAACAGTGAAACAATTTGCCTCCAGAAGTTGTGGGTTCTCCAACACTGGAAGTCTTTAACAAGAGATTGGACAGCCATTTATTTGAAATAGGGAAGACCTGTCAAAATGGCAGCCCAGAGGTGGGATGCATCAAGCAAAGGTCGCATCCACTCCAGCTCCACAAAGACAAAAAATGTCACGATACATCATCAGACGTCATGTAATGTGATCAACTTTCACTCCCGTGGCATGGGGTTTCCTGCTTGAGCTTGGACTAGAAGACCTCCAAAGTCCCTTCCATCTTTATAATTCTGTTAATTTCAGAGACTGACTTTACCTCTTGAATTTGCTGGGACAGATGGAAGAAAGGTCTCTGACGCTGTAAGTAATTAAGTGGGGACAATTTAAATAATCATGGTGCTCTTTGTTTTGGACCTAGCATCAATTTTAACTTCCAAATTTCCCTGTTTTTGGTATCCATCCTGCAATTTCTAAATTGGCCACCATTATGAAGATTTCAAATTAAAACAAAAACTTACTTCAAAAATCATGCAAAGAAAACTTAAGGAGCCAGTCTCAATTTCTTCACCCCTCTAATCCCACCGAAGAAAATTCTGGGTCATGAATCAAAGTTTCAGATTGTAGGGCTTGCGGTGGCATCAGTAAATTCCACATTGTGCATTTTATGCAACATGACGGATCAAACATGATTCCCTTGTCAGGCACATCTTCGATACAATCTAGTGCCTTCAGCGGTGGTATTCAGCCAGTTCTGACAGGTTCTGGAGCATCGGTAGCAGAAACTTTGAGTAGTTTGGAGAACCGGCAAATAGGTTGGCCCTGCTCCTGCTGCCTCCCAGCTGATCTTCTTTTGTTGCCCTGCACAGGAGAACGGAGCTGGAAAGCAGGTTAGTAGGGTGGGGAGGGAACGGAGATTTTGCAGTATCCTTCCCCTGCCATGCCCACAAAGCCACGCCCACAAAACCGGTAGTAAAAAGTTTTGAATCCCACCACTGAGTGCCCTATTTTTTGTCATTTGATTAGAGCAGGGGTGTCAAACTTAAGGCCTGCGGGCCAGATCTGTGCTCCGTTTTTGCAGGAAGCCATTGCAGCTTGAAAACGGAGATCTGGAGCCCATTTTTGCTAGCAGAGCACTTGGGCCTCCACAGGCATCCCTGACATGGGTGATGTCAAGGTGGCCACATCCACCTCGGCCATGCTCCCCCCCCCCCAAGGTCTAACACAACCCTGATGTGGCCCTCAATGAAACCGAGTTTGACTAGAGCAACGGAACTTTATTAAACCTCTTTAAATTTTACAAGCCTTATTCATATCACTGAAATTTGAAACAGGGTTTTGTGAAAAAAACATTTCAAAAACTAAGCTACAACTTTACTTATGTTATTAATGATGCACTCTGGCATAGAGGTAGAGCTTTTGCCTCACAAGCAGGAGGTTGTGAGTTCGATTCTAGGTCGAGGCCCATGTAGGGTCTCTTGCTTGGGCAGGGGGTTGGACTAGATGGCCTGCAAGGTCCCTTCCAACTCTGTTAATCTGTTAAAGTGGCCCATGATTTTGGGGGTGGGGGTGGGAGCTTGTCTCAAGAAAACAAAATTTATTTAAAAAATGTAATGTGTATTTTACCTATATAAGACTCTAGGAATTTTCTAATGGGGTGGATGTGTAGGTGGGTGGGTAGATGGATGGATGTTTGGGTGTGTGGGTGAATGGATGGATTGATGGAAGGATAGAATTTTGACTTTTTTGACTATACCCTGACCTCTCTTTACTTTGAAGGATTATATGCCGTCACATCTTTGTCGACATTTAGCAACCATACATTTATATATTTTTGCTTGATAATGTCTTTAACCTGGTCTTTTAGATCAGGGGTCTCCAACGTTTGCAACTTTAAGTCTGAAGGACTGCAGTTCCCAGAATTGAAGCAAAGCTGGCTGGAGAAGTCTGGGAACTGCAGTCCTTCAGACTTAAAGTTGCAAACATTGGAGACCCCTGTTTTAGATCTTCCAATAGTCACCTCATTGGCACTCATTAAAACAAACCACCTTTGAAAAATAGCAATAGCAATAGGACGTAGACTTATATACTGCCTCACAGGATTTCACAACTCTAAGCAGTTTTACAGAGTCAGCATATTACCGCCCAACCATTTGGGTCCTTGTTGGATGGAAGGATGGAAGACTGAGTCAACCTTCAGCCAATCAGAATTGAACTCCTGGCAGTGAACAGTGAGTTAGCTTGCAATTACTGTGTTCTAACCACTGCACCACCATGGGACTTGGTTTTCTCAAATTGTACCACTGAAACCCTTGGAGAACTTACCAAATTTTGGATAGCTTCAGACTATTTTTTTTTCCTGTGCACTTTTGCAATCTTCCTAAATAGAATCTTTAATTAATTGTATTGTTCAGTGTATTAGATGAGATACATCTCAGATCACCATCACATTAATTTAAAATCTGCATTATACTATTTCAGGAAAATTGCCCATCGGTCATTTTTTTTCTCATACCAAACTGCCACGTGGATCTTAATTGACCTTAACATTGATTTAAAACAAAACAAAGCCTTGGATTCTGTTTTGTGAAAGTTTTGTCTGCATACTGGGATTTTTTTTTTTAATCTTAGGTCAATTATTGGATGATAATTAGAAATGCTATCACACTTTATGGATAAGTACTATATCCTTGTTGCCATTCAGAGGCACTGTGTTCTGCTTGAGTTTTTATTGACATCTTGTTTTGGACTAGCTTCAGAAATCTGTGCTATATTAGAAGTGATTACTAAATACTAAATTTAGTTTGTAATAAGTACCTGTTCTCCATAAATCAATTGGAAAGGTTGAATATAATAAGACATTAAGGTCCCTATTGTTTCTAAACAATGTGAAATCATATTAATGTTCACATTCATATTTCAGCACATTTCAATAGATCTTAGATTATGGCTTATTCAACGAAGAGAATTATTTCAGATTTATGGTACGCCACTGAATTGGTGGAGGAAAATGAGCAAAAAATTGTGTGGCTGGAGATATAACACTAATGCTTCACTCATACATGTTTAAGTGATGTGCTAAAATGGATTCTGAAAAGATACAATTGCGTATCTGAATCTTGGGCAGTTTTTAATATTCTTAGAATCTGTATGATTTTACTCCATGGAAATTGACAAATGGACAACAGAAATAGATGTTTTTCTGTTCATTTTGTAAACAGACAAGACTTCCAACATTGGAAAGATAAATTTATAGCCAGCATTACTCAGTGAATTGAAGGCACCATGCTTTTTGCAATGTCTGAATGAATTGAGATATTATAAGGATAATTACAAAACTATCAACATCTTTTATGGAAACATTTCCATATAGTAAAGGTGCATGAATATGTATGCATAATTTTGGCATTTGGCTTTCTTTCTTTGTTTCCTTTCCTTTTCTATTCCTCTTGTTTCATTTAATTTCCCTTTGTTGTATCGGGTGAAATAATGACAAAACAGATGAACAAAAGAAGCTAAACTTCCTGTATTATCCAGGAATGAAGGAAGGCACTGCTGCTTTAACAGTCACATTAATTTTAATGATTCCTTCAAGTTGCAATTTTTCTTCGGGCTCATGTTGACATCTGGCAAAAGTCAGCCTCTTTTAATGAAGAATAGGGAGAAGCAGTATTTCTGCAGATCTAAAATATTCTTGAAAATTAGTTTCAAAGCCTATTTGTTGACTACTATGTGGTAGTTGGATAATTTAAAAAGATTTATGTTTGGGGAAGATATTATTCTAAGTTCTGAATTACATATTATTTAATACATAGATTTATTTGTCTCTGGGACATTGCTTTGTTTATTTATTTCAACGGCAATCACTAAATGACAAAGTCTGCAAAGCATATTCTATTTATATATATATATTCAATATATACTTGTGTCACAACACCCTGTTAAGCCCCAATTAAGGGAGGAAGCATACTGCTCTCCTTTTCTGCCTTTCGGCTCATCACCAGAGACCATCTAGACAGAAAGCTATGAGTTCCATTGTGTACTTTTTTAATATGTGTGTTAGGTTTTTGAGCTCGAAATAGATCTATTTCGAGCTTTTTAGCTCTCATCAGCTAGCCATACCCTTACTGAGATTTGAATTTATATATATATTCTATTTTAAATAATATATATTATCATAGATTTTGAAGCCATGATTTGTTTCTTCTTCCTGGACCTCATTTGCCTTCAATCTTTCCTTGGAGGATTAAGTGAAGTATGTTGTATTTTTCCGAGTGTTGCATCACATGTCTGAAATATTCTAATTTTTGCTTTTTAATAGTTTTGATGATTTATTATGATTAATTGCCCTAACTGTCAGGAAATGTCTCCTAAATTCTAGGTTAGTTCTCTCCTTGATTAGTTTCCACCCATTGCTTCTTGTCCTGCCCTCAGGTGCTTTGGAGAATAGCTTGACTCTCTCTTCTTTGGGGCAACTCCTGAGATATTGGAAGACTGCTATCATGTCTCCCCTGGTCCTTCTTTTCATTAAACTAGATATACACAATTCCTGTAACTGTTCTTCATATGTTTTAGGGTTGCATTTGATATTAATACATTTATTGGGAGGGAAACATTATTTGCCATCCGGGTGATCATTCTGACTAGAACAGGCATCTTACAAACAAATTAGAATGATAAAATGCAGCTATGCAAACTTACTCATCATTAATAGCAGTAGCACTTGGACTTTTATGCCACTTTACAGAGCTTTTAAAGCCCTCTCTAAGCAGTTTACAGAGTCAACCTATTCCCCCCTCCAAACAATCTGGGTCCTCATTTTACCCACCTCAGAAGCATGGAGGACTGAGTCGACCTTGAGCCTGGTGAGATTCGAACTGCCAAATTGCAGGCAGCCAGCAAGCAGCAGAAGTAGCCCTCAGTACTGCCCTCTAACCTCTGCGCCACCACCACAGCTCTAAGTAGTCCTCTGAGATCTAGTCTATCTGGGGTAAAACAGCCTGCCTTGAATAATTTGCACATTTCCAAATGCACATCGCTGTATCCCACAATGTAATCTCGAATGTGCAATTTCTAGCTGGAAAATAAATATTTTAAATCTAGTTGTCTCTAAGGTTCTGCAGTCAAACCTTAAATTCCAAGGTTAAAAAACCGTAAATAAACATTTGCGGCTAGCAGAAGTGAGGCATAGATTCTGAAGAAGCCAGATCTGATAATTGAGTACGTAGAAAGAATTTATAGTCACAGACTAGTGTAAGCAGGTAGTTTCTTGAAAGCCTTTACAGGAGGAAGCTTCCATCAGTATTTTCATATAACTCTACATATTTCTGTCTAACGGAGCTAAACTGATTGAAATATTCATACGAATGTTCGTAGAGCTGACTTCATTTCATGTAACTTTCAGCTAAGTTATTTACCACCATTTACCCAAACTTTGTCTCTGGGAGAAACTCTGCCAACTTCCATGGACTGGATTTTAATCTATTAATTAATAATATGTACATGGGCATCATTGATTATTTATTTCTGTGAAGATATACTTCTGGGATAGACAGAGGAAATCCATACGGACTTGTGTTCCCTTCATTTATATACAAGTGAGTCTGTGAGCTCCAAATATCCCTCTAGAACTGGGCATGAGAACATTTTCAGATCAAAGTTCACAAAATCTCTAGGGAGATTTATTGAGGTGCAGGCATCACCAGTGAGCCTCTAAGCATAGTAAATAGAAGCAGGGTGGTTGCCCATTTCTCACATGCACGTCATTCAAACCTATTGATACATAAAACATGATAGATAGATAGATAGATAGATAGATAGATAGATAGATAGATAGATAGATAGATAGATAGGTGGGTGGGTGGGTGGGTGGGTGGGTGGGTGTGTGGGTGGGTGGGTGGGTGGGTGGGTGGGGTTGGGTGGGTGGGGTGGGTGGAAGGAAGGAAAGAAAGAAAGAAAGAAAGAAAGAAAGAAAGAAAGAAAGAAAGAAAGAAAGAAAGAAAGAAAGAAAGAAAGATGATAGGTAGGCAGGCAGGCAGATAGATAGATAGATAGTAGGTAGGTAGGTTGATGAGACAGAGGGGGGCAGGCAGGCAGGCAGGCGGGCAGGCAGGTAGATGGTAGAAGATAGGCAGAGATAGATAGATAGATAGATAGATAGATAGATAGATAGATAGATAGATAGATAGATAGATAGATAGATAGATAGATAGATAGATAGATAGATAGATAGATAGTTGATGAGAGAGAGAGGCAGGCAGGCAGGTAGATGGTAGAAGGTAGGCAGAGATAGTTAGATGGATGGATGGATGGATGGATGGATGGATGGATGGATGGATGGATGGATGGATGGATGGATAGATGATAGATAGATAGATAGATAGATAGATAGATAGATAGATAGATAGATAGATAGATGGTTGATAAGAGAGAGAGAGAGAGGCAGGCAGATGATAGGTAGAGGGAGAGAGAGAGGCAGGTAGATGGTAGAAGGTAGGCAGAGATAGATAGATGGATGAATGGACGGACAGACAGACAGACAGACAGACAGACAGACAGACAGACAGACAGACAGACAGACAGACAGACAGATGGATGATGGGTAGGTAGATAACCATTACTCATGCCTTTTTTACTCAATGGAGACTTAGGTGAAATCTTGAAGAGTAGATGGAATAACATTACGCATGAATAAGAAAGTTAAGTTGGGCTTTGGGGACAACTTCTGAGAGGGGTAAGTCCTAGATGAGGTTTAAAAGAACTGGTGGAAAAGATCCAGAGAGAGGAAGCACAAAACTGCAGAGGACAAAAGAGCAAAGGGCGAGGAACCTTGATAAAAAAGATGTTTCCAAAGAAACCAGGGGAGGAGAGAATGTCACCCCATTTTTATAGATTGCCTTGTCCTGTGTTGGAGAGCATCCCTGACGGAGGCCACGGACCCATTCCCTTCCCTGGGAGATGTTGCAGCTGATAATAAGTCTTGCAAATGTTTCAGCAGCGGATGACTAAAATGGTTAGCGTACATTCCCTCCCATTTTATCGCGGTCCAGAGACTCCTTTAGTTTGACATATTTATCTATCATTCTACCACTCAAATGTGCTTGAGATGATATACGATCAGAGTAAAATCAGTCTCAGACTCCAATGTGACCATAATGACAAAAAGAATAAAAGGATCTTTTTTTTTAATTGCACTGCAATAAAAGAGGATGGCAGGATTAAAATCTGACAGCCAGTGTTTTTCATTAAAAGCATGTGTGTGTGTGTGTGTGTGTGTGTGTGTTTGTGTGTTTGGTTTTTGAGCTGATCAATAAATAAATCAGGGAGACTAGGATAGATCTATTTTGAGCTTTTTAGCTTTCATCAGCTAGCCATACCCTTACTGGGATTTGAATCGGGGCTGTATGACATGTTAGGCAGAAACCTAACATGTCTGTGTTAGGTTTTAGTCAAAAACCTAACACACATATAAAAAAAGTACACAACGGAACTCATAGCTTGCTGTCTAGATGGTCTCTGGTGATGAGCCGAAAGGCAGAAAAGGAAAGCAGTATGCTTCCTCCCTTAATTGGGGCTTAACAGGGTGTTGTGACACAAGTATAAACTTATCCTCCTGTCTCAGCTGATCAGGAAGAGAACTTGGTGGCTTAATGGCTTAGGCTTCTGTCTAGCATGTAATACAGCCCCGGTTCAAATCCCAGTAAGGGTATGGCTAGCTGATGAGAGCTAAAAAGCTTGAAATAGATCTATACTAGTCTCCCTGATTTATTTATTGTACAGCTCAAAAACCTAACACACATATAAAAAAAGTACACAATGGAACTAATAGCTTTCTGTCTAGATGGTCTCTGGTGATGAGACGAAAGGCAGAAAAGGAAAGCAGCATGCTTCCTCCCTTAATTGGGGCTTAACAGGGTGTTGTGACACAAGCATATACTTATCCTCCTGTCTCAGCTGATCAGGAAGAGAACTTGGTGGCCTAATGGCTTAGGCTTCTGCCTAGCATGTAATACAGCCCCGGTTCAAATCCCAGTAAGGGTATGGCTAGCTGATGTGAGTTAAAAAGCTCGAAATAGATCTATACTATTCTCTCTGATTTATTTATTGATCAGCTCAAAAACCTAACACACACACACACACGTATATTTACACAGTATATATAGGGGCATGGTGGCTCAGTGGCTAAGACTCTGAGCTTGTCGATCAGAAGGTGAATCCCGAGCGCCGCATAGTGGAGTGAGCTTCCTTTATCTGTCCCAGCTTTTGCCAACCTAGCAGTTCGAAAGCATGTAAAAATGCAAGTAGAAAAATAGGAACCACTTTGGTGGGAAGGGAACAGCATTCTGTGTGCCTTCAGCATTTAGTCATGCTGGCCACATGACCACGGAGACGTCTTCGGACACCGCTGGCTCTTCAGATTTGAAATGAAGATGCGCACCACCCCCAAGAGTTGGCAACAACTAGCACATATGTGAAAGGGGAAACCTTTAACTATACCATATATATCGTCCTGGTCCTCCCCTTGAAGGATGTTTGAGGAGGCAGTTACCGTCTTAGCTTTCTTTACTTTTCCAAATAAATACATCTTGCTTTTATCATCGATGCCGCCCTTCATTTTTAAAATTTACTTAAAATGGAATGTTCTTCCCTTCTAAACAAATGTTAGAGAACTCAGCTTTGTTTTGTTCTGTTCTGTACGTCCTCTTGGGGCGGATCTGGTTGTTTTGGGGATTGTGTAGGAAAAATCTGTGTTTCATCTGAGAACTCTGATCTAGCCGCAGATCTTAAAGCACGGAGTGAATCACACAATTTTGCAAAGTAGCTAAAAGATAGTTCTGCTGATCTAGGCTAAAATATTAATGATCCGGTTTGAGCTCAGGAATTCATTTAGTGAGGTTTTTTTTTTTTGTTTTGTTCGGCTGTCTTATCTCACTGAATGAAATGCAGTGCATTTGTCCGGCTGGGGTCATTTTGTGAAGTGGGCTATATTGTAATCCTACTGTATGAACTCTTGGCTCCTGCCCTGAGAACTAGATCTCCACTGAGCTATGAAGTCGAAGGGATGGTCTTATTTCCCTTGACCTTGAAGGTCTACAACAGTGTTCCCCGACCTTTGGGCCACCAGGGACCAGTTCCATGGAGAAAGGGTTTTCTGTGGACTTGAGCAGGCGTGGTTTTTTATGCTGCCTACATCCTGTGGATGATGCTTTGCTTGTTTGCAAAGATGTGACATCCTTAGTTCCTGTTGTGGCCAGCTGGCTGCAGACTCTGACAGTGAGGAGGTTGGAGAGGAACATGGGCCAGTCCTGGAGTCTGGGGAAGGCTCTGACGAGGGCTCTTTGTCAGAGGCAGAGAGGGGGCATGGCCATCCGTCAGTTATCTATGGAACTAGAATTCACCATTTCCTGGTGATTATCTCCAAATCATCCAGCCACATTTTACATGTAAGGCTTGATTAGAACTCACCATATCTTGGTTTCTAGTCTGGTGCCTTCACCGCTAGACAAAACTGGCCTTACTTTTGACTTTCTATGCTTTACTGTTTACTTTTTGGCATTTAAATATTTAATTCCCTGCCATCTGAGACACAATGTCAGTTTGTGTATTATGGCTAAGAGATATGCACATCCAAGAAAGTCACCCGGGACCAATTCAGGGAAGGAAAACTACTCAATGGCTGAGTTTTTAAACCTTTTTTTTTAAAAAAAAAATATCCCTTAAAATCTCTTGTGTTTGTCTTAGCCGATTAAGACCTTGCTCCAACTCATCCAGCATATTCCCTTGTCTCCGTTTATATTAGCTCTGGAAATTGTGCTCTGGATTCCTTTCCTGCTTGAGAATCTAGGCTTCTTCCTCAATTTTTGCTTCCTCACATTGGAACAACCATTCTGATCAGAGGTGATACTCTGCTGGTTCGGACTGGTTCACCAGTTGGGACCACCCAGGGTGAAATCCAGCAGGTTCTGGCAGGTTCTGACAGAACCCCTTGCTAAAATTTTTGAAATTTATTTATTTATTTATTTATTTATTTATTTATTTATTTATTTATTTATTTATTTATTTATTTATTTATTTATTTATTTATTTATTTATTTATTTATTTATTTATTTATTTATTTAATTTTATTTATATACCGCCCTTCTCCCTCTCGGGACTCAGGGCGGTGAACAGCCACAGTAATTTAATGACAAATTAATAAATATTAAATAATTTGGCCCATTATTATAAAACCCAATACTAAAACCCAATTAAAAACGCTATGACAGGCCGGCTGCACGAAATAGATGTGTCTTCAGGGCCCGACGGAAGAGATCGTGCGTAATTCAGGGGGGAGGTCGTTCCAGAGGGCAGGAGCTGCCACAGAGAAGGCTCTCCCCCTGGGAGTCGCCAGCCGACATTGTCTGGCCGACGGCACCCTGAGGAGGCCCTCTCTGTGGAAGCAGACTGGTCGGTGAGAGGTATTTGGCAGCAGGAGGCGGTCTTGCAGATAACCAGGTCCCTTGCCATGGAGCGCTTTAAAGATGGTCACTAGTACCTTGAAGCACACCCGGAAAGCCACAGGCAGCCAGTGCAGTTCACGCAGGAGAGGTGTCACATGGGAGCGTCTAGATGCTCCCAAAATCCCCCACGCGGCTGCATTCCTAACTAACTGGAGCCTCCGGGCGCATCTCAAGGGAAGCCCCATGTAGAGAGCGTTACAGTAGTCCAGGCGGGAGATGACGAGAGCTTGAGTGACAGTGCGTAAGGCGTCACGATCCAGAAAGGGACGCAACTGGCGTATCAGGCGAACCTGGTAGAAAGCCCCCCTGGCAACGGCCATCATATGCTCTTCTAAAGACAGCCGAGAGTCCAGGAGGACGCCCAAGTTGCGAGCCCTCTCTGTGGGGGGCAATGACTCATTGCGGCATGCCAGATTTTGTGGTTCTGTGGTTCCCTGAAAATAAGACAGGGTCTTGTTTTCTTTTGACCCCTGAAATAAGCACTTGGCCTTATTTTCAGGGAGGTCTTATTATTTTTGAGGTGAAGGAGGGAGCGAGCATGGTCACCTCATGGCTGCTGCTGTGTTGCAATATTTTCAGGGAGGGCTTATTTTAGTGCATGCGCTCCAAAGCCCAATTGGGCTTATTATCTAGGGAAGTCTTATTTTCGTGGGAAAGGGCTAATATTGTGCTAATGATTTCCTGTGTTCTTGGAACTCAGGCAGGGATATATGCTTCAATATATGGTCCAAGCCAAGAAAATGCAATTAATTCAGTAAAACGGCTGTGGTGTCTTATGTGACCACAGACACGTTCTCTCATCTGAGCATGTTGCTAATTCCCTGTTGGACTCCTATCTCCCTCAAGTGCATGTAATGGCAGAAGCTACTATGAAGAGCTTTGTGAGGAATGTGGAGAGACGTCTTCAGATCCTTCTTTCCTTTGCCACGCTCCATAATTGATTGTTCTCAGAATGTTATGTTTTTAATGAAACTAGAAAGCTACAGTATCTTACAATTAAATGAAATCATGGATGTCCTCGGGGAGGAGGTAAAATGCTGCAAAATAGCAAGAGCCTTCTTGTCCCTTCTGCACAGTGCGTGCATATGACATTAAAGTATGCACCAAAGGGGGGATTGTGACACTCCTACGACGTCTTGTGTGCCGTGGTGGTGCAGTGGTTAGAATGCAGTATTCCAGGCTAGCTCTGCCCTCATTGCTTGGAGTTTGATTCTTTTTATCCTGACCAGCTCAAGGTTGACTCAACCTTCCATCCTTCTGAGGTCAGTAAAATGAGCACCCAGATTGTTGGAAGACAAATGTTGTGGCCTGTTGGCCACTGGCTCCTCCAGGAGAAGGAGGAAGCATAGGATTAAGGGTCAGCATCAAGGCAACCTGAGAGCTTTGAGAGGGAAGAAGGAATGGAGCTGGGAGAGAGACAGACAGACAGAGAGAGAGAAAGAGAGAAAGAGAGAAAGAGAGAAAGAGAGAGAGAGGCAGAGTCTGGGCCATCGATCAGTCCTCAGATGGAGACTCAACATCCCCCAGGTCTGGAGGTGGCTGATGAGAAAGAGGAGGAACAGTTGGGTCTAATGCCTGATGTGCAGATCAGCAGAAGCAGAGGAGAGGAGAGCAGTGGAGATCTATGGGCCAGTTCTTAGGACGGAAGAGCCACTACTGCTAGCAAAGCCCCACCCTAGCTCTGGGGATAAAAGGCAGGGAGCAGAGATGAATAGATATGGCAGACAACTACTCATCTTCTGGTTGGAAGGCCTTGTTAGCCTGCATTGAGTTTCTCTCTCCTAACTCTTCAGAGGTTTTGTTGAGCTGGGTCAGAACTACAATAGGTTGACTCTCTAAGCTGCTTAGAGAGAGCTCTAAAGCATTATCAAGTGGTAGATAAGTCTAAATGCTATTGCTATCTTCCGGTAAAAAAAAATGGCACTGAATAAACCTGAAATCTTCTGCCTACACCATTCCTTGAATTCTAAACCATCTCTTTTGGGTTAAAATTAATTGGGTTAGAAAAATATTCCATCAATATTTTACAAAAAAAGAAAGAATGCTTTAACACCTACTCCAACTGCGTGTGTAAAAGACTTTCTTAATCTTTATTACATTCTCGGAAGTTGACAATAGTGTTGCATTTTGAAGCCATTTACAGTTTTTCTTTCTTTCTTTTTTCCTTTTAACAATCACAAAAATGTATTTTTAGAATTGGACACGAAATTAAGTTCATTGAGAAGGCTGATTCTTTCTCACTATTCAATGAATCAGCGGTGCTTCTGAACTAATGTTAATGAGCATCAATATTGCAATTAAAGTATAAACATCTATCATTCAGCAACATACAGTTGTGACATTCAAATCAAAGGCTGTTTTGGCTTAATGGCATTATTGATTCAATTTTTTAGTAATGTTACACAGAAATTGCTGAAGGGAAATGCCAACATTTACCCAACTGATAACTGATATATCAGGATGAATCATATTTTTTTAGGAAAAAGAAAGTCTCTAGAATAGAAAATAATTCTTTATTGGTCAAGTGTGATTGGACACACAAGGAATTTGTCGTTGGTAAATATATTTTCAGTGTACATAAAAAGACAAGATACATTCATCAAGAATCATAAGGTACAACACTTAATGATAGTCATAGGACGCAAATAAGCAATCAGGAAACAATCAATATCAATCAAGATAGGTGTCAGGTATTTCCAACTCAAAATTGAGCCAAACATTAGTCTCATTAGTCAAAAGTAATCATTTCCAGCTCAATTTCCGATTTAAAAAAAAATGGAATTGTGATCCAGCTAGACGTTAATTGTTAGGACAACTTTGCTTTTAGCAGTGGTACAAAAACAATGTGCCACATCCTTTTAATTTAATCATGTTTTTTTCCCTCGCTTTGTCTTCCTTTTCAGTTCAGCTGCAGCAGGAAATATATGCCAGGTCTTGTTAAAAATCATTGTTACTTTGTGGGGACCTAAAGGGAAAAGAATAAGGCAGGGGTGTCAAACTTGATTTCATTGAGGGTCACATCAGGGTTGTGTTTGACCTCGGGAGACCAGGGCGGGCGTGGCCAGCTCGACATCACTCGTTTTGGGGGCGCCTGTGGCGGCCTGAGTCCTCTGCCAGCAAAAACAGGATCCTGAGCTCCGTTTTCAGCTGTGACATCCTCCTGCAATTCTCTGCAAGCAAAAACAGAGCTAGGGAAGGTCTCTCGCAGCCCCCACAACTGCTGAGCCCCCCTAACTTGCTGGCAGAGGCATCATGGGCCAATCTTTTGCTGCTTCCAAGATGGGCCAGATCTAAGAACCCCATTGGTCAGATCTGGCCCCGGAGCCTTGAGTTTGACACCCCTGGAATAGTGGGGGAAAACTCACCTCAACTGTATACTCTAAAGTCTCTTTCTCGGATAAGCTCTCCATAAGCTCCATTAACATCTCAGGCATTTTCCTCTCCCAAGTGCAGAAAGTTTCTTTGTAATGCATATTTTGAGATATTCGTGTTTTTTTAAAGGTGTTTTATTTAGAAGCAGAATATAGGTTAGCTGGTTTAGATTCTGTCATCTTTCTGGGACTCGATAACACGATACCCTAAAAGTAGTAATCAAAAGGGCGGGGTTGGATGGAGGAAATGAGGTGTGAAAAAGATGAATCAAAACATTCTCGCAGGAATAAGACTAGGATGGAGAAAAGGAAGTGCCACTTTTCTAATTTCAGCATCCACTTCCACCCCTTTGAATAAATGTTATATGAGACAGTCTTGATAGAATCAACAGCCAAGGATTAAGCAGGGAAGCAATGCTTGTCATTTCACTGGTGCTGAATTCTATCAATTCCTCTTTAGTTCTCTACAATATACAGTATATCTCTGCCTTAGGAATTTTCTTTCTTAGCAACCTTCTGCAGGGAATAAAAAAAATATAAAGCCGATTCTAAAAGGGACTGTCAAACCTTACAAGGAACAATTACCCAGGAAGAGAACACTATTTCTTAGTATTTTCTTTGACTCCCCTTCCTCTCCAGCATTCGTATCTTAGAAATATAAACCCATAGTCTGAGTCCTCTGCCAGCAAAAACAGGATCCTGAGCTCCGTTTTCAGCTGTGACATCCTCCTGCAATTCTCTGCAAGCAAAAACAGAGCTAGGGAAGGTCTCTCGCAGCCCCCACAACTGCTGAGCCCCCCTAACTTGCTGGCAGAGGCATCATGGGCCAATCTTTTGCTGCTTCCAAGATGGTCTCATGGGCCAGATCTAAGAACCCCATTGGTCAGATCTGGCCCCGGAGCCTTGAGTTTGACACCCCTGGAATAGTGGGGGAAAACTCACCTCAACTGTATACTCTAAAGTCTCTTTCTCGGATAAGCTCTCCATAAGCTCCATTAACATCTATTTCATTCCTGTCTTCCAGGGCTCAAAAAACTGATTACATTGCAGCTAAGTGGCCTAATTTCATTTGAAATGCTGACAAAAAGAGAGAAATAAATTAAAAACAGCACATCAAACTCTTATTTGGTTCGGGCAACTGTTTGGTTTGGTTAAACAAAAACAAACAGTTCTAGGTTGCATAAACAGAGGGATAGAATCAAGATCACGTGAAGTGTTGATACTACTTTATAATGCCTTGGTAAGGCCACACTTGGAATACGGCATTCAGTTTTGGTCGCCATGATGTAAAAAAGATGTGGAGACTCTAGAAAGAGTGCAGAGAAGAGCAACAAAGAGAATCAGGGGACTGGAGGCTAAAATATATGACGAACAGTTGCAGACCCTGGGTAGGTCTAGTTTAATGAAAAGAAGGACCAGGGGAGACATGATAGCAGTGTTCCAATATCTCAGGGGTGCCACAAAGAAGAGGGAGTCAAGCTATTCTCCAAAGCACCTGAGGGCAGAACAAGAAGCAATAGGTGGAAACTAATCAAGGAGAGAAGCAACTTAGAACTGAGGGGAAATTTCCTGACAGTTAGAACAATTAATCAGTGGAACAACTCGCCTCCAGAAGTTGTCAATTCTCCAACACTGGAAGTTTGTCATAAGAAGATGTTGGATAACCATTTGTCTGAAGTGGTGTAGGGTTTCTTGCCTAAGCAGGGGTTTGGACTAGAAGACCTCCAAGGTCCTTTCCAACTCTATTATTCTATTCCAAGGGCTGGCAACCTTAAACACTCAAAGAGCCACAAAGGTCTTAACCGGAAGCCCCCCGTTCATTTCTGGAGCCGGCTGGAAGTCCAGGTCCCCCATCATAAAATTGAAATTTGAAATTGAAATTGAAATTTATTAACCGCACCCTCTCCCCACAGGGACCCGGGGCGGTGCACAGGCAAAGCTAAAAACAATATACAATAAATACAGCATACATACATTAAAATAGAATTAAATAATATTTACCCGTGCTAAAAATATAAAATTAAGAACCCACTAAAATTTGGAGTCAATAGACAGAGAGAACTATTCAAGGCCGGCCATAGTCTTCTCTTAGCACAGCGAACTTTTTCCTCTGCTAAGCAGAAGTCGATTCCCACACCAAAGAGTGTCCTCCTAGTGCAGCATCCTTTCTCCTCTACCTGTCCTAACCAAAAGCCCTAGCAATTGTGCAGCCAACCAGCAGTAGGGAGCCACATCAGAGGGATGAAATAGCCACATGCAGCTCCAGAGCCACAAGTTCTATTCTATTCTATTCAAAGGAAGGCCTTGTCTAATTTTCCCCTTTGTAAGATTGTGTAAGGGCTGATTTACATCCTTTTCAGCCATCAAGCTCGCATCAGGGAGATATGTTCCTCCAGGATGCAATCGTTTCTCCTTTTTAGGACTGGAAAACTGCAACATCTGCAAAGACTTGTTGAGAAGTTAATTTCTGCTGTATGATAAGCTGAGCCTTTATGGTGTAATGGACTCAGATCGCCCAGTGTACTTAATTCAGATGCATTTCTTTTTCTACGCAGACTTCAGAAGAACCCGAAAGTAGAAGCTGGCAGATAAGAGTTGGGACTAACTAAAGCTTCTTCGGCACGCTTCCCCAATGCAATTTTATGCAGGATCATCTCTGCTCAATGAAGCTATTACAAATGTGGCCGCAGGCAAGGAAGCAGAATAACAGGACTGCCATGTATGGCAAATCAGGGCAATCCAAAAATATTCTTGGAACCGGTGTTTGACTTGTTATGCGCAACTTTATAGAAACTGTGACGATGGGCTTATGTGTTTCTAATGGTAAAAGGTAACTTTGAAGGTTACGACTACCATCATCTTCATTATACTCAATGCCAGAAGAAATCAACTCCTAATAACCTCAATTTTGTTGTTGTTGTTGTTAGATGCGAAGACATGTCTGACCCATTGCCACCAGAGGTAGTGTTCAGCCAGTTTGGACCGGTTTGTCCGAACTGATGATGGAAATTGCAAGTAGGCCTGCCCGCTTGCCCCGGCTCTATGCCATCCTATTTGGGCACATTTTTGAGGCCTGGTGCATGCATGGAAGGTGCAAGGCGAACCAGTGGTAACAAAATGTGAAACCAACTGCTGATCACGACCCCATAGACAACATTCCTCCAGGCCTTCCTGTCCTCTACTATCCCCCGGAGTCCATTTAAGCTCACACCGACTGCTTTGGTGACTCCATCCAGCCACCTCATTCTCTGCCTCCCCTTCTTCTTTTGCCCTCCATCTCTCCCAGCATTAGGCACCAGGGAGTCCTTCCTTCTCATTAGGTGGCCAAAGTATTAGAGTTTCCACAAATCAAATAAAACTAAACTAAACTTCAGTATCTGGCCTTCTAAAGAGCAGTCAGTCAGGGTTGATCTCCTCTAGGACTGACCAGTTTGATCTCCTTGGAGACCAAGGGACTGACAGGAGTCCCAAGTGATGTATAAAGCTGTAAGCAAACAACACATCTTAACCATTTTCAGAAACAAATCATTAAAATTATATAAAACTCATCTTAGGGAATCATACTCAGGTACAAATTTAAACAAACTGCAAGCTACATTTTTTTTAAAAAAACATGAAATAAAATAAGGCAGGTAGGCAGTTTCTGCTATATGAAGGTATGATTTCCCCTATTCCAAAAAGGTGTGGGTTTTTTGCAATGGAACTTTAGGAAATTAGCAAGCTGAGCTGGAAGGTGGGCTTATACATGTCATCAGTCTGGAAACGTTGTGCTCCCACAAGAGATGTAAGAGAAGGCCTCCCTCCCCTCATTGAATTCTGTTGACTTTTATCTAGTTTGACCATTAGTTGACCCAGATTCTTGAGTATAAATAACAATAATAATCTCTTCAGTGCTTTGAGGTCAGTGAGTATCCCCCCTTCTTTATGCCTGATAGAAACCGCCAATATTAAGAAGGCTAAAACTTCCTTCTGAAGCAGGAGAATAGAGAAAATCTGAACATAGCAATGTTCTTGTGGCTGTGCCAACTTTGGCAATCCTCCCATCACACCAAAAGATTGTGTCTCTCGCCCATAGCATCAAACTCCATAAAGTTATTGCCAAATATCGAACTCTCCCCTAGCAATGTTAACAAGGAATCATCTATAGACGTCTGAAGCCAGCATTACTGAAAAATAGTCATTCCTCATGAGTAAGAAGGTTTTCCAAAACGTATCTCTCACAGTTTGAGAAACTAGATAGTCCTCTATTTTCCTAACTTACACTTATCCAATAAAAAGAAGACAATCTGGATTTTTAATGATCAAGAATGCCTTCTTTCTAATGGGAAGAAAAAAGTTAGATCAGAGGAGCAAAACTATGTTCAGTTCACAATAAAATGAAAGCAAAGAAGGCTGACTATGAGAGCCAAGTAGCTATGCTGTTACAGACAAGGATGCATTAAGCACGAAGGTCAAGAGACTAAGAATTAAAATTGACTTTTGGACGACAGCAGCTGCCATGTTCCAACCATCACGAATCCACTTTTGATCCACTTGTTTCCAGATCTAGTCATACAATAGGATGCTAACAGCTTGGGCATGTTTATGCAGAATTTTCAAAGAACTACCAAACAATCAATGCTCTCTCTTTCTGGCCAACAGCTGAGCACAGAAAACAAGACAGCTGGGAAACTCATCTTTCCCTTTCAGGTTTATGCTGAGACAAATGTTCCTTCTCCTTCCCAGTGCACAAAAAAAGCACAAATTGCTAGTGCACTTGTAATTCCATGTTTGATCTCCTTTATCTAATCATGCCAGCACATGCCTGCGAGAGGATCCCAGGAGATGCTTGGCAGAGTGAGCCAAGAAGTCTCTTTGATGAGAATTTACACCGGTCGTTCAAGGTAAAGCAAATATGATTAGGGGTTTGGAGACTAAAACATATAATGAATGGTTATAAGAACTGGGTATGTCTAGCCTAACAAAGAGAAGGACTAGAGACAACACGATAGCAAACTTCCAATATATAAGGGACTGTCATGGAGTAGAGGTGGTCTATCTATTCTCCAAAGGACCTAAGGGTAGAACAAGTAACCGACGGAAACTAATCAAGGAGAGAATCAGGGGGTGGGATTCAGCCAGTTTGAACCGGTTCAGGCAAACAGGTAGCTCCAACGATCAGCTAAGAGCAAACCGGTTCACTCCGACAATCAGATCCTGCCCACCTGCTCACGCACTTTACTTACCTATATCCTCTCAGTTGATTAGCGTGGCAGAGCGGATTGCTGCAACTCAGCTGTGTTATTCCCCAAGAAGTAACATGAAAGGTACGTTTTAGTAAAACTGTGCATGTACACAGAGCATGCAATCAGCAGACTGGTTGTTTAACGGGTAGGATCCCACCACTGGAGAGAACCAACATAGAACTAAGGAGATTTTTTTGGGATAGTGAGTACATTTAATGAGTGGAATAATTTGCCTCCAGAAGTTTGGGTGGTCCAGCACTAAAGGTTTTTAAGAAGTGATTGGACACTGGAATGTTTTATTATATGTGGTGGATGTGTTCCCACGCCAGGAAATATTGGCTGAAAATTATAACTTCCTATGATCAATGGGAATTCCCCTTATATTTGTACTTAATGATGCTTTTATGCAGAAGATCCCTGTGAAGGAGCAGCCCGGGATAGAATTCAACAAAAGAGCAGAGTTGAAATAATTGCTTTTTTGTGTACAACTTCATCTTTACATAAGTAGAAGGATCTAATTACGGGAGAATGGATTGCTTGTCATCAAACCCTAGATGGAAGAACCGCATTCTCAAATAGCCCCGTATTTAATTTTAAATAACAAAGCAGTGCAATAAACAAGGGGAAATCAATGCACACCCACCACACGTTTCATACGCACCGAGCAACAATATCTCAGTCCTTGAGTAAATGGAGTGCTAAACAAAGGCTGATGAGTGATACATCAGCACAACCCAGATTCAGATTTGCCGATCCAAACGTCTAACCTAACAGAAGGGGAAAGCATCCAAGCAAGACACAAAGATGTAAGACCAGGAATGGGACTGCACTTGCATCATACGGTGGCCATCGGTCCATTCGAAGGCTGAGGGACATTGACGGCAAGATTCCAGAACAGCGAAGAACATCAGAGAAGTTGTTCAGCATGCAGGATAGGAAGCAAACACAAAAACAATACACCTGAGGATATGGATTAGAGCAGCAGGTATCCAATCTTGGCAGCTTTCAAACTTGTGGACTTCAACTCCCAGAATTCCCCAGACAGCATGGCTGTCTGAATAATTCTGGGGGCTGAAGCCCTCGGGTCTTAATGTTGCCAAGATTGGACACTTCTGGATTAGAATGTACTGTCTCTCTACCAATGAGGAATTTATAACCGAAAGGCATAGATTAGACCAGGGATGTCCAAACTTGGGAACTTTAAGACTTGTGGACTTCAACTCCCAGAATTCCCCAGCCAGCTATGCTTGGACATAGTTTGGATATCCCTGGATTAGACGAAGTAATGAAAACAGGTTTTCTGCCACTTTCTTGTTTTCCCATGGATTTAAATCTAAACAGCCCAAGTTTCTTCCACCTTGATCAATTCTACACTGAATGTGGTTATGAACCTGGACTGTTTTTAACATATTAAGCAGTTGTATTAACCTCTAAGCCACAAGCTCTCCTCCCTTATCAGCTGAGCCAGGGGAGTAATTAAGCTTTTTTTTTCTTTTTGTCAAAGCACCTGGGAGGAAGCATACTGCTTCCCTTTCCCTTTTGCCTTTCAGCCCCACTCCAGGGGGCCTTCCAGCCCTCCCCCCCCCCAGCTCATCTGATAAGGAGGAGAGCTTGTGGCTTAGAGGTTAATACAACTGCCTAATATGTAAAAACAGCCCAAGTTCAAATCCCAATAAGGGTATGGCTAGCTGATGAGAGCTAAATAGCTTGAAACACACACACTAGTCTCCCTTCATTTATTTATCAGCAAAAATGTTTATATGTGTATAAACACACATATACTGTGTCACAACACCCTGGTAAGTCCCAATTAAGGGAGGAAGCAAAGCTGCTTTCCTTTTCTGTGTTTTGGCTCATCACAAGAGACCATACAGACAGAAAGCTATTTGTTTCATTGCCTTTTGTTTACATTGTGTGTGTGTGTGTGTGTGTGTGTGTGTTAGGTTTTGAGCTGATCAATAAATAAATCAGGGAGACTAGCATAGATCTATTTTGAGCTTTTGAGCTCTCATCAGCTAGCCATACCCTTACTGGGATTTGAACCGGGGCTGTATTACATGTTAGGCAGAACCATATATAGGCACAACCATTATATATATACTCTCTGATCCCAGGGCTGATCTTGTAATATACAGATTGTAATTGAGTGCATGTTTTAAGTCCTAATCTCTGAATAGCGTTACTTTTAGAAGAAAGAAATTTAGAAGAAAGGGAGACCTTACTGAATACGAAGTAGAATTGTGAGCGTACGGCTCAGCCTACAAATGCTTCACAAAACATAATTTACAATGGATTTTCTTTTATCAACAATTCAATAGTCTACTCTTTCATTCACCGCCATGTCAGAGGGAGGGCAGCGTTTGCAAATAACTTCCCGCCTGAAGAAGAGATGAGGAAGGATCGTTGGCTTGTGCTATCAAGCTAGATTTAATAATAAAATGTTTCCAGCATTTATTGCTTTGCACGGGGCAGAATTACATGATCTTTTGTAATTCTTTAGTAGGAGAGCAACCACCACTGGCTTAGTGTGAACTAGAACCTTTGTGGGTTCTTAGCTTGTTGAAACTGAAAGTAATCCAAAGGTGATGTCTCCTTCAGATCAACATGACTCCTAATGTCTTCATATAGCATTCTTGGCAGCAACATCAGAGAAGTATAGGGCTTCCTGCCTAGGCAGGGAGTTGGACTAGATGACCTCCAAGGTCCCTTCCAACTCTGCTATTGTATTGTACTATAAGTCGCTTTCGAAGTCTCCCTCCAATGCTAACCAAGGTTGACCCTGGGGCCACTCAAGGTCATTTCATCTGTTTAAAGAAGAGTCATAGTAGTAAAATTTAAGCTAAACCACAGGGAGGCATGGTGTCATGTCCCAGCATATAACTTTTACATACTGTTGTTGCTCTCCAGCCCCGTCTAGTGGCCAGAGGGACAAATATGCCCCAACATACAATCTTTATATGCTGTTGCTGCTCTCTAGCCCCATATAGTGGCCAGAGGGACAAATACCAAGTATATTATTTGAAACTGACCCCCACCAATTTACCCATCAGCAAACACTCTCAGAACAAGTGCATGCTGGAAGCCAGACTCCATTTTCCTTTAGTATTAGTAGTATTAGTATTTAGTATTTATTAGATTTAGCATTTGGAGAAGGCAGAAGCACAAAGAAGAATCCATCTTCATCTGTGGCACATGGTCATCCAAGGACAAAGCCACAACCCACACACAGATTTAAATTGCTTGTATTTATTCATGGTTATGTTCAGCAGTAACTCAACTCTGTCTATCTTGTATTTGCTTCTCATTGTATGTATCCCTATTTTCAATAGCTTCACCATATTCTGTTCTTTCAGTAAGGCATTCAGATCTACACACGGTCTCTTTTCTGGGAGGACAGGTGAGTTTAGCTGCATGCTAATCTGCACACAGATTAACATGCAGTGAGGACAGAACACATGGATAATGATATATTATATTGACAATCAAAACATGATAACTAGAATCAGTATATTTTTCTGGAGCTCTACAATCCCTTGGTATTTTTGCAAGGACTTTCTTGACCAGACTTGCCACTTGCCGATTAGATAGATGTGTTTTTATAGAAACGGCTAGTTATATAATAATGTGTAAAAGTTAAAAAAAATGAGGTCGTAATGTTATTATCTTGTACTGTGCTGAAAAAGAGTTGGAAGTCAATGCCTTTTTCTTTCTTTTCTTGTGCCTCATATTTTCTTTCCTCCTTTTCTTTTTTCTTCCCTTAATTTCTCGTTTTTCTTTTTCTTTGTATTTTACTCAAAGGATTTAGAGTTGAAGTACGGTTCTACAAGAGATGTGGTGGCTCAGTGGCTAAGACGCTGAGCTTGTCGATGAGAAAAGTTGGCAATTTGGTGGTTCGGATCACTAGTGCCGCATAATGGAGTGAGCGCCCGTCACTTGTCCCAGCTTCTGCCAACCTAGCAGTTCGAAAGCATGTAAAAATGCTAGTAGAAAAATAGGGACCACCTTTGACGGGAAGGTAACAGTGTTCCGTGCACCTTCAGTGTTTAAGTCATGGCGGCCACATGACCATGGAGACATCTTCAGACAGCACTGGCTTTTTGGCTTTGAAACAGAGAAGAGCACTGCCCCCTAGAGTCAGGAATGACTAGCACATACTGTATGTGCCAGGGAAACCTTTACCATTACAGTTCTATACTATACACCCCACGGCTGACAGAAGGATAACGTTAGGGGGGAAAGTCTTATCTTGAATGCTTTAGAAAAGAGAAAGTATAGTAACATGACAGAAAATTATTCAATCGGAATATGTCGTGCAATTATAGTGACACCAATTCAGCAGCTGGTGATATCTTCTTCATCATACAATAAGAATATTTGCAACCCTGAAAGGCATATCTTAAATTAGTGAAAACTGCAGGTACAGGAAGACACATATGGCAAGATTGTCAAAATTTGCTTTTGTAGTACGGAGATTTTCCACAACTGATGGACATGATAACCGTTTGAGAAGCAGTACCATTTTAAGTAAGAACTAGAAGGGTTCAAGCTGTTTTCTTTTAGTTTCCCTTTTAGTTTTTCTTTTTAGTAATAATATACGAAAGGTAAATGGGAATTACAGAACATTAAACAAAAGGAACGGTTTCTTTGTTCTATTTTTGGTGCTATTCCCTTCTTTTCAGCAGTCAGCAGAACTGTTCCTGCGAGGCAGTTGCATAGCCCGGATTTCATAATGTGAAAAAAAAATCTAGTATTGCTTTGCTGCTTTCTTTTTTCCCCCCCCTTTCTTTCCCAGAATTTGTCCTTGTCATCAAGAATCAAACATTTCCAGGTTTCTCAAGGAGCCGTCTCACCCCAATGAGGCTGAATTTGCCTCCCCACCACGCCCCGTGCTAGCAGAAGGGGTATATTGCAAATCCTATCAGTCAAGGAATTTCAGCTAGCAGATCCAGGAGAAATATATTCTTTACTAGCTGTACCTGGCCACCCGTTGCTGTGGCCCAGTCTGGTTAAATAGCCAACCAATCTGTGTATAGATCTACACCTGTACATGTACACACAACCACCGTATAACCCCCAACCTACCTACCTACTGTATTTCTCTCTCTCTCTCTCTCTCTCTCTCTCTCTCTCCCTCTACCTACCTACCTACCGTATTTCTCCCTCTCTATCTATCCCTCTACCTACCTACCTACCTAGTGTATTTCTTCCTTTCTCCCTCTATCTACCTACCTACCTACTATATTTTTCCCTCTCTCTCTCTATCCCCCTATGGACCACCTGGGAGTGTGCTATCCTCTGTGCCTTGTTTTGGCCCTAGTAGGCCTCCATGTGGAACTTTGGAGGCTTATTCGGTTGCTGAGGAAACGACCGTTGGAAATGTGAGGAGTATGTGCGTGAAGCATCATAAGAAGCAGCTGGGTGGGAGGAGCTACAGAGAGGTGAAAACCTGAGAAGTGCGTACCTTTTATGTTTGTGCTGCTTGCACATGACACACGTGTGCCAGCCGCACAAAATATAAATATGATTGCATCGGAAGTCCTTGGGAACATTGTGTGAAAATTTGGTGTCAATCGGTACAGTACTTTCTGAGATTAGTGGCTTTGCACAAACTATTTTACATTTTTATTTATATAGATTATTCAATCTGACTATGTAGTTGTTGAGGCCCACTAGCTGCCAGTAGAGCTGGTGGCAGACTCAGACAATGAGGAAGTTGAGGAGGAACTTGGGCCAGTCCTGGAGTCTGGGAAAGGCTCTGATGGAGGCTCTGCATTGGAAGCAGAGATGGAGCCAGGGCTGTCCAACATTTCCCAGCTGCCTTCGGAAGCAGAGAGAAGTGGGGAGGAAGAACAGGTGGGGCCTGTTCCAGATGTGCGCATGCACAGAGCTGTTAGGAGAGGAGAACAACTGAGGACAAGGAGCCGACTCAGGAAGAAAGGAATGTGAATGATCCCTCCCTGGTTGGGGAATAAATAAGAGGAAAGGGGAGGGGTGGTTGCAGGAGACAACAGTTCGTATTTCTTTCTAAAGATTTGTTCATCGTGTTTTGTGCCTCAGAAACTACTTGCCAAAACTTAATTTGCAGCTTTGTGACTAGAAGCTCCCGGCCTGGCAATTATCCAAGGACTATAAGGTCTGTTGCTGCAATTAACCCTTTGAAGGACTATTGCCTGGACTTTTCAGTGTGTGAATGCCATTAATTCATAGTAGCTAAATAAAGAGTGGTTTTTTTCAGGACAAGGAGGCTGTTTATTGGTTCTATTAAAGCTGGGTCAGAACAGTAGTAACTTTGAAAAGCAAAAAAAAAAATCGCGCAAAGATAAACAGGTGGCTAGAAATGAAGATAGGGAAAGATGTAGACTTTAAACCGGAACTGTTTTTATTAGGTATAATGTCAGAAAAAAATTGATAAGAAAAGTATTATTTAATATTACATATCTGAACAGCAGTGAGGATTATATTCACACAATACTGGAAAAATAAAGATATACAGTGAGATGAAGAGATGGTCAGGAAGACACAAGATTGTGCAGAAATGGATAGATTGACGTTGAAAATTAAACAGAAAGAAGATGTAGAATAATATCAAACATAGAATTTATTCTACCAGTGGTTGGAAAAAAAGGGGTGGAGAAAGAATGTAAATTTGTATTGTTTAGCAAATTAAATACCCAGACAACGCAATGTTTATTAAGCACTAAGGAGTGTATTTAATAGAAAATCAATAAAAAAGAAAAAGAGAGAATTCTTAGAGCCCCACCCTATCAGTGGTGAGTTTCATATTTTTTACTACCGGTTCTGTGGTCATGGCTTGGTGGGTGTGGCAAGTGAAGGATACGGCAAAATCCGCATTCCCTCCCCACTCCAGAGGAAGGATACTGCAAAATCTTCATTCCCTCCCCACTCCAGGGGAAGGATACTGCAAAATCTCCATTCCCTCCCCACTCCAGGGGAAGAATATTGCAAAATCCTCATTCCCTCCCCACTCCAGGGGAAGGATACTGCAAAATCCCCATTCCCTCCCACTCCAGGGGAAGGATACTGCACAATTTCCATTCCCTCCCCACTCAAGGGCCAGCCAGAGGTGGTAGTTGCTGGTTCTCCAAACTGCTCAAAATTTCCACTACTGGTTCAGCAGAACCGGTCCAAACCTGCTGAATTTCACTCCAGCCCCATACTATATGAATCTGGGAGATATCGACTAATAACGGCCCCTATTTCCATGCATTTCTTGATCCTGAGAATTCACATGGAGCTACTTCTTCTTGACATTTCCCGAAGAATATTGTTCTGCAATTGAGTTGAATGTTTAAATAAAGAAATAACGACCCAGGGTTCAAAATAAAGACATTTCCTAGGTCCACTGTTCCAAATTGATCAAAACATGACCTTATCTAGAATTCTGTATTCATGATTTAGTTCCATTCGGGGAAGTAAAAAAGAACCTTTCTCATACATTCTTATCTATAAGCAAACAGTAGGCCATGTTTTTGCCAACTGAAGCGGATAACTTGTTCTAAAGTCTTAAGATGTAATCCTTCCTTGCTATCTATTGAATGGTGTCTAATTTTCTTTAAAAGTGCAGCACTTGGAAGTATGAAGACTCTACCATGAAAAAAAAATATTTGTGACATTTGCATTGATGATAAGTGATCACATTCTCGGCTAACTCAAAAGTATGACTTGTTTAATCTTTCCCTTTTTAGCT
The DNA here is from genome assembly GCA_039707465.1 of Rhabdophis nuchalis. Lineage (NCBI taxonomy): Eukaryota > Metazoa > Chordata > Lepidosauria > Squamata > Natricidae > Rhabdophis > Rhabdophis nuchalis. The sequence continues at coordinate 7,427,743 of CM077651.1, read as the reverse complement.
TAAGAAGTAATTAAGTGTTGAAGTTTAAATAAATTGACATTATTACCCAGGGCTTAACGTAGGTGGCTTTTTTCAGACAGTGGGGAAAAAATGCAAGTAACTTCACGCCTAACTCACACATAGATACACAAAAGCAATCATTTTCTTAATTTTTTAAAAAATCTCTAATTAACACAAAACTTTTAAAAATGAGAACTGTAGCAAAGGGGCAATCACAAACCAATCATACTTCAGGTTTCATACAATTAATTTTCTAGAAACAATTAGCAGCAGTTTTAAAAGCTGAAAAGTTATTTCAAGAGGGGCATATAGTCTAAATATAATAATATGAGAGAATGTCACCCAGAGGGCTAAATAACTATGGCAATAAATTATACACAAAAAAATCTGAGTAGAAAACAAGACAGTAGAAGGAGAAAAAAATGAGTGTTGTGGTACTTTCAAAATTATGATATATTTAGATTTATTACGCGTCAATTCCAAGAGATACCAACATGTTGACATAAATCAACATATATGTGCACAAAATAATTATCTGAAAACATGGAACACTGAAAAATAAATGTTTTCTAGTCTGAAGCACTATGAGCCAAAAATGACTACTTGGTTTTATCAAATAAACATGAAATTAATTAATGTCCCCCTTGAAACTTGCAATCTTGGAGTGCCAATGGTTCACAGCTGGTTATCTGAAGTCTCCAGAAACTTCTACCTACCCATACATTCTGGTAAGGTTGTAATGCTCTAGGTCAGGGGTCCCCAACCTTTGCAACTTTAAGTCTGAAGGACTTCAGCTCCCAGACTTCTCCAGCCAGCTTTGCTGGCTGGAGAATTCTGGGAGCTGAAGTCCTTCAGACTTAAAGTTGCAAAGGTTGGAGACCCCTGCTCTAAGTCCCATCTATTATGCTCTAGGTGTCATCTGGGGTAACCCAATAAGTGGTCTTTGCCATCAAGACACCTGCATAGGAACACAATTACCCCTGAGATTCATACAGCTCCCAACTTTTTAGGCAGATTCTAAATAGTCCTTAGAACCTGGCTCTATTCCAAGGCATGTTCCCAAGTGCTGGGTTAAAATTGGCAGATCCCAAAATACAATCCCAGATCAGACAAGATTGTTACTCAGATGGGAGAATCTCCTTCTCTTTCTCCTTCTCTTTCTCTCCTCCTCCTCTCTCTCTTTCTCGTCTTCTTCTCCTCCTCTTCCCTCTCCTTCTCCTTCTCCTCTTTGACTACTTTGGGTGTCAAGGAAAATACAGATTGTCACTCAAATGGGAGAATCTCCCCCTCCTTCTCCCTCTCCCCCTCCTTCTCCCTCTCCTTCTCCTCCTCCCTCTCCCTCTCCTTCTCCTCCTCCCTCTCCCTCTCCCTCTCCTTCTCCTCTTTGACTAATTTGGATGTCAACGAAGATACAGATTTTTATTCAAATGGGAGAATCTCTTTCTCCCCCTCCTCCCCCCATCCCTCTCCTTCTCTCCTCACTCTCCCCCTCCCCCTCTCCTTCTCCTCCTCACTCTCCCTCTCCTTCTCTTCTCTTTCCCCTCCCCCTCTCTTCTCCTTCTCCTTTTCCCTCTCCCTCTCTTCTTTGACTATTTTGGGTGTCAAGGAACATACAGATTGTTACTCAAATGGGAGAATCTCCTCCTCCTCCTCCTCCCTCTCCCTCCCCTTCTTTTCTCCTCCTCGTCCCCCCTCTCCCTCTCCTTCTCCTCCTCCCTCTCCCTCTCCTTTTTCCTCTTTGACTACTTTGGGTGTCAAGGAAGATACAGAGTTCTGGTTCTTGTCTTCTGGCAGGCTCAGTCATTGTTAATTGACGTTGCTGCAGCATGTCTGGTGTTACCTCTCCATCTTTTTCTGGGTCTGACTTGTATTCTTTGACCTTCTCATCTTTTTGTATATGCCTTGCACAGTACGGAATCCCACCACATCCTCTCCAGGTGAGCAAACCACTTTATCTGGGGGTTTTGTATGTCCTTTAAGATTGGTTCCATGGGAGAATACTATGCTCCCATAGTACAGTATATGGTTATATACCATCCTAGCTACGATCCAAAATGGGAAATTGGGAACATAAAAGCCTGTATAAAAACAATAGCAAATGATTTCCATTGACATACATAGCGGAGTCCATGAATTCGCTAGCAGTCGTGCTCAACTGGGGAAAAAACCCACCAGATTTTATTTTTATCTCTTTGCCACTCGTTGTGCAAAAAGCCGAACAATTGAATCCTTTGTCCGCTAATCATAGCACTGACAGCTACTGAAATGGTTCTTGGCTCCTCCTTCTTCTGTTGGCCTTGGCACATGAAACAACGGCAGTTGGTGTTCGCTTTTGAACTTCCTTTCATCTCAGAACTCTCATCTACCATGTGATACTTGTATTAAGATGGTAATTAACGGAGAAAGAATTGAGGAAGAGGCGCCGCTCCTAGAGAGTGGATGGAAAGTAAGACTTCTGGGAGCACTTTTAGAAACACACAATTTTTTCTTTAAAAAAAGGAACGTTACAATACAATACAATACAATAGCAGAGTTGGAAGGGACCTTGTAGGTCTTCTAGTCCAACCCCCTGCGTGGGCAGGAACCTTATACCATTTCAGACAAATGGCTATCTAACATCTTCTTAAAGACTTCCAGGGTTGGGGCATTCACAACTTCTGCAGGCAAGATGTTCCAGAGGTTAATTGTTCTAACTGTCAAGAAATTTCTCCTTAGTTCTAAGTTGCTTCTCTCCTTGATTAGTTTCCACCCATTGCTTCTTGTCCTGCCCAAAACGTTGAACCAAAAATGCCCAGCGTAACTACTGTTCTGACCTAGGCTTCCCAAGAGCATGAAGCAAGTCCTGGTCCTGACAAAAATCCCCTTTATTAATTTAATTGAGTTAAACTCAACTAAATTATTTCGTTAGAATGAGTTAATTCTGCTCATTCACATCCAGCAAAGTGTTTCAAGGGAGGATTTACAGTCACAGACCTTACTTATCTGGCTTGGATAACCGCAAAACCTGGCAAGGAGTCTCAGAGAGTCACGAACCAATTAAATGAACTAATTGTCTCCTGCAAACTCCACTCCCCTTTTGCTCCTCTTGTATTTCCTCTGGGAGGCACCATTCATCGTCTACCTGTGGCCTTACTCCCAAGTTGTTCTTTAGCTGTTCCCTTCGTCTGGCTCCACCTGTTCTTCTGCCTCAGTGATGTCTGACTCTAAAGGCAGCTGAAAACTGGCATATGGCTCTGGCCCCCCTCAGCTTCCAACACAGAACCTTCATCAGATCCTTCCCCAGACTCCAGGACTAGCCCAGGTTCCTCCCCAATCTCATCACTGTCCGAATCTGCTACCAGATCCACTGACTGCTGGAGGGCCACAACAGCTACTTAGATGTGGATTTTTTTTCCTCCTGTTTCCTCTTTCTCCTGTTGCCAAACACGCTTGGGTTTCTCATTCATTTCTTCAACCGCTGAAAGTCCTCTTTGATTTTAATGCCAGCAGATGGAAAAACCTATGCCAGCATGCCCCTATCCATCTCCTGGACTAAGCTCTGAAGTACGGTGATTTGATGCTATTGATTCTGCAGAGAATGATGTCGCGTTATTACATTCTGTCACGAACAAGTCATTCGTTCTCCTGGTACCAGGTAGTTGTGCTCCTAGTTCGTGTCGTCTGCAATGTTTTTCCTCTGGAATGAGAAGATGAGAAGTGAAATATCTTCCAAAGGAAAAACAAGAAAGTCCAGTTGCCTCCTGAAAAAGCACCTTTGGGACAACCATGACCTGGATGACTGAGAACCTCTACAGACTTTATGCTATACAATTTGGGATGAATGACCTGTGAATGGGGTCGGAATAGAAATGGATTTCCAGAGGAAAAATTGCAGACTACAGGAACCAGGAGCATTACTCAAGTGACCCTGAGGACACAGATAAACCTCCAAGTGGACTCAACGACTCTCTAAAAGGATGCAAACGACCAGCTGTCTGCAAGGAAGATCAATCCTTCCATTCCCTACCATCCAGTCAGAGCTGAAGAAACTTCTTGGATGAGAAGTGAAATGTCTTTAAAAGGAAAAAAAAGAGGAAGTCCAGTTGCCTCCTGAAAAACCACCTATGGGGCAACCATGACTTAGATGACTAAGAACCTCTATAGGCCTTTTAGTTACATGGGGCTCCCCTTGAGGTGCACCCGAAGGCTTCAGCTTGTCCAGAATGCAGCCGCGCGGGTAGTTATGGGAACCTCTAGGTTTCCCCATGTAACACCGCTCCTGCGCGAGCTGCATTGGCTGCCTGTCGTCTTTCAGGTGTGCTTCAAGGTGTTAGTTATCATCTTTAAAGCACTCCATGGCACGGGACCTAGCTATCTGCGGGATCGCATCCTGCCCCATACATCCCTGCGGCCGATTCGCTCCCACAGAGAGGGACTTCTCCGGGTGCCATCCACTAGGCTGTGCCAGCGGGTGACGTCCAGGGGAAGGGCCTTCTCTGTGGTGGGCCCGACCCTCTGGAATGACCTTCCCCCCGAAATCAGAACAACCACAGACCTTCGCTCCTTCCGACAGCAACTAAAAACACACTTCTTCTGCTTGGCTGGCCTAGGGTAATTTAAATTTTAAATTGTTTAGGGGTTTTAGGGATAGTTTTAGTTTTATAGGAGTTTTTAGCGCAGGGCAAGTTTAATTTGTTTTTAATTTTGTATTCTGTCTGTTTTAACTGTTTTTTAATTCCCTGTGCCCTGTCTCGAGTCCCTTCGGGGGAGAGAGAGCGGGTTATAAATAAAATTATTATTATTATTATTAGTTAACTTCTCCTAGAGAAACCCAGCACCAACTTTCTTCAGCAGCCGAATTAAAATCACAATTTATCGTGTGTTGGGTATTTATTCTTCTGCCTCTGCTACTCCGATGTTTTTCTCCTCTCTCCTAAAATATCAGCTGGTCTTTTCTTGTCATTATCAACTGCAAGCTGACACTATGATTAAAATTTTATTTTAAACTGTGTTGGAAGCTGTTAGGGTTGCCATCCCAAGAATTAAAAGAGAGTGGAAATCCTTCTTAATTAGGACAATAAACTATTTTTTTAAAAAGCAGAGCCAACTTTTTATCGTTCAGCACTAAAAGCAAGATCAAAAGCCTGTGGGCACACATGCAGCTTATTTATTTATTTTATTTATTTTTCAAAATTGATACCCCGCTCTTCTCCTTGCAAGGACCCAGGGCGGCGCACAGGCAATATTAAAAACCATACAAAAATTACAAAAATACATTATTAAAAAACTATTAAATTATAGCCCATGCTAAAAACCCTTATAAAACCCTAAGAATTAAAATTTATACAAATAAAAGTCAGAAACGGGGGGTTATGCTAGGCCGGCTTGTTGGAATAAATACGTTTTGAGACGCTGGTGGAAGAGGCGGAGGTCCGAGGTGGTGCGTAGATCGGGGGTAGGTCGTTCCAGAGGGCTGGGCCCGCCACAGAGAAGGCCCTCTCTGTGGGAGCGGATCGGTCGAAGGGATGTATGGGGCAGGAGGCGGTCTCAGTAACTCAGAGGTCTCCAACCTTTGCAACTAAGTCTGAAGGACTTCAGCTCCCAGAATTCTGGGAGTTGAAGTCCTTCAGACTTAAAGTTGCAAAGGTTGGAGACCCCTGCAGTAACCCATAAGGGCTCATACCACAAAAGTCCAACTAAACATCAAAGGTTGAAGGTTTTCTGATAGGAAGTTGATGCTCTTCAAACATTTTGAAGGCTGTAAGTTGGCAAATATAAAGATAGAACCAGATTTTCTGGAATACCATCCCGAAAATACACCAGACAGAAGAGGAAAATAGGCAACCACAACAACAGAAAAGGGAAGGAAGAGAGGAAGAAAAGAGGAGAGGAGAAGAGAGGGAAGGAGAGGGAAAGAAGAAAGAGGAAAGGAGAGGGGGATAGGGAGGGATAGGAAGAGGAGGAGAGAGGGTATGAAGGGGAAGAGGTAGAGAGGAGTAGGGGAGAGGAAGAGGAAGAAGGAAAGGGAAAGGAGAGGAGGAGGAGAAAGTAGAGAAGGGAGGGAGGGAGAAAAAGAAAGGAAAGGAAAGGAAAGGAGAAAGGGGTATAGGATGGTAAGCAAAGCAATCCCAATCATATATTTTAATTTTTATATGGAGAAATGAATGTTTAAAATTGTTAAAATGTGATAAGAATAATAACTAAGAGATGTATACTTGTAAAATATGTGTATGAGACTAAAAGTTATAAAAATTTTTAAAAGAAATGTTTCGAATGTTACTGTCATCTGATTGATTTTGGTTGCTTATTTATTTATTTATTTATTTGTTTGTTTGTTTGTTTGTTTATGTATTTATTTATTTGATTTATAGACCACTCCCTCTCCTTGCAGGGACTCAGGGCGGTGCACAGGACTTAAAAAACATATATAAATACAACAGTAACAATATTTAAAATTAAATTAAATAATTTATCCTGTGCTAAAATTCTTAAAATTTTAAAACCTTTAAAACCCTTAAAACTATTCCCTACTATCCCTATTAAAACAATCTCAATTTATACTACAGGCTACAATCGGATTATTTAGGCCAGACCGGCCTGATGAAAGAAGAAAGTTTTTAACTTTTGGCGGAAGGAGCAGATATCTGTGGTTGTTCTAAGTTCAGGGTCATTCCAGAGGGTCGGGCCCATCACAGAGAAGGCCCATAATAATAATAATAATAATAATAATAATAATAATAATAATAATAATAATAATAATAATAATAATAATAATAATAATAATAATAATAATAATAATAATAATAATAATAATAATAATAATAATAATTATTATTATTATTATTATTATTATTATTATTATTATTATTATTATTATTATTATTATTATTATTATTATTATTTTATATACCGCGTCCTCTCCCCAGGGGGACTCGGTGCGGTGCACAGGGGAAAATTAAAACACTATAAAATATACATACACAAATAAATACAATAGAATAAAAACGAATTAAATTTGATTGTCCCTGCACTAAAATCCCCATATTAAAACTAGCATTCCCTAACGCCCTAAAGGTAGAGACTAACCTAGGCCGGCCAAGCAGAAAAAGTATGTTTTTAATTTTTGACGGAAGGAGCGGAGGTCCGTGGTTGTTCTAATGTCGGGGGGAAGGTCGTTCCAGAGGGCAGGGCCCGCCACAGAGAAGGCCCTTCCCCTGGGCGTCGCCCGCTGGCACTGCCTAGTGGATGGCACCCGGAGAAGTCCCTCTCTGTGGGAGCGGATCGGCCGCAGGGATGTATGAGGCAGAATGCGATCCCGCAAGTAACTAGGTCCCGTGCCATGGACCATATACATGCTGTATTTCTTTTGCCTTGAATTTCAGATCAAGCCATATTTGATAGGGCATCCGTTGTTGTTTTTTCAGCCTTGCCCAAACCACAGAAGAATAAAAACAATGATATTTCATCCAATTAAGTTTTGAAGGAAAGAAGACACTGCGAGAAGACAAACAACAAAATATGCGGTTTAAAAAATATATTTTTCTTTAATTTATTTTTGTAAATCACTGGATAAAACCTTGTAGAAATTGTTTCTCACCTGCTGAGTGATCTAAATCAAGAGATAAAATGACACTGCATGATTCCTGGTTATAAAAGAGGAGTAAACCAGCAGGAGTATTGCAACTGAACTGTAAGCGTATTTTCTTATTAATGGCTTCAAGTATTGCCAGCATATAATACTTACCTTATTAATTATTATTTTTTTTCGTTACCGGAAATTTTAGATGTAGCAGAAAGCTTGGTAGATTTTACTCTAAAGACATTCAGCTTTTTTTTCTTTACCTTCTCACTGAAAACATATTCTGATGAAATGTCTGATTTAGCATGTACATATAAACCTGCATTGTTATTTTAATTTCAGTAGAATTTTTAGAATCTATATGTAGGAAATACATTATTCCAGCTTTACGCAAAATTGTTGAAATGAATGGTAAGAATTATTAGAACTATTAATGGTAACGGAAGATCAGAGTTGAATGGAAGCAAATACGGGGGAAAGTTTGAAATAAAGAGGAACGGGAAGTAGGTGTATTCTTCAGAAAACATGGATGAATGAACACATGATGGATGTTATGCTGACAGGCATCTGGGAGCTTCTACGATGCCCAAGTAATTAATGTGGGGTGGAGCTGAAAGATATAAATAATAGCGGCATAACATGAGAAGACACCCATGGCAAGATGAATTAGCTGAAGCTAAAAAATAGGATACACGGAGGAAGAACTGCATGAAAGTTATGGGGAAGGAGGTTGCAGGGGTTAACTCGGGAAAGAAAGTTTGCCTTGAATTCTATTCTATTCTATTCTATTCTTCATTTCACTATTCTATTCTAATTCTACTCTACTCTACTCTACTCTACTCTCTTCTATTCTTCATTACAGCATTCTATTCTATTCTATTCTATTCTTCATTCCTCTATTCTACTCTGCTCTATTCTACTGTACTCTACTCTATTCTGTTCTATTCTTCATTCCAGCATTCTATTCTATTCTATTCTATTCTTCATTCCACTATTCTATTCTATTCTATTCTATTCTTCATTCCTCTAGTCTACTCTGCTCTACTCTACTGTACTCTACTCTATTCTGTTCTATTCTTCATTCCAGCATTGTATTCTATTCTATTCTATTCTATTCTATTCTTCATTCCACTATTCTATTCTATTCTTCATTCCTCTACTCTACTCTACTCTACTCTACTCTGTTCTATTCTTCATTCCAGCATTCTATTCTATTCTATTCTATTCTATTCTATTCTATTCTATTCTATTCTTCATTCCACTATTCTATTCTATTCTTCATTCCTCTAATCTACTCTACTCTGTTCTATTCTTCATTCCAGCATTCTATTCTATTCTATTCTATTCTATTCTATTCTATTCTATTCTATTCTATTCTATTCTATTCTATTCTATTGTATTCTTCATTCCACTATTCTATTCTATTCTTCATTCCTCTACTCTACTCTACTCTACTCTACTCTACTCTACTCTACTCTGTTCTATTCTTCATTCCAGCATTCTATTCTATTCTATTCTATTCTTCATTCCTCTATTCTATTCTACTCTACTCTACTCTACTCTACTCTATTCTATTCTATTCTTCATTCTCCTATCCTATCCTATCCCATCCTATCCTATCCTATTCCACTGCAATTTGATTAAAACTTAGCTAACCCGAGGAAACCAAGGAGTTCAGCTCCATGCTTGAAACAGCAACTTATTCCCGCATTAGCAAGGAAGTGTCAGCTCTCTTTCTTTGGCCTTCCTCTCCTCTCTCCAGGCTGCTAATCAAAGCTTTGCTGTCATCACCAGCAGCGGAGGAATGGCATTAATTAGAAGACACATCATATCAACAATGTCGACATCAACTCTGGTTCCTGGTCTCAGCAATAAATCAGAAGCGTTTGGGAGACGCCGACACGGCACCGGAAAGCTTGGATCTCATGTAAGAGGTGATTAAAACCCGTGAAAAATAAGCATAGGGGTTGAATCTGTCCTAAAGAAGAGTGGCTACATTTGACTTCAATTCTTCAGTACATGCTGAAGAATCTGGCCATTTACTTAGTAGATGGCCCTCCAGAATAAGCTGTGTCTTTAAAGTCCTTTTTCACTTTTCTTTTTTGACAAAGAAAAGGTTTTGTAATCTTATAATATATAGCTGGGAGTGTATTTCATGCCCACAACTTTTCTCCTGCTCTGATTTCCAAAGCTCCAGAGTCTGCAAACTAGCTCAAATATGCATACTTCAGCATGCTTTTAAAAAATAATTTGCAAACACATCGCATAATAAAAGCATAATTATATATTTTTTCTTCTGTTCCAGAAGAAATTCTTTTTTTTTTTTAATGCACACTTCTTATTAAGATGTCTGTTTCTTTCTTCGTTCCCCACTTGGAATGCATACGTTTGATGAGAGCCTGCACAGCGTTGCAAAATTTTGGGGAAAATGTGTTAAGATTGATAATGGCGTTTCAGTCCGCCTATATGACATGTTCAAGAATTGCCAATTGAGTAAATTCACATTAAAATGCAAATCAAGCATTTTCTTCCCCTTCCTTTTTGAAGGAAGGATAGAAGAGGACACCGATTTAAGTATCTTTATATGTAGAATAATGTTCCATTTTCAAGGAGAACAAAATCTACATGATCCAAGTTGGGGTGGGGAAGAAAGCAAATGTTGAATGTCTCTTGCTTCATTTCCAAATAAAAGCATTGAAATGCCCCCCGTTTTAATTCTTAAAAACTCTGTCACGTACACAACAAATTAGCATTTGATGAGTTTCTCCATCTAATCTGTTTCATAACTTCCTTCTGGCCAGATAGCCATTTGGGGGGGGGGGGGGCTGATTTCCACAGAAAGAATAATTAAGCTGATTCAGAAGAACCATGTTCATCTAGAGTGGCAAAAATGATAATAGTAACATTTTTAGCAATTTTCTGGACTAACACATTTTATTGAAAGTTTTCATGAGCTGATTGTGGTCTTATTTAAGGGTTTTGAGTAATGGGGGGGGGAGTGCAGTGGCTCAGTGGCTAAGACGCTAAACTTGTCGATCAAAAAGGTCAGTAGTTTGGTGGTTTGAATCCTTAGCTCCATGTAATGGAGTGAGCGCCCGTTACTTACAATACAATACAATACAATAGCAGAGTTGGAAGGGACCTTGTAGGTCTTCTAGTCCAACCCCCTGCGTGGGCAGGAACCTTATACCATTTCAGACAAATGGCTATCTAACATCTTTTTAAAGACTTCCAGGGTTGGTGCATTCACAACTTCTGGAGGCAAGCTGTTCCAGAGGTTAATTGTTCTAACTGTCAGGAAATTTCTCCTTAGTTCTAAGTTGCTTCTCTCCTTGATTAGTTTCCACCCATTGCTTCTTGTCCTGCCCCCAGGTGCCTTGGAGAATAGTTTGACTCCCTCTTCTTTGTGGCACCCTCTGAGATATCGGAACACTGCTATCATGTCTCCCCTGGTCCTTCTCTTCATCAAACTAGACATACCCAGCTCCTGCAGCCGTTCTTCATATGTCTTAGTCTCCAGTCCCCTAATCATCTTGTCCCAGCTTCTGCCAACTTAGCAGTTCAAAAGGATGTAGAACAAAAGGAACCACCTTTGGTGGGAAGGGAATAGCGTTCCGTGCACCTTCGGCGTTTAGTCATGACGGCCACATGACCATGGAGACGTCTTCGGACAGCTCTGGCTCTTCGGCTTTGAAACGGAGATGAGCACCGCCCACTAGAGTCGGGAACAACTAGCACATATGTGCGAGGGGAACCTTTGTGAAGAAGGCTATCCAAGCTCAATTTTCTCAGATATTTTCTCCTACCTCTACATTGTGTGTGTGTGGGGGGGGGGGGGTTCTCCTTTTACCACTCATGGATCTCAAAAAAGTGAAACAAAAATGAAAGCAGAATGCAACAAAGCACTCGGTCAGACAACCAAGAGAAAAACCAGTCAAGCTACATGGGGGGTTCATATCCCATGGCCTGAAATCAGAGCATATAAGCCTAGAGAGTTATAATTGTGGCATGCTAAGGAATTCCAAATACTGGAAGTGGCATGTTGATTTTATGCAAACTAAGCCTTCGGAGCAAGTAACACGGTGCCCTGGAACTTAGGAAGATGGGGGATCACATTCCCACAGTGACGGCAAAGATATTCCGTGGTCAGATTGAACTCCAAACAAGATAAAGGAGTTGGGGAGGAGGGTGAAGCCTCTCTGAAGCTTTGTAGCTCAACAGGAGCTTCTAAAGTTATTGATCTTCCATCCCAGAATGAACAAGTGCAGTTTTTTCCCCCTCGTGAGGTAGATCCGCTTAGAGGCTCCGGAACTATATTGGGATGAGGATAGTGTGTTAAAGTGGAATTATTTTTAATCTCCTGAACTTCACTTTTGGATGAGACCAAAGAATGTCTAGATCAGGGGTGTCAAACTCAAGATCCAGGGAGCAGATCTGGCCCGGGGGGGGGGGAATGCTTAGATCTGGCCCACAAGGCCGCTGTGGAAACAACAAAGGGCCATCCCGCAGGCCTCTGCCAGAAAAAAATGGAGCTTGGGGGGGCTGCTTGTGGCCTTCCTGAGCTCCATTTTCGCTGGCAGAGGGTTGCAGGAGGCCATTGCAGTCAAAATGGAGATTGGGAGCCTATTTTCATTGGCAGAGTGCTCGGCCCACCAGAGGCACTCCTAACACGAGTGATGTTGAGCTGGCCATGCCCCCCTTGCCCCCCTCCCAAGGTCAAATACAACTGTGATGCGTCCCTCAATAAAATCAAGTTTGACACCCCTAATGTAGATGATTCAAACTCGTAATCAATGTTGTCGTAAGTTATTTGGGACACAACATATACTCTATGATTTTTTCCCCTCCTCTTCTGTTCAGAATAGAATAGAATAACAGAGTTGGAAGGGTCCTTGGAGGTCTTCTAGTCCAACCTCCTCTTTTTAAAAAAATAATAATTGTTATTACATTTTGAACACAAACAGTAATACACACACACATTGAACAAAGACTGAGGAGTTTAATGCCCCTCCAATTTTAGTCTAATTCATCCCAAGCTGGTAAATCTTATACACATCCTACAGTCATCTTATAAATTCATAATTCTCAATAGTTCCCCTACACTTATAATAAGAGCAAAGTTTATGTAAAAGAAAAGATTCAAGAACAATCATTGCAATAACTATTTCTATAAACCAATATAACTGGGTCCAATTGGAAGTCAAATCCTGTAATTTCTAGCAACCAATTTTTAATAGTAGTCCAATACCGTTTGACTTTCGGGCAGGTCCACCACTGGTAGTCCAACCTCCTCCTCAAGCAGGAAACGCTACACCACTTCAGACAAATGGTTATCCAACATCTTTTTTTAAACTTCCAATGTTGGAGCATTCACGACTTCTGGAGGCAAATTGTTCTCCCTGTCAGGAAATTCTTCCTTAGTTCTAAGTTGCTTCTCTCCTTGATTAGTTTCCACCCATTGCTTCTTGTTCTACCCTCAGGTGCTTTGGAGAATAGTTTGACTCCCTCTTCTTCTTGGCAACCCCTGAGATATTGGAACACTCTTCTCATGTCTCCCCTAGTCCTTCTTTTCATTAAAGTAGACAAACCATTCTTCATACGTTTTAGCCCCCAGTCCCTTAATCATCTTTGTTGCTCTTCTCTGCACTCTTTCTAGAGTCCCCACATCTTTTTTACATCATGGCAACCAAAACTGAATCAATCTCATCTGATTCTCAAAGAATACCTGGAAGAGGCCATGCAATTATCTTGGCAAGATTTCAGAAGTAGTTTGCCATTGTTTATTTCCTAGGGCTGAGACAGAAAAACAGGCTTAGCTGACTTACAGTCCAAGGCAGGACTAGAACTCACAATCTCCCAGTTTCTTACCTTCACCATAGCACCAAACTGGTTCTCACTCTGTATGTAGAAAGCCCTAAATTTGTCTTTATAGGAACTGTTAAAAGAGGCTCTGTGGTAACAGTTTAGATATATTTTACAACATTGTTTTGCTCTTCTTTCTGTTTCAGAGAATGTCTGTTGTGGTTGGATATACCGAAACAGTTATAAAAATCAATAAAAGATGAAAGGGGTAGACACTTTGAGTTCTGGTCAAGAATAGCCCTTCTAATTTAATAGGACACTGTATCATTTTTTTCAATGCTAGCTTCATTGCATCTTCTTGTAGGAAGTCTGCACCCACCCCCTTTCCTACAAAAAGGAAATATTTTAGGAAATATTAAAAGTGCAGAATATTCCCCCTAAAGGGGAGGCAGAAACTCATCCTCCCACCTTTGTCAACGGACCATTAAGGCCTCAGCAAGTCTGTTCTACAAAGTTCTGCCCCCCTTCAGCTGCAGGGTGATGGGATTAAGACATGGCCCTCAGGACATAATAGGATTCAGGGGTGGGTTGCTGCCAGCATTACTGCTGCTTCGGTGCACAAAAAAACTTGGCTTCGCTCCTGCACAGGTTTTGCAGTATCCTTCCCCTGGAGTGGGGAGGGAATGGGGATTTTGCAGTATCCTTCCCCTGGAGTGGGGAGGGAATGGGGATTTTGCAGTATCCTTCCCCTGGAGTGGGGAGGGAATGGGGATTTTGCAGTATCCTTTCCCTGGAGTGGGGAGGGAAGGGGGATTTTGCAGTATCCTTCCCCTGGAGTGGGGAGGGAATGGGGATTTTGCAATATCCTTTCCCTGGAGTGGGGAGGGAATGGAGATTTTGCAATATCCTTCCCCTGGAGTGGGGAGGGAATGGAGATTTTGCAATATCCTTCCCCTGGAGTGGGGAGGAAATAGATTTAATTTAATTTTAATTTAATTTATTTCAATTTATATACCGCGCCTTCTCCACCGAAATGGACCCAGGGCGGTGCACAGGAATTTAAAACGAACAATAATAAAAATACAATAAATAGGTAAAAAAGAATTAAATCACAGCCTGTGCTAAAATTCCCCTTAAAAATCTAACATCCATTTACGTGTTTGGCAGAAGCTATATTTACAAAAGTCTAAACTATAACACCAGACCAGCCTTTTGGAAAAAATATGTTTTAAGTGAACGGCGAAAGAGGGTAAGGTCCGTGATAGTGCGAAGTTGTAGAGATTTTGCAATATCCTTCCCCTGGAGTGGGGAGGGAATGGAGGTTTTGCAATATCCTTCCCCTGGAGTGTGGAGGGAATGGAGATTTTGCAGTATCCTTCCCTTGGAGTGGGGAGGGAATGGAGTTTTTGCAGTATCCTTCCCCTGGAGTGGGGAGGGAATGGAGAATTTGCAGCATCCTTCCCCTGGAGTGGGGAGGGAATGGAGATTTTGCAGCATCCTTCCCCTGGAGTGGGGAGGGAATGGAGATTTTGCAATGTCCTTCCCCTGGAGTGTGGAGGGAATGGAGATTTTGCAATATCCTTCCCCTGGAGTGGGGAGGGAATGGAGATTTTGCAATATCCTTCCCCTGGAGTGGGGAGGGAATGGAGATTTTGCAATATCCTTCCCCTGGAGTGGGGAGGGAATGGAGATTTTGCAGTATCCTTCCCCTGGAGTGGGGAGGGAATGGAGATTTTGCAATATCCTTCCCCTGGAGTGGGGAGGGAATGGAGATTTTGCAGTATCCTTCCCCTGGAGTGGGGAGGGAATGGAGATTTTGCAGTATCCTTCCCCTGGAGTGGGGAGGGAATGGAGATTTTGCAATATCCTTCCCCTGGAGTGGGGAGGGAATGGAGATTTTGCAGTATCCTTCCCCTGGAGTGGGGAGGGAATGGAGATTTTGCAGTATCCTTCCCCTGGAGTGGGGAGGGAATGGAGATTTTGCAGTATCCTTCCCCTGGAGTGGGGAGGGAATGGAGATTTTGCAGTATCCTTCCCCTGCCATGCCCACCAAGCCACGCCCATAGAACCAGTAGCAAAAACATTTGAATTTCACCACTGCCTTGTTACTCCCCCCCTCAAATGAAATAAGCCATTTCATCCAAGTCCCAGGGTTGATTTTATTCACTGACTGATTAGGAAAACATTTTCACCATTAAGAGATTGTGCTGAGGAAGGATTTCTAAGTTTGACTATATTTTTGGAGGGGGGAGGAGGGGGGAGGAGGGGGGAGGGGGAGGAGATCCTGGAAGATTGATGAAAGTGGAGCCTTTCCATGTCTTAGGATCTCTAGGATAGGATTTGCTCCTCTTTCCATTTGTCACCCAAGTTACATCACCCAATGATTGCTGATACATTTGCAAAACTCAGCACTGGCTCTTTTCCAAGTCCCTTTCCTTTAATTATAAATGAATGGCATAGCGTGTTTACGAACAAAGATCTATAGACTGTGAAGACAAATGTTTTGATATAGCTTACATATTGATGAAAACAAATGAAGAATATCTCAAGTACGTACACATGAGGCTAAAAGTAACCAAATAGCCTCCAGGGGATGTATAGAGAGTTTTTCTATGCCAATACAAATTGTTGTGGCCCACCAGTGGCCAGTGAAGCTGGCAGCAGATTCAGACAGAAAGGAGTTTGGGGAGGAAGATGGGCCAGTCCTGGAGTCTGGGGAAGGCTCTGAGGAGGGCTCTGTGTCAGAGGCAGAGAGGGAGCCAGAGCCGTATGCCAGTTATCAGCTGCCTTCAGAGTCAGACATCAGTGAGGCAGATGAACAGCTGGAGCCTGTTCCCAGTGTGCGCATGCGCAGAGTTGCCAGATGACGGGAACAGCTAAAGAATAGAGGTCAACTTGGGAGAAGGCCCCAGGTGGACGATGAATGGCCCGTCCCAGAGGGAATAAAAGAGGAGCGAAAGGGGAGTGGAGTTTGCAGGAGACTATTAGTTCGTTTAATTGGTTCATGACTCTCTGAGACCCCTTACCAAATTTTGCAGATATCGACCTGTCAGCTCTCCAAGCCAGATAAGGTCTGTGACTGTAAATCCTCCCTTGAAAGACTTTGCTGGATGTAAATGAACAGAATTCACAGTCAATTAATAATGGTTTTTGTCAGGATAAGGCGTTTGCTTCATGTTCTTGGGAAGCCTCAGTCAGAACACAAATGCTTTTATTCCATGATTTATCTGTGAGGGGGAAAGCGGACTTAATTTTGCCCTTTTAGCCTGGCCAATCTTCTCTGGGCTTGGAATAAATCAGAATTGCAAACCTTGACCATGAGGTGGCACTAAAGAGGTACAGAAAATTCTCAAGACTTTGTTGCCATCTAGTGTTTCCTCAGAGTACTCTAACATCTCCTTAAAATCTTCCAGTGTATGCACAACTTCTGGAGGCAAGTCATTCCGCTGTTTAATTAATTCTTCTAACTCAGGAATTTTCTCCTTTGTTCTAGGTTGCTTCTCACCTTGATTAGTTTCCATGCATTGTTTCTTGTCCTGCCTTCAGGTGCTTTGGAGAATAGCTTGTCTCCCTCTTCTTTGTGGCAACCCCTGAGATACTGGAAGACTGCTACCATGTCTCTCCTAGTCCTTCTTTTCATCAGACTAGACATACCCAATTCCAGCAACCATTCTTCATATGTTTTAGCCTCCAATCCTCTAATCATCTTTGTTGCTCTTCTCTGCACTCAGTCACATTAACAAGGCTGCCAAAATCCAGCTCAACCTGACAGAAAAATTATTTGTACAGTGTTTGGGAAAATCTTGATTTTATTATAACTCTAATTTGCAGGCTTGGTATTTTCTAAACTAGGTTAAGTGCATTATTTAAAAAAAAAACCATGTATATACTACCAAATGCCTCATTAAAACAGTTGCCCCCAATTTGGATGCTCTCTAAGTCAGGGGTCTCCAACCTTTGCAACTTTAAGTCTGAAGGACTTCAGCTCCCAGAATTCTCCAGCCAGCAAAGCTGGCTGGAGAATTTTGCGAGCTGAAGTTCTTCCTTGTCTAACTAAGCAAAGCTGGCTGGAGAAGTTTGGGAGCTGAAGTTCTTCAGACTTAAAGTTGCAAAGGTTGGAGATCCCTGCTCTAGGTTATCTCCCCACATTTTTCAGATGAGCGTTTTAGGATTTGGAATCCATGCATCTAAAGGTCACTTCGTTTGCTTAGGCTAGACAATTGATCTAAAATGTCCATCCATCCTCAGTTAGACAAGGTACATACATCCTCCCGGCCGATTCGCTCCCACGGAGAGGGACTTCTCCGGGTGTCGTCCACTAGACTTTGTCAGTGGGCGACGCCCAGGGGAAGGGCCTTCTCTGTGGCGGGCCCAGCCCTCTGGAACGACCTTCCCCCCGACATTAGAACAACTACGGACCTCCGCTCCTTCCGTCAGAAATTAAAAACTCACTTTTTCTGCTTGGCCGGCCTAGGTTAGTCTCTACCTCAGGGGTTAGGAAATGTTAATTTTAAAATGGGAATTTTAGTGCAGGGATAGTTAGATTTAATTTGTTTTTATTGTATTTATGTATGTATATATTTTATGTTGTTTTAATTTCTCCCTGTGCACCGCTCCGAGTTCCCTCGGGGAGAGGACGCAGTTATAGAAATAAATATTCTATTCTATTCTATTTTATAGGTAGGTATTTCATCACTCTTCTGCTTGTTGTCCATTCTGAATACTGGTTTTTGTTTTTTTTATTTCAGCTAGTTCACCACTAAGATCTAACTATCACATTAAATGTCGGTTTGAATTTAAAAAGCAACAAGAGGCACTTTTTAAAAAAAACGATTATCTTATAACCACGGAATGTCTGCTCTTGAAAATCTGATTTCTTGCCTCCAGAGGTTACAATTGCAACTCTAAAGTCAGGGATTAATGTCAATGAAAGCTTTATTCACAAACTTTTCCATATTCATGAGCTGCTGACACGTGCAGGCAATGTGTACATATATAAAAGAGCAGGCTTATGGAAGCTGCATCGCCCTCCATTAACTTGTCAAGGAGCAGAACGGAAATGTTACAGAATTTACTAATTTTTCAATGGGCACGCATTGGCTCTCTAGCATAATGGAAAGGTTTTGATCTGTCTTTCAAAAGGAATTCATCGAAGGACTAACGCCGCAAATCATCGAGGCTTAGTTCGACTTTATGATAATGGTTTCCTTGTCTTTCTTTCTTGGGAGGAGAAAAAATGAATCGATATCCTTTTCTGATGACATTCGGATGTAAATGCCCACCAGCTGGTCCTCAGTGCCAATATTCTTTTGCAGCATCCTGCCAGCTGCATTCCCAGATTATCAAATATTACTGATCAGAACCAACGTGCAATTCAGAGGTGGGATTCAGCCGGTTCTGACAAGTTCTGGAGAACCAGTAGCCGAAATTTTGAGTAATTCAGAGAACCGGCAAACAGGCTGGCCACGCCCCCTGCTGCCTCCAGGCTCATCTTCTTTTGTTGCTCTGAACAGGAGAACGGAGCTGGAAAACAGATTAGTGGGGTGGGGAGGGAATGGGGATTTTGCAGTATCCTCCCCCTGCCATGCCCACAAAGCCACACCCACAGGACCAGTAGTAAAACATTTCGAATCTCACCACTGGTGCAGTTCAACAATATTTTTTTAACATGAAACAGACACGGGTGAGCTGTAGGAGGTGACCAGGCTGACCCTGAGGGAGGGTGTCAAACACGTCATCGGTTTCAAATCCTTTCGAGCCCACAAGAGATTTAAGTCCAGCCCACCTTGAATTCCACTGACTCTTATCTACCGCCAAATTGCTTTCACCCGTTAGAGAGCATTAGCATATAATAAACCAGAGGTGGGTTGCTACTGGTTTGCACCGGTTCGGGTGAACCGGTAGTAAAAATTGCAACTGGGTTGCCACACCGGTAGGGACAGCAGGCTAGCCAGACTCCCAAACCAGTTCCCTGGTCGTCGTGGCATGTTTTTTTGACATTTTAAATGTTCTGCGCGCACACAGACCTATTTACCAACAACTGCACATACGCGCACACTGAACTGGCAGTAACGCTGGCAGAAACTCAGCCCTGCAATAAACCTATGATCAGTTGAACTGCCTTGACTCCAGATTTCCTGCACCTGACATGTTCTTTTGCAATGTTTTATACGGATTGACCCTTTCTGGGATACATTGCTAAAAGGCATCAGCATTTCAAGTGAACATCAGACAAGTACTAGATTAAAAGAGTGTCCTAAAATATACTTGAGAGCCATGGTGTTGTGTCCTCGACCTGCGACCGGTCTCGAGTTACGACCGGCCGCAGGTCTTCCAGGCTGCCTCTTGGAGCCTTGGCAACAGGCTGTAGCAAGGCGGCCAACCAACAGACGCGCCTGATTGGCTGAGGCACGCCTGGCCCTTGCTGCAGCCTGATTGGCTCCCCCTTTGACAGCTCCAAATATAAAGAGCTGTCAAAGCGCGGGAGCCCCTGTCTACCGCACCTTTTCTTTTACTGAACTTATCTTTCTCTGTAAGCCTTGCCTAGCTAATAAAAGCTATGTTTTTGAGCAAACCTGATTCCGGACCCTGTCTTTCCTTGAAGTTACAACACATGGGAAATAACATTAGGTCTTTTATATCTCATGCTGTTATCACTCTGCATGAAGGGGTGGGATACTACTGGTTCGGATTGGTTCGGGCGAACCGGTAGCTCCGACAATCAGCTGGGAGCGAACCGGTTCAGTTGGTCCCACCCACCTGCCCCTGCTCTATCCCGTCCTTTATGTCTTGCTTTCTAGCTGATCTCAATCTCATGCTGTTATCACTCTGCCTTGCATGAAGGGGTGGGATACTACTGGTTCGGATTGGTTCGGGCGAACCGGTAGCTCCGACAATCAGCTGGGAGCAAACCGGTTCACTCTGACAATCAGTTGGCCCCGCCCACCTGCCCCTGCTCTATCCCGTCCTTTATATCCTGCTTTCTAGCTGATCTCAATCACGCAACACAGCTGATTTCCCCGCCCCCAGCTCCTTTACTTACCATTGCTGACTTGAAAGGCAAGCAGCTGAGCTTCTACATGCTCCATTTTCAGCTCTGCGCACATGCGCAAACCACACAGGCACGCAAAGCGCATGCCAGACTTGGAAGCCATTGGGGAATGGGGCCTCAAGCCTGCCAAATATTCAAACATAGTTACAATGGGGAACTGGGAATGGGGATGGTATGGAGCTTGGGAGATGTGTAGCCATAATAACATTCCTTCTCAGAATGTCAAGGTCACCTTATCCCTGAACCTGGATGGATATGGATGGGAGGAATCTTCATCCACAACAGTAAATGATTGGACCAGTTATGGGTGTTAGGGCAGGGTCTTGAACTTTTAACTGGGTGGAGAAAACCTGGAAAGGTTCAGATTTGGGTATTCCCAGATAAAATGGCTCTTCTAATAAAATGGTGTTTTGAGGAACTTCTTGCCTCAAGCTATTATTTCATAAAGCAGTGTTGGCGAACCTATGGCACGCGTGCCACAGGAGACACACAGAGCCATTTGGAGGGGCATGCAAGGTGTTGCGCTGACAGCTGGCCAGTGCGCATTCGCGACCTGGCCAGCTGATTCAGACATTTTTAAAGCCATTTTTTGCCCCCCCTGGCTTTATAGGAGCCTGGGGAGGTAGAAAAAAGCATGTAAAAATGGAGGGAGCACCTGTCATGCACACTGGGGCTGGGTGTGGCATGCCAGCGCAAGACCCCCCCCCCCTCGCTCTCCCCCTTATGGCACACAAGCCTAAAAAGGTTCACCATCGCTGTCGTAGAGCAAGGGTCCCCAACCTTTGCAACTTTAAGTCTGAAGGACTTCAGCTCCCAGAAAGCTGGCTGGAGAAGTCTGGGAGCTGAAGTCCTTCAGACTTAAAATTGCAAAGGTTGGGGACCCCTGTCTAGATAGATAGATAGATAGATAGATAGATAGATAGATAGATAGATAGATAGATAGATAGATAGATAGATAGATAGATAGATAGATAGATAGATAGATAGATAGATAGATAGATAGATGATAGATAGATAGATAGATGATAGATAGATAGATAGATAGATAGATAGATAGATAGATAGATAGATAGATAGATAGATAGATAGATAGAGATAGATAGATAGATAGATAGATAGATAGATAGATAGATAGATAGATAGATAGATAGATAGATAGATAGATAGATAGATAGATTTTATTTTCTATACCGCGTCCTCTCCCCAGGGGGACTCGGAGCGGTGCACAGGGAAAATTAAAACAACATAAAATATATACATAAATAAATACAATAAAAACAGATTAAATCAACTGTCCCTGCACTAAAATCCCCATTTTTAAAATTAACATTCCAGTAGAGGATGCTATTTGGAACCCTGACAGTGTGGGCTTACTGAACTGGTTTTTCAACTGGCAGCATCCCACCACTGCTTGCATGTATGGTAAGCAAATTAGGAATGAGTAGAGTTGAGCTTCCCTAATGGAGGTGGAGAACCAGCAGCCTTACACATGCTGGTCCACGAAGGCCAACATAATTAGCATTGGGAGAAGCAGCATTTGGAGAGGTGCAGGTTGTTGACTGCAAGCATTATAGCAACTATTTGAAGTACTAAAAACACTATGGAGCATTTCTCCCCTTGTCACTGAACTAAGTCCTCCCACTCCTTCTTAAGATTTATCTCCAGCTCAAGTGCATTTCAACACCACACCGAGATGGCCTTGAGAATGTTTTGGTTGGATTCAATAAATGATGCTAACAGAGACAGTCTGATTGGAAGATAGGCAGCTATAATGTGTTCACGAACACGGTACATCGCATTTTCAAATCCACTGGAAATGCTAGCCACCTCTATTCTTGTGCTGCACAGTGTCACAATTCTTTATAGGATATGTGTTGTGACTTCCTGAATGGAGGGCCACCAGGAAGGCACGCTAGAAGTTTGGCAACGTCAAGAGAGGTGATGTATCACTTGTCCTTCTACAGCTCTTTGGAACCACCATTTATTGGCAGGAAGATCGTGGTCCAAAAGAGAAACACAAACAGCAACAACCACAAAAAAGCAAATCTATTGAGAGAAAGTGTATTCAGGATTGATGCTCACACAACACACGGAAGCCAGCTGAAGAGCTGCCAGCTGCATTCATACAATCTGCCATTCTTGGTTAGTTTGCATTTTGATGAATTTCTTCAGGTTTACAAGTTCTCCAAACCCAAAACTAATGAGTTTCCTTGTGGACCACCTTGTTGTACACCGATGAGAATGATGGAGGTTTGCAAACCACCCAATGTGATGAACAAAGTAACATATTAAAAGCAGAAGTGCAAAACCAGGTACAGATACAGATTAACAGAGATTGAAGGGACCTTGTAGGTCATCAAGTCCAACCCTCCACCCAAGCAGACCCTACACCATTTCTGACAAATGGCAGTCCAGTCTCTTAAAAGTTTCCAGCAATGAAGCTCCCACAACTACTGAGGTCAACTTCTGTTCCATTGGTTGATTGTTCTCACTGTCAGAAAATGTCTCCTAATGTCCAGGGTTGAATCTCTCCTTATTCAGTTCCCATTCATTATTCCTTGTTTTGCCTTCAGGTGCTTTGGAAAATAGCTTGTCCCTTTCCTCTCTGTGGCAGCCCCTCAAATACTGGAAGACTGCCATCATGTCTGGCTTGGTCCTTCTCTTCACTAGACTAACCATGCCCAGTTCCTGCAACCATTCAACATATGTTTTAGCCTCCAGTCCACTAATTATCTTGGTTGCTCTTCTCTGCACTCTTTCTAGAGTCTCAACATCTGTTTTTATAGTGTGGTGACCAAAACTGGATGTAGTACTCTAGGTGTGGTCTTACTAAAGCTTTATAGAGTGGTATTAATACCTCGCTTGATCTTGATTGTATCCCTCTCTGTTAATGCAATTTAGGATTGTGTTGGCTTTTTTGGCTGTTGCCACACACTATTGACTCATATTTAACTGGTTGTCCACTAAGACTCCAAGATCCCTCTCACAGTTATTACTATTCAGCCTGGTTTCACCCAGACTATATGTGTACTTTTTCTTGCCTATGTGTAAGAGTTTACATTGAATTTCATTTTGTTAGCCAGGGCCCAGTGTTCAGGTCTGTCACTATCCATCTGGATCTTGAGCCTATCATCTTGAGCAGTGATGGCAAATGTTTTTGCAAAGGTGTGTGAAAATTGTGTGTGCATGCCCACACCCACAATTCAACGCATCCTGCCCACCTGCACATGCGCACATGGCCTGTCCCCATGGGGAGGGAGTTTTCACCCTCCCCAGTCTCAGGAGACTTTCCTGAAGCCTGGGGAGGGTGAAAACCACCGCCTCCATCCCCCTGGAGACCCTCCAGAATCCGGAAACGGATCATTTCCAAACTTCCGGTTGGGCCATTAGACCTGTTTTTAGCCCTCCCCAGGCTCTGGGGCCTTTCCTGAAGCCTGTGGAGGGCAAAGATGGCTTCTCCTGGCCCTCCGGAAGGCCAAAAATCAGATTGCCAGCACGTGCATGCATGCTGAAGCTGACGGCTCATGTGCCTGGGTCCTTTGTGGAGAAGGGCGGGATATAAATTTAAATAAAATAAAATAAAATAAAATATGGCTCCATGTGCTACCTATAGCACACATGCCATAGGTTCGCCATCACAGATCTAGGGTGATTGTCAGTTTGTAAAGCATCTCCATGACTACTATCAAACTGCCATAGGGAGAAGAATTCCATACATACCTGTGGTCAGAATGGAATCTCAAGCTGGCCTGTGAATGCGCCTGTCTAAACTACCATCTCTCGTTGGCTAATGTGTTTTATGATGAAGGCTGAAGGGAGGACAGTAACGCGGGCAAAGTTCAGAAGCAGATAAAGAAAGCAAAAAAGATGGCTGCAAACAAGAAATGGCTAATGAGGAATGCCTAATGAAGCTGTTAATAAATCACTGCTTTTTGTATCAAAATATCAGGTTGCTTATTATGAAGCAGGCATCATTAGGGTACTTGACAGTGATAGCCATTATTGACAGCTTAGTATCATCCACAAATTTGGTGAGTTCTCCATCTATTCCCTCATCCAAGTCACCAAAAATGAAAGGCAACGGCATTTTCTTTCACACAGTCTCCCCGAAAGTTCTACCAAACAATTTGGCCTAGTTTCCCATCCTGGATGGTTAAGAGTGTGCTTCAGGATATTGGCAAGACTCCAAAATGAGTTATTTTAGGGCAGAGGGGAAAAAATGCAACCTCAGACCAAAAGGATGCAAGAAATCTGAGCTTGCTTGAGGCTAAGAAGCTTTAATTTAATTATGGAGAAAACCACAGGTTAAAAAAAAATCATGTTAACGTTTCTTATTTGGTAGACCTGATTATTTTTGTTGTTGTTGTTGTTGTTGTTGTTTTAACCAGTTTGACATTGTGACTTTTGGACTCTTGCTTGTAGGCCACCTTTGTGGTGTCCTTCTCCAGCATTCTTAACAGGAATCAGGTCTGGGCTGACTCCCATTTGATAACCATGGCTGGTTTATAGATTGGCCTCAATCTGTTTACAGTTGCAACGTTTTGATATTATTGTATTTTTAGCTGGCAGCTATTAGAGTGATATGTGTTTGTCAGCCAACCGTTTGTCAAATGCTAGTCTAGACACGATGTTTGTCAAAGGGGGAATTTGCCTTGGGGGAATTGATTTTATTTATTTATTTTACTTAATAAGCAGCCTGGGCAAGCCAGATCTCATCTAGCCTAGCCTTGCATGAACTCTGCATGGAAGTTTTTGGTGATCGTGGTCCTTATTAATGGAAGGAGCAGCAAAACGGTTTGTTTTGCCAGAAGCCAGGGTGGATCTGAAAGACTGCTTATGGGATGGGTTAAGTGGAGGTGATCCATTTTAATGCAACGCATGAGATGGATAGATGGATGGATGGATGGACGGACAGACACAGACATATATACGATAGATATAAGAGATAGATAGATTAATAGATAGATAGATAGATAGATAGATAGATAGATAGATAGATAGATAGATAGATAGATAGATAGATAGATAGATAGATAGATAGATAGATAATAGATGATAGATAGATGACATAGCTAGACAGATATATAAATATATGATAGATATGACAGAGAGAGAGATGATAGATAGATAGATAATACAATACAATAGCAGAGTTGGAAGGGACCTTGCAGGTCTTCTAGTCCAACCCCCTGCGTGGGCAGGAACCTTATACCATTTCAGACAAATGGCTATCTAACATCTTTTTAAAGACTTCCAGGGTTGGGGCATTCACAACTTCTGGAGGCAAGCTGTTCCAGAGGTTAATTGTTCTAACTGTCAGGAAATTTCTCCTTAGTTCTAAGTTGCTTCTAGATAGATAGATAGATAGATAGATAGATAGATAGATAGATAGATAGATAGATAGATAGATAGATAGATAGATAGATATAGACAGACAGACAGACAGACAGGTGACAGATAGACACAGACATATATATATATACAATATATATAATATATATAAGATAGATGATAGATAGATAGATAGATAGATAGATAGATAGATAGATAGATAGATAGATAGATAGATAGATGGATGGATGGATGGATGGATGGATGGATGGATGGATGGATGGATGGATCAATGAATCGATGATAGATAGACAGACAGACAGACCTAATAGACAGAGAGTCAGAGATGATAGATAATGGTAGGTAGATAGGTAGGTAGATATAGAATATCTACATAGAAAATATGATAGATAGATAGATAGATAGATAGATAGATAGATAGATAGATAGATAGATAGATAGATAGATAGATAGATAGATAGATAGATAGATAGATATGACATGGAGAAAGCAATATGTATTTTGTTGTCGTTGTGTCCATGTGTTTCTATCAGCTACCATTCTTGTTTTGGTCTCACTGTCTTTGTGAAGCTTCGTAGCAGAATCGAAGGCTGATTTCTAAAATCAGGCTGGTTCGATGGGGCACAGGCAGTCGAAATTTTTCGGGCTTAAGGAATAGGCAGGGAGGGCTCCAAAATAAAATAATCCAAAAAGCAGTTCTGTGCTGTTGCCAAGAAAACAACACAAGGTGTGTATATCATGTTCAGCTCAAGGGAGTCTTTGCTTTTATACTGCAAGTCAGTCAGAACAGTACTTTGCCTGGGAAAAAAAATGTTTCCAAATTTAATTTGGGGCCTCCCAACCAATCCAAATGCATCAGCGAAATGAATGTATTTGAGGGGAGAGAACAGGCTAGAAATCCCAACACCCAGTTGAAGATTTAAGGATGGGAAGGCAGAATGAGACAAAGCTCCAGAGAGCTACAAACACCTTGGGATAGAAAAGGTGACCACGGGGGATGCTGCAACAGTTGTAAGTGCGAAAAATGGTCATAAATCACTTTCCCCCCCCCAAGTGTTGGTATAACAGTCACTAAATGAATTACCTGTATCTCCACTGCCTCCTTGTTCTTCTCAGGAGGCCAAGTGGAGTCAGCATGATGATCTCAAAATAATAGCACTAAAATAAAATAATATTAAAATAAAATAAAATATAAAATGAAATGAAATAAAATCTATATAAATAAAAATTTAAAATAGTTTGTGCAAAATCGCAAATCTCAGAAAGTACTATACCGATCGGCACCAAATTTTCACACAATGTTGCTAAGAAAGGGAGTAACAATCATACGTACATTTTGTGTGGCTGTTACACCTGTGTCATGTGCAAGCAGCACAAACATAAAAGGTACACACTTCTCAGTTATTTTTCTCCCTTAAGCACCTCCCACCGGGCTGCTTCTTATGATGCGTCACGCACATGCCCCTCACATTTCCAATGGTTGTTTCCTCAGCAACCGAATAAGTCTCCAAAGTTCCCTCACACATAGAGAGAGAGTGGGAAAAATACGGTAGGTAGGTAGGTAGGTAGGTAGGTAGGTAGGTAGGTAGGTAGGTAGGTAGGTAGAGGGAGAGAGGAAGAAATACAGTAGGTAAGTAGGTTGGGGGTTATACAGTGGTTTTGTGTATGTGTTTGTGTGTGCAGGTGTAGATCTACACAGATCGGTTGGCCATTTAACCAGACTGGGTCACAGCAACGCGTGGCCGGGAACGGCTAGTAATAAAATAAAATAAAACATAAAATAAAACAAAATATAAAATAATAAAATAAAATAATTACCTAATTTAATCATGAAACATGAAACTCAGTCAACTAAACATTTAAAAAGGTATCACAAATATCATTGACTGGTGCTGATGGTTGATCCTACCATCAGCAGCATCCTACGTTGTTGCTATATAAAAATAATTATTATTATTATTAATAGTTGTTGATAAGAAAGACAAAAATGTCTGCACAGTGGACGTGGCAGTGCCTGGAGAGAGCAGAAAAGAAGAGAAAGAACTGGAGAAGATAACAAAATGCAAAGACCTACAAATAGAAATAGAACGACTATGGCAAAGGCAAGCAAGGGTAGGACCAATAGTCATAAGCATCTTGGGAGCAATACCCAAACAACTGGAGTACCACTTGAAGACCATTATTGGCATTGATACATTCGCCATCAGTCAACTGCAGAAGGCAGCTTGAGAACCGCTTCCATCCTGCGACAATATCTGTTACGCCATCAAACATCCACATCTGCCTATCCTACATCTTTTATAAGGACTTGATAAGTAGACAAAAATGCCAATCCCAGTCTGAACATCTGGCTGACAGTGCGATGATTTATGATGATGATGATGATGATGATGATGATGATAATAATAATAATAATAATAATAATAATAATAATAATAATAATAATAATAATAATAATAATAATAATAATAAGTTTCATGTTTAAATAATGATAATAATAATTATGATGATGGTGATGATAATAATAATAATAAACTGTGCTACTAGGAACATCATATATTTTAAGAAGGTTCTTGGTTGATACCTAAGTTGCTGGCAGCAACCCATATCAACCATCAATACTAGTCAATGGTATTTGCGAAATATCTTTCAATGTTCATTTGACTGAGTAGTTTCATGCTTAATGAATAAAGTATACAATCATCATCATCATTATCATCACCCCAGTGAGGCACTACCTTGACATGGTTGGGGGGCTTGTGTATTCTGAAGAAGATGAGAGCTAAGTTCAACCATACTGGACAGGTGTCATCAGATAATAATAATAATAACAATAATAATAATAATAATAATAATAATAATAATAATAATAATAATAACAACAACAACAACAACAACAACAACATTAATGACAACATCAAAACAATAATGATGACGACAACAGCAGCAACAACAACAATAATAATAATGCACAATCTTTGGAAAGGAGACCACCTGGAATTCCCAACATTTCAAGCTAGCCTGGCCCAGTGTCTCCAAAGAAAGTAACCAAGAAAGCAAAGTGCAAAGGCCCCACATACTCCTTCCTTCCTTCCTTTCCCCCTCTCTCTCTCCCCTTCCTTCCTCTCCTCACTCTCTCTCTCCTTCCTTCCTCTCCCTCCCTTCACTCTCTCTCTCTCTCACACACACATACACACCTTCTTTCTTTCCTTCCTTCCTTCCTTCCTTCCTTCCTTCCTCTCTCTTCTTCCTTCCTTCCTCCCCTCGCTCTCTCTCCTTCCTTCCTTTCCCTCTCTCTCTCCCCTTCCTTCCTTTCCCTCTCTCTCTTCTTCCTTCCTTTCTTCCTCTCCCTCCCTCTCTCTCTCATTCCTTCCTTTCTTTTACCCCCTCTCCCCTTCCTTCATCCCCTTGCTCTCTCTCTCTCCCCTTCCTTCCTTCCTTCCTTCCTTCCTTCCTTCCTTCCTTCCTTCCTTCCTCTCCCTCTCTCTCTCCTCTTCCTTCCTTTCCCTCTCTCTCTCATTCCTTCCTTCCTCTCCCTCCCTCCCTCCCTCTCTCATTCCTTCCTTCCTTCCTCCCCTCCCTCTCTCTCTCCTTCCTTCCTCCCCTCCTCGCAGAAGGGAGAACCCAACCTCATCTAGCCCGCCGGGGATGGGGTGGGTGGGGGCTCCGATCGGTCCTCCTCGTCGGGCCGGGCCCGATCTCCGTCGGGGCTGGGAAGAAGAAGAAGAAGAAGAGGAAGAAAGAAAGGAAAGAAGGAAAGAAAGGGGTGGGAGGCGAGGCGCGCGGAGGGAAGGCGCTCCTCGACGAGTCCAGGGCTCGGCGCCTCCGACGCCACAGCAGCCGCAATCCGAGCGCGGCGCTGGGCAGAAGCGGAGCTGGGCAGAGGAGCCACAGCAGCCGCCGCCGAGCGCCCGCGCCCCCCCCCGGGAGCCGGGAGACCCCCGCCGGGGGACAGACGCCCGCGCCCCCTTGGCTAATTGAGCCTCCATTGGCTGGAGACTCCCCCCCCCCTACTGAGACATTTGCATAATTAGAGGAGGGGGAGGACCATTTATTTATCTCTACCCCCCCGGAGGAAGCCCCCTCCCCCCTCCCCCCCTCTCTCCATCCCTCCATCCCTTCCTTCCTTTTTTCTCCCCTCCTCTCTTTTTTTGCCTCTCTCTCTCTCTCTCTCTCTCTCTCCTTCTTTTTTTTTCAACCCCCCCTTCCCCTCCCTCCCTCCCCCCCCCACCGCGAAAGTGGGGGGAGATCCCTCCAGGACCGCATTTGGGGATGCGCCGCCGAGGGAATGAGACGCGGCGCAGCTGGCCCCCAGCCCTCGAATCCAGCGGCGGGCGACCAGGCAAACGGAGCCGGCGGCCGGCTATGGGGCAGCCATCCAGCCCTGGGAGCAGAGGAGCCACCGGTCAGAGGACGCTGCCGGTACGCCAGGAGGGATGGGGGGGGCTCGGTGGGGAGGAGGGGGAGGGAGGGAGGAAGGAAGGAAAGAAAAGAGAGAGAAAGAAGGAGAAGAAAGAGGAGGAGGAGAAGGAACAGGGTTCAAGGAGGCTGCGGTGAGCGCGCGGCAATCGTGGGACGGCTTGAAGGCTGTCCCCAAGCCAGGATGGGGCGCAAGTTTTGACCGAGGAAGGGAAATTGGGGGATGGAGGATGGGGAAAGAGAGGAAGGAAAAGGGGGGGCGAGGGGGGGAGGGAAAGAGAGAGAGAAGAGAGAGAGCAAGGAAGGAAGAGAGAAGGGAGAGGGGGTGAGGGGAAAGAGAGAAAGAGGAGAGAGAACAAGGAAGGAAGAGAGGGGGGGAGGGAGGGAAAGAGGGAAAGAGGAGAGAGAACAAGGAAGGAAGGAAGGAAGGAAGGGAGAGAGAGAGGAGAGAGAGAAGGAGGGTGGGAGGGAAAGAGGAGAGGGAGGGAGGAAGTAAAAGAGACAGGGGTAGAGAGGAAGGAAGGAAAAGGAAGGAAAATAGGGAGAAAGAGAGAAAGAAAGAAAGAAAGAAAGAAAGAAAGAAAGAAAGAAAGAAAGAAAGAAAGAAAGAAAGAAAGAAAGAAAGAAAGAAAGAAAGAAAAGCAACAGGAGGCTCCTGCTGCTATTAACCCAGTCTCAGGATTACGATTGCGCATGTTGCTGTCCTACATAATATCCTTGCTCAAGGTGGCCACCCCATGCCAGTGTGATTGTGATGGAGGTGGGAATGGAGGTGTGGGGAGGGGGGGGCAGCTTAAAAAGTCCCAGTTTACCTGCAGCCTGAACCTCTGCCAATTGATTTGGAAATAAGCCCTCGCAGCCTTTTGCTTCCAAGCGAAGAGTTGCTGCAAAAGAGTTCGCCAGGTGCCTCTCTTAAGTTGCCAAGGTCCCCCTGCAAACTCCAAGAGGGCTCCTCCTGTTAGGAAAGTTACACAGGGCTAGTAGATTTTGCTTTTGCTTCCTTGGTTGTGTAAGGGGGTAGTTGCTTAAGAGAAGGGGGGCGAATTGCACCTCCGAGGAGAAAGAGGTTGTTGTAGGATTGCATATATATACATATTTTTGCTCATAGGGTTTATTTTCAAGTTGTCGTCGTTTTAATGATGCCTTTCATGCAAATAGTGACAATATTTGCAATCTAAGGGCCGTCCTTCCAGTGTCTCTGTGTCTCTGGGATAATCTGCTTATCCTTTGACCAACAAGTTGATGTGTTTTAAGAAAAGGGGGAGGATTTGACATTGGAAGTAAAAACATCTGCATCCTCGCTCCCCACGATTATTCTTCTGTCTGAACGCTCCATGTAGGGCAATGTTGGCAAACTAGATCCTTGATGGACACGTTTTGTAGGCATCGATTGCCACTCTCTCCTCTTTTCAACCAATTTCCTCTTAAGCAAGAGGCTAGGTAAAAATGTATGGTAAACCTGAGGGCATCCATCGCTTTGTGGGGAAGGTTGAAGGCACCCCGAGCAGATAACAGAAAGAGAGGATTGTTGATGGCTCAGAGTTTGTCTCTCTTCCTCTGCCATGTCTTTTGGGGATCTGGAAATGAAGGATCCATGGCAGGTTGAATCTGAACTTGCAGGTTCATCTCAGGCTTTGAGATGATGGCGTTGAGTGTTGAGAAGACGGTTGGCTTGATTGACGCCAGACCTGGTTCTCTTGGGGTGAGTTGGTGGGGAGGGGATGGACATCTCTAGGGGTGACCGAGGAGGGTGTTCTTTCTACTAACAGCCTGTGCTTCTTTTTCCCCCAGAACGTGTTCATTTTCCTGCTGTTCTTGGGACCCTTCAACTGCTTTGCAAGCTACAGTCGGGCCAGCGAACTCTTCTACAGCATCAATGAAGGACTCCCCGCTGGATTCCTCATTGGGAATCTGGCCCAGGATTTACAACTCGCGGGGACTGTGGAGGGAGAAGGAAAAGGAGGACTGGTGAGGAAGCAGGAGACTGACCAATGGGGGAAAAGTCCTCTTTCCTTCAGTTTTGCCTCCCAAGGACTGGGGAGCCAATACATCAACCTGGACAATCAGACTGGTATCCTGTGTACCTCAGCCCAGGAAATTGACCGAGAAACGCTCTGCTTGGAGGATAATGTTGGCTCCACAGTGGTTTCCTCATCGTCGTCTTCTCCACTTCCATCTTTGGAGTCGTGCTTGCTCTTGCTAGACGTTCTGGTGTTGCCCCAGGAGTATTTCCGTCTGGTCAAGGTGAAGATTGCCATCCATGACATCAATGATAATGCACCCTGGTTCCCTGCGCCGCAGATTCACCTCTCTGTGCCTGAAAATTCACCCATCAATACGCGGTTAGCTATAGAGCATCCGGCTGTGGACCCAGATATGGGGACCAACGGGGTACAGACATACCAGCTCCAAGAAGATTATGGGGTTTTTACATTGGACGTGGAGGAGAATGAAAGCGGAGAGAGAACACCTTATCTTATTGTCATGGGTGCCCTGGACAGGGAATCCACCGACCAATACGTTACTCTTATAATTGCAGAGGACGGTGGAATTCCGCCACTGGTGGGCAGTGCCACCCTCACTATTGGCATCAGTGACATTAACGACAACTGTCCCCAGTTCAATGAGACTCAAATCAGCGTCACCATCTTTGGAAACTCTAGCACTGGCTTGCACATCGCTTCGGTCCATGCTGTGGATATTGACCACGGAATCAATGCCGAGATCACCTATTCCTACAGCCAGAAAGTTCCTTTTCTATCCCGCACCCTCTTCCGCCTTAACGAAAGCACGGGGGTGATTAAATTGTCCAAGAGGATTAACGGGGACACGCCTCTTCTGCACCGGCTGAGCGTGTTGGCCAACGGTCCCGGTTGCATCCCAGCGGTGATCACCGTGTTGGTATCCATCGTCAAAGTCACCATGAGACCTCCCGAAGTCCTCCCTCGCTTCATAGCTAACGAAGCCGAAGGGGTGGTTTATTTGAGGGAGTTGGAGCCTATCCATACCCCCATTGCTTTTTTTACCATCAAGGACCCCGATGAAAAATACAAAGTCGACTGCTACTTGGAGGGGGATGGCCCTTTCCAGTTGACCCCTTACCAGCCCTATCGCAACGAGTATCTCTTGGAGACTACCAAGGCCTTGGATTACGAGCTTCAGCAGTTGTATGAGATCTCGGTGGTTGCGTGGAATACAGAGGGGTTTCATGTCAATAAAATCATCAAAGTGCAGGTTCTGGATGATAACGACAACTCTCCCGTTTTCTCGGAAGCCTTGGTAGAATTATCGATCGAGGAAAACAATGTCCCCAACGCATTCTTGACCAAACTGCACGCCACGGACGCCGACAGTGGAGAACGAGGCCAAGTGTCCTACTTCCTTGGGCCCGAGGCCCCTTCCTATTTTTCCTTAGACAAAGTGACGGGGATCCTTACCGTTTCTACCCAGCTGGATAGAGAAGAACGTGAGAAGTACCGCTACACTGTCAGAGCCGTGGATTCCGGCGTGCCCCCACGAGAATCCATCGCCACCGTGACCCTCTGTGTGTTGGATAAAAACGACAACAGTCCCAGGTTTATCAATAAGGATTTCAGTTTCTTCGTACCGGAGAATTTCCCGGGCTTTGGGGAAATCGGAGTTATAAGCGTCACCGATGCCGATATCGGGCAAAACGGATGGGTGGCCCTTTCTGTGGTCAACAGAAGCGATATTTTCGTGATTGACACTGGCAAAGGTGTCTTGAGGGCCAAGGTGTCTCTAGACAGGGAACAGCAGAGCTCCTACGTCTTGTGGGTTGAAGCCGTGGATGGGGGAGACCCGCCCTTGTCCTCGACGGCTAAAATCACCATCCTTTTACTAGACATAAATGATAACCCTCCCATGGTTTTGTTCCCTCAGTCTAACATGTCTTACCTTCTAGTCCTTCCTTCTACGTTGCCCGGATCGCCTATCACAGAAGTCTACGCAATCGACAACGACACCGGCATGAATGCCGTCATTGCCTACAGCATTATCGGGAGAAGAGGCCCTCGGCCAGAGTCCTTCAAGATCGACCCCAAAACGGGCAACATCACCTTGGAAGAGTCGCTCATGCAAAACGACTACGGCCTACATCGCCTCCTGGTGAAGGTTAGTGACCACGGCTATCCCGAGCCTCTGCATTCCACCGTCATGGTGAACCTCTTCGTCAACGACACCGTGAGCAACGAGAGCTACATCGAGAGCCTCCTGAGGAGAGAGTCCGACATCAACATTGAGGAGAAGGAACCCCAGATCTCCATAGAGCCCACCCACAGGAGAGCAGAGGCCGTATCCTGCATGCCTACTCTGGTGACCCTCTCCATCATCAGCTTGAGTTCCATCAGCCTGGTGACAGGCATGGGGATTTATATTTGCCTCAGGAAGGGGAAAAAATACCACAGAGGGGACGAGGGTTTGGAAGTGCAAATCCCATTAAATGGGAGAATTGACCTGCATCGGCTGGAGAAGAAACCGGTGGAAATTTCCAATATCTGAGGGTTTTTCACAGACCGCATGGACTCACCCCATAACCGGTGATCTTATCTTCCTTCCCTAAACTCTGGAGTGGGTTTTCAGCAGTGAGCGTGAGAGAAGGTTTATAAACTTACTTGCAAACAGATGTTTATAGGTTTTTTAAAAAAAATGAAAGAAAAGAAAAAGAGAAATTCATTGTACAGATTTTTAAAAAAACAAACAAACAAACGAAAAGCTAGTGAGATGACTGTCTAGATCTGTCCACCTGCATTCTTGATAAAACCTGATAAAATATGCATAAAATCCAAGGTAAGGCGATGACTTCCTTCCTTCATTTTATATTTGGCCACAAGGGGGCATTGTCTCCCATTCTTAGAAACCGAAAAACGGTTAAAGAGAAAAATAAAATTTTAAAAAAAGGTACATTTTAAGATGCATTGTTCTCTCACCTCGCCCATCCTCTGCCGAGAGAAAAGAAAGTAGGAGCTTGGAGTGTCATGCATACTCCGTGGTACATGTGCGATATCGTCAAGGGCAGGAGAGAAAAAAACTGCACAGGTAAATCAGAGAAAAAGGTTTTTTTATTAGTTCAGTCAAACTTTCATAGAATTTCCACCATCCGAAGGGGAGCTTATGTTGAGAAGTGAAAGGCTCACTTCTTTTGTCACTGCAGACAACTAGTAAAATTACTTTGGAAGCTGATCCATCATCCCAAAATGTTTTGGTCAATATATTCATGGGAAAGTCGCCTCTATCCATAAGGCACATGGTACCGTGAAAAGAGTTATGTTAGCTGAAGTCCTTTTGTTAGCACTTAGCAGCAATAGCCCTTAGACTTATATACCGCTTCTTAGTGCTTTACAGCCCTCTAAGCGGTTTACAGAGTCAGCACATTGCCCCCCCCCCCCAACAATCTGGCTCCCATTTTACCCACCTCAAAAGGACGGATGGCTGAGCTGGCGAGAATCGAACTGCTGACAATCGGCAGTCACCCGAATTAAGCCTGCAATACTCCGTTCTAACCACTGCGCCACCATGGCTCTGTCATTGATGGGCCATGTCTCTGAAAAGTTTTATGTGCCTTTAGAAAGAGGCATCGGCGCATGTAA
This sequence comes from Rhabdophis nuchalis, assembly GCA_039707465.1. Classification (NCBI taxonomy): domain Eukaryota; kingdom Metazoa; phylum Chordata; class Lepidosauria; order Squamata; family Natricidae; genus Rhabdophis; species Rhabdophis nuchalis. The sequence goes on along the minus strand of CM077651.1, from coordinate 7,391,955 downwards.
GGATTGTGGTGCGGTGGCCTAGAGGTGGCGCTCTCGCCTCATAATCAGGAGGCTGTGCGTTCGATCCTAGGTAGAGGCAGATATTTCTCTCTCTCTGGGCACAATGAAAATATATCTGCTGGAGGGGAAAAACTCCGCATTGGCAACAGGGAAGCGTATCTGGCCAGGAAACAGTCAGCTCCATTCAGTTGCCCAGACTCCACCCTGCAAGGGATTATGGGGTCATTAAAAGGAGATGATAACAGTATGTAGGGATTCTGTCCCCTGGGTATTCCAAAATGCAATCAACTAGATCCTCCATATGTCTGCTGGTGATTACACTAGATTCCATGAGTGGTTTTGCTTTCTACCTGAAGGAAGAATGTGTAAGGTTGTAGCCTAAATGCAATATCACAAGGAAAAGCTGAAAGTCCAGTTGCACTGTTGGATGCTCCACTCCATAAAACTAGTGGAAGTTAATACGGACTCCGGGAGTAACTATCTCTGCAAGGGGAGATCCCTGCATAGAACTGCAGCTCCATTCATTCCAAAGTAATTTAGATTCTTCTAACTATGACTTCAGAGGGACGCGGTGGCTGAATGGCTAAGACACTGAGCTTGTCGATCAAAAGGTCGGCAGTTCAGCGATTCGAATCCCTAGCGCTGCATAACGGAGTGAGCTCCCGTTACTTGCCCCAGCTTCTGCCAACCTAGCAGTTCGAAAGCATGTTAAAAAAATGCAAGTAGAAAAATAGGGACCACCTTTGGCGGGAAGGTAACAGGGTTCCATGCGCCTTCAGCGTTTAGTCCTGCCGGCCACATGACCACAGAGACATCTTCAGACAGCGCTGGCTTTTCGGCTTTGAAACAGAGATGAGCACCGCCCCCTAGAGTCGGGAACGAGTAGCACAGATGTACGAGGGGAATCTTTACCGTTTTAGCTATGAGTTGGGTTTTTAAATTCCTCCTTTCAGGATCGGTAAGCAGCGATCCACGACTTTGTTTTGAGGATTCTGTTTTTGGAGGATGGGTAACTGTTGTTGGTTCTGGCTGATGGCACCTACATTTCAGTAGGAAGATGCAAAAAAGAGAGAAGGGTTTTCTACTCAGCTACTGTTTAACAATATACCCCTGGCAGTTGTCTCCGAGTTCAGACAAATCCATGGAAAAGATATGCAAACATATATATATAGATAAGAAAATTTGAAAGAAGATTTTTTTTTTTTGCAGAGACTGTTATTTATTGACTTTTATTTTTAATCCTCTGGGTTTTGTGTGAAAGATCAGTGTCTAATTATTGACTTCTGGCTGCCATCCTTTTCATTAACTTAGCGTTCTGGATTACACCCAAAATCACCCCCCCCCTTTTAAAACTGGTGCAATATTTCCCAGGCAGTTAATCACCTTTCCTCCCTCTGCAGCTAAAATGCAAAGAGGTTATCAGCAATGCACACCTTCAATATTGATTTTAAAAGAGAGTTGGAGTGGGGGGAGGAGGAAAAAAAACTTTTATTGTGTCGTGAGCCTGCATCAATTTTCTCGGTATGGAACAAGGCATCGATGGGTCTTGTTATGCATAAAAATTGACACTTCTGTTTTGGTTTTTTTTTTCTTGAGCTCTGACAATAATGTCTGTACTGTACCAAAAGTGTTTATATGTCTGAAAATAAAGAAAAACCTCTCTATTTTCATAATTTTCTAAAATTGGTGAGCATTTTATGCAGCCCTGATGATTTCTCTCTCGGTTTCATTATTTCCCCACCCCCCCTTTTTTGGGGGGGTCAGGATATTCTAAACATGTGGAATACCACAAATAGGAATCCAATCCACATTTTTAATCCATTTTAACTGGAGTAAAGGAAGTGTTGGAGCATGGAAAAGGCATAGAAAGGCAAATAAAGGTTAGAATGATTTACAGTAGATTGGCTGCCTCAATATACCACCTTCTTACTTACTAGAGTCCTGCAAGATCTTCTTAGAACCTGTGTGGATGATGTATAATCATATGAATAAGTTCTGACCTGTCTCCCATTCATGACAAATCAATGATTCCTTTATTAGGAGCACCAGCAGCCCCATCAAAAAGTATCTCTCTCACCCCAGGCTAACAGTCTATCCACCAGGGAGCTGAATGGTTGTCTGCCACATCTATTCATCTCTACCTCCTGCCTTTTATCCCCCAGAACTAAGATGGGGCTTTGCTAACAGCTGTGGCTCTTCCATCCCAAGGATCAGCCCATATATTTCCATTGCTCTCCTCTCCTCTGCCTTCTGCATATCCGCATGTCAGGCACTGGACCCAGCTCTTCCTCCTCTTCCTCATCCGCCACCTCCAGACCTGGGAGCTATTGACTCTCCATCGGAGGGCTGATGGATGGCCCAGGGACCATCTCTGTCTCTATCTGTCTCTCTCTCTCTCTCTCTCTCTCTCTCTCTCTCTCTCTCTCTCTCTCTTTCTCTGACAGCTCCATTCCCTCTTCTCCCTCATAGCTCTCAGATTGGCCCTGACTCCTATGCCATCACCTCATCTGATTCGGCTGCTGGAGGGGCCAGCAGCCAACAGACCACAATAATAAGAGAGAGAGAGAGAGAGATGGTCAGTTAAGAAATAGGAAATATAAGTAAATCAATGCAATAAGTCAGGCATATCCGTGATAACAGCAGGGTTTTTTTTTAAAAAAAAATAATGGAAAATATAGTCATTCACAAGTGGTAGTTATTAACCCATAAGATATTTCTGATCATGCACATGTAGCCTTCAACTTGCAACCATTAATCCAGGTGAGAACTTCCATCGCTAAGGGATGCGGTTATGAAATGAGTTGCACCCAATGTTATGATCTGGCTTGCAGCCATTCAGCAAACCACCACTTTAGTTAAGCAAGTTATGCAGACGTCAAGTTAACTTTGCTTGTGGGAAGCTGGCTGGCAAGGTTTCAAATCAAGGTAATCATGGTTTGAAGTGGCAGCATCTCAAGGTAATCATGTCACCGTGAGAAGCTGCCACCATTATAAAGCATATCAGTTGGCCACCACCTGAATTTCGTTCACAGGATTGTGGGGATGCTGCAATTGTCATAACTGTGAGGAACAGTTGTAAGTCACTTTTTTTCAGTGTGGACATAACTTTGAAGGGTTCTTAAATGAATGATTGTAAGTTGAGGACTATATGTAGACTTGGTAGCTCTGGACTGACTGAACTGTTCAAATAACAAGAGTAGAGTAGAGTAGAGTAGAGTAGAGTAGAGTAGAGTAGAGTATGATAGGGTAGGGTAGGGTAGGGTAGGGTAGGGCAGGAGAGGAGAGGATAGTTGCAAGGGACCTTGTAAGTCATCTAGTCCAACCCCCACCCAAGCAGTAGACCCTATACCATTTCAGATAGATGGCAGTCCAGTCTCTTCTTGAAACCTTCCAGTAATGAAGTTCCTACAACTTCTGACAGCAACTTCTGTTCTATTGGTTGATTGTTCTCACTGTCAGAAAGTTTGTCCTTATTTCTGGGGTTGATTGTCTCCTTGATCACTTTCCATCCATTATTCTTTGTCTAGCTTTCAGGTGCTTTGGGGAATAGCTTGACTCCCTCTTCTTTGTGGCAGATATTGGAAGACTGCTATCATGTCTCCCCTAGTCCTTTTCATTAAACTAGACATACCCAGTTCCTGCAACCGTTCTTCATATGTTTTAGCCTCCAGTCCCCTAATCATCTTGGTTGCTCTTCTCTGCACCAATTCTAGAGTCTCAGCATCTTTTTGCATCATGGCAACCAAAACTGAATGCCGTATTCCAAGTGTGGCCTTCCCAAGGCCTTATAAAGTGGTATTAACACTTCACGTGAGCTTGATTCTCTCCCTCTGTTGATGCAGCCTAGAACTGTGTTGACTTTTTTGGCAGCTGCTGCCCACGGCTGACTCCTCTTTAAATGGTTGTCCACTACGACTCCAAGATCCCTTTCACAGTTATTACTATTGAGCAAGGTACCACCTATACTGTACCTGTGCTTGTTGTTTTCCTTGCCTAAATGTAGAAGCCTACCTGTGATATTTATTGATTAGTTAAAAAAAAAAAAAGCTTCCAGAAATCAGGCGGCTTAGCGGGTAAAAAGCTTCCGCCCACACACTCTTTTTAAAGCATTTTTTCCTGCCTATTCACCCAAATATTGCCTATTGCCTATTCGGCAAGAAAAAAATGCTTTAAAAAGTGAAAAAAAAGTTGGCCACACCCACGCAGTCACATGACCCCACCACCACCAAGCCACGCCCACAGAACCGGTGGGGAAAAAAATTAGATTTCACAACTGGCTCATTCCTAGCAAAAGCATCATTTTAATTATGGATTTACTGAATTATAAGTTTTATAAGTTTTGTTCCCTGGCTTTCCAAATGTTGCATAGTTTACATATTATCTGAGACCACAGAAATATCTCTCTTTCTCTATGTCTAGCGCTAGCTCTCTATCAGTCTATTGTCTGTCTGTCTGTCTATCTATCTATCTATCTATCTATCTATCTATCTATCTATCTATCTATCATCAATCTGTCTGTCTGTCTATCATCTGTCTGTCTGTCTGACTGTCTACCTACCTACCTATCTATCTCTATGTGTGCATATGTGTGTGTGTTGTTGTTTTAATTGTTCCTGTCTTACTTCCATGTTGACTTCCATTAGTTGAGTTCAGTCAATGGCTGAAATAAAAGTAATTCCACAGAAACTGATAAACTGCCAGACTCAAAATGTTCCTCTGGAATGCTCCCAAGTTGGCTGCATCAAGAAGGACATAACACTTTTAACTTTCCATGCTCCGCACGGATCAATACCTGGAACATTTCATCATCCTGACCCGTAGTAAACAATCAAAACTTGGAATAAGTCTCACGTTCCCCACCCCAGAGAGTTAGAAGCGATGGCAATCCATGATGATCCGTGCTACCTACAATTAATCTTCAGAAAGAATTAGGCAAGGGATGATTTTGTGGTTGTGGTTGTTGTCATTGTATTTTAGTTGGAATACGTTACGGTAATCCTTATAGCACTTATTTACTATATGTGTTTGCAATCTGATTAGTAAGTACGTATTAGTCGGGCAAAGATCAGCAGATATGCTAGACTTCTCTGCCTCTTTTACTAAGGCTGCATGAAGATGGATAAACAACATTCAGGAAAACAGGAAGCCAGAATTAACTCTGTTCTGATAGTTTTGCATTTCCTAGGGAACTAATGCTGAAGCAAGTCAAAACCTAACCTTGAAATCTCAGTGCTGAAGAAAAGCACACCCCAAACAATTTGCTGTTAATCTTTGTACTATACTTTTACTTGGTTCAGGAGCTATGCTTTATGCTTACAGATTTACAGCTAGCTTTACTTCAAGGGCAATTTCCTTCTCCCTCCAAAGAATACCTTCCATCGGAAAGAGAAATAACTAGGAATCACCTGCATCAGAGACAAAGGTGGTATTCAGCCGGTTCAGAGTGGTTCAGGCAAACTGATAATGGCGTCCCGTGTCCCGCCCCACCCCGCCCATCCACCTCGGCTCTATGCCGTCCTATTTAGCCACATTTTCTAAGCCAGGGGTTTCCAACCTTTGCAACTTTAAGTCTGAAAGACTTCAGCTCCCAGACTTCTCCAGCCAGCAAAGCTGTCAGTGTCAGGGCCTGAGCCAGGGGTCTCCAACTTTGCAACTTTAAGTCTGAAGGACTTCAGCTCCCAGAATTCTCCAGCCAGCAAAGCTGTCAGTGTCAGGGCCTGGGCCAGGGGTCTCCAACCTTTGCAACTTTAAGTCTGAAGGACTTCAGCTCCCAGAATTCTCCAGCCAGCAAAGCTGTCAGTGTCAGGGCCTGGGCCAGGGGTCTCCAACCTTTGCAACTTTAAGTTTGAAGGACTTCAGCTCCCAGAATTGGAGACTGGGAGCTGAAGACTGGGAGCTGAAGTCCTTCAGACTTAAAGTTGCAAAGGTTGGAGACCCCTGTTCTAAGCCATGCACATGCGTGCAAGCTGCATGCACGAGCAAAGCACATGCGTGGAAGGTGTGCACAATCATGAAGCAAGTGTGGGCAAACCCGTGGTCAACTTATGTGAAACCCACCCCTGGTCTTCTTGGTCTTGGAGAGAGAATTCCCACAATATGGTAAACCCCTTTTGCTAAGCCTCCATCAATGTAGCCATTGCCTTTCTGTTCTCTCTCAGATCACCCTAGCAAGGTCTCTTTTGCAAATGAGAAGACTTGCCTTACTCTAAATAGCAAACGATTGAATCTGAACTTGCAGTAGTCCTCTCCTGTAAAAATGTCTGGCAAGCAAGATTTCAGAATTTCAGACTTCCTTTACCCAATCTGTTAGAAATCCAAAATGCAGATTGTTCCTCAGTTGCGCCCCTTTCTAGATCGTGACGCCCTACGCACGGTCACTCAAGCCCTTGTCATCTCCCGCCTGGACTACTGCAACGCTCTCTACATGGGGCTTCCCTTGAGGTGCATCCGGAGGCTCCAGCTAGTTCAGAATGCGGCCGTGCGGGGGATTTTGGGAGCCCCGAGACACTCCCATGTAACACCTCTTCTGCGCGAGCTGCACTGGCTGCCTGTGGCTTTCCGTGTGCGCTTCAAGGTCTTAGTAACCATCTTCAAAGCGCTCCATGGCAAGGGACCTGGTTATTTGCGGCACCGCCTCCTACCACATACCTCCCTTCGACCTGTCCGCTCCCACAGGGAGGGCCTCCTTAGGGTGCCGTCTACTGGACAATGCCGGCTGGCGACTCCTAGGGGGAGAGCCTTCTCTGTGGCAGCCCCCGCGCTCTGGAACGACCTGCCCCCCGACCTCCGTACAACCACGGACCTGCGCCTCTTCCGCCGGGCATTAAAAACACACTTATTTTATGCGGCCGGCCTGGCATAGTTTTTAAATTTGATCTTAGCAAGGTTTTTTTTATGTTTTTAGCACGGGTTTCTAATTTAATTTATTTTTAATATATTTCTACTGCATTTCGTGTTATAGTATTTTATTACTCCCTGTGCATCGCCCTGAACAAACGAACGAACAAACAAACAAACAAACAAATAAATAAATAAATGTCCACTGGAGATTTTCAAAAATTGACTAAATTAGCCACCTGACCAGTGGTGGGATGCAACCAGTTTAACAACCAGTTCAGTTGATGTACACTTCACATGCGCCTCACACTCTTGCATGCAGCATTCTAAATACAGCAATTTGAAACTCAGTGGCTTATCTTCTAAGGCAGCCCCAGATCATTTCTGAACTTCCAGTTGGCCCATTGGGCCCATTTATTGCCCTCCCCAGGCTCTGGGGGCTTTCCTGAAGCCTGGGGACCGGGAAAATGCCCTCTCCTGGCCCCAACAAAGGTTCTCCGGAAGCTGGAAATGGACCATTTCTGAACTTCCGGTTGGGTTTGAGTTTTGAGTTTGAGTTTTATTGGTTTTTTATACCGCCCTACTTCCGAAGGACTCAGGGCAATGTTCTTCCAGAATAAAAACAAATATATAAAAGTTTTTTAAAAGCTTTTAAAAGATATATTAAACTTTGGCCAAAATGTGGAGAAAAACCCAAGCTAACCCTGATTAAAATTAATAAAAATTTGAATTTAAAAATCATGTTTTATGTCAGCCCGGCTTGTTGGAAGAAAAAGTTTTTTGTTTTTTTTATATTGAAAAAGTTTTATTGGTTTTTACAATTTTCCAAAAGGGTAGGGTAAGGGATACAGAAACATTTTAAGAACTTTCGCGTCGGGATCATTGGCCCTTCCAGGGCTTCATAATAAAACATTGAAAAAACATTTTTCAAAAATACTACAAGGTGAAAATAAGTGCATGTTTCCTAAATTCTCAATTCTATGCTGGCAGTCGTGTGCAAACATCCAGATATAAAGGTTATACAATATTAATAAAAAAGCAAAGTTATTTTTTCGATCTAAGTCTCTTGGCAATTGTGTCTTCTTTTTCTCCTCCCTGGCCCCCAGCGGGCGGGACCGTGCCCCCCCCCGCCCCCCCTGAATTGTCCCCCAGGACAGAGGAATGTTTTTTAAGAAAGGCTTCCGCCTCAACAACTGTTTTAATCCTTACTCTTCCTTCATCCCAGAACACCAACATCCCTTCCGGCATTGCCCACTTAAACCAAATCCCATGGTCAAACAATTTTTTGGATAAGAAGGAATACCTCCTTCTCATCTCTCTAATCTTTTTTGGGATCTGCTTCAAGATGGCGACTTCCTTTTGTTGGTAAATTAGCGGCCCCCCTCTCTGCGCCTTCAAAATTCCCTCTCTGGTTGACCTTCTAACAAATTTAATATGTATCTCTCTGGGTACTTCATTTATCCTGGCATATGTCGAGTTTATTCTGTAGACTAGGTCAATGTCCCCCCTGATCTCATCTTTAGGTTTATGTAAATAGTCTGCTAAAATTGTACTCATGAGTTCAGGAAGACATTCACCAGGTTCTTCAGAAATGTTCTGAAATCTTAAAAAATATGACATCCTTTCAAAATCCATCCTAGACATATGCCCAATCAGTTCTCCAACCTCACTGTTAACATTTTTAAGCTCTCCCTTTGCCCCAACCAGCCCCCCTTCCAGCTCCTCAGTCTTCTGTGTGTTCTCCAGCACTTGCTTCTGTGTTTCCAAAAGATCCTTCTTGAAGCTGCTATTATCTTCTCTCAAAGCTTTAATTTCCTGCACCAAAGCTTGTAACACTGATTCCATTGATGTCATTCTTTCTTCCAATCCTGCCAATTCTGATTTTGATGCCATGGTAAGCTGTTAAAGTCAGTGCCACTAAGATGGCCTTTTTTGGGTGGGGCCGTTGAGGCAGGTCAGGAGAAAACAGTTCAAATGAGAGTTGTAAAAAGTTCAAGACCCAGAAGAGAAACACTTTTAACAGTCAATAATTATAGCAGAGAAGGCACTCCAGGGAAGGAATCAATTAATCCAGAAATTTCTTCATTAGTAGAGAGAGGGAGTCCAAGTCACAAAGAGATGTTGGTAATTTTCCATAAGCAAGAATAATCATTCAGGAACAAAGGGCAGCCATCCTCCACCACCCAGTCTGAGAGCCAGCAGGAGAAAGTAACAAAAGAAAAATTGTTTCAAGCCAGCTGGACTTAGATACATTGTAAAGAAACAAGCCGCAAAACACTTTCACTTGCTTCAAAGCAGTCCGGATGCGAAATGTCCGCTTCCTCGCAACGAGGAGCCATTTCTAAGCGCCGCTTTAAATCCGAGGGGGGGTTTAACAAACAAACACCCCCCTCTACGTTCTTTCAGTCCAGGCTGCCAGCACAAATAAGGTTAAAATCACTCACTCTTCACCTCGCTGCCAAAGCCCAGGGAAGCCTTCCGACCCGAACACTCAGCTCTTTTCAAATTCGTCGTTCGTTGCCGTCCTCCATTGGCGAAGGGAAAACCCCCCGCAGCATGTCTCCTCTCGCCTAGACCGAAGACAAGGGCCGTTTTCCCGCCGCCGCTGGGATAAACAGACCCAAGCAAGCCAGCCCTACGGAAGGCCCCCAAAAAGGGGGTGCCTCGCCCCCGTTGGGGGGCAGAAAAAAGAACAAAACGGCGGACGAGTCCAAAGACTCGTCCATCGCCGCTGGAAGGCGGAACCGGAAGTCGGAAGAAAAAGGTTTTGAGACCACGGTGGAAGGTGCGTAAGTCAGGGATAATTCTTAATTCTGGGGGCAATTCATTCCAGAGGACAGCTGCTCCCACAGAGAAGGCTCTCCCCATGGGTGTCGCCAGTCGACATTGTCTAGCCGAGGGCACCATAAGGAGACCCTCTCTATGGGAACGTACTGGCCAGTGGGAGGCTCTCGGTGGCAGAAGACGATCTCGTAAGTACCCAGGTCCTAATCCATGGGGCACTTTAAAGATAGTAACCAACACCTTGAATCGCACTTGGAAAACCACCGGAAGTCAGTGCAGCTCGCGCAGGAGGGGTGTTACATGGGAGCGTCGCGTCGCTCCCATAGTTACCCGTGCGGCTGCATTCTGGACCAGTTGAAGCCTCCGGGTGCTCTTCAAGGGGAGCCCCATGTAGAGAGCATTGCAGTAGTCCAGACTGGAAGAGACAAGGGCGTGAGTGACTGTGCGTAGGGCATCCCGATCTAGGAAGGGACGCAACTGGGTAACTGGAGGCTTTCCTGAAGCCTGGGGAGGGCGAAAATGGGTCTTCCCCCAGCCCTCCGGAAGGCTGAAAATCAGCTGGATGGCACACGTATGTGCACTGGAGCTGACAGCTCACATGCAGGCAGATATGTCTCTGTGTGCCACATGTGGCACGCATGCCATAGGATCGCCATCACAGCCCTATATCATGTCCGACAAATGGTGGTCCAATCTCTTCTTAAATATTCTGAGTGATGGAGCAAACACAAATTGTTCCACTCATTAATGTTTCTGCCTTTCTCTTTAGTTGTAGATCGGTTCGCTCCTTAATCTTAAACATTATATTTGGTCTGACCAAATCGCCTTCTCATCTGCGGTATTTAAATGTTTCGCGATTGGTGAGCAGCGCCCCGTCTCCTTCCTCCTTCCTTGTTTTGAAAACACCTTGTGGAAGTGTCTTTGCTCAAAACGGTTGTTAATCTTGTTAGCTGACTTGGCACAAAAATAAACACTTCATTCATGAAATATCGCACTGGCCAGTGAGCAGTCGAAGAGCAAGTGAAGGTGCTTTTTGTCTGATGTAATTAAGAGCGACAGTGAGAGCTGATGCAAAAGCAGATACAGGATCCCAGTGCAACATTCATTCTTACCAGATTCTCTACTAAAAGAGAGAGAGAGAGAGAGAGAGAGAGAGAGAGAGAGAGAGAGAGAGAGAGAGAGAGAGAGAGAGAGAGAGAGAGAGAGAGAGAGAGAGAGAGAGAGAGAGAGAGAAGAAAAAAATTCTACCTGTCTGCTAGCAGTCGGGCTAGCTTTATAAACTGAGAAATGGAAGAGAAAATTGGCTCACAGCTCTGTGGCCGCTTGTCGGTATGTTTGTACATCTCTCTCTGCCTGTGTTCGGCAAATTGTTGCTTTTCTAGAAAAAAAAAGATATATTTTTATTCCAAAAAATGCCATGCTTGCATTGCGATAAAGCAGATGGAGAGAAGCTGCACAGGACCAAATGTTGGATGAAGTCTGCAGATTTGAAGGATGCCCCGATTAGAGCGAATCTCTGCATAGATTAACTCTTCACCACTTGAATATAAATATGCGGGAGATTGTTGTCGTCTCAGTTCGGAGATGAAATATATATTATTTCAATAGACTGTTCTGTTCAAAATTGGCATGTCAAAATCAGATGCGAATAACATACTAAATAGAGTAGAATAGGGTAGCGTAGCGTAGCATACAATACAATGCAATGCAATTCACTACAATGCAACGCAACGCAATGCGCAATGCAATGCAACACAACGTAACCCAATGCAACGCAATGCAACACAACGCAATGCAACGCAATATAATAGATGGACAGAGATGAACGGAATGGCATGGCATGGCACAGCACAGAACAGAACAGATGAATAGATGAACAGAACAGACTAGGACTAGGACAGGACAGGACAGGACAGGACTGGACTGGACTGGACTGGACTGGACTGGACTGGACTGGATTGGATTGGATTTTAACAGGTGTGGATCTAAATAAAAGATTGCTGTTCATTTCCAAACTAAACCAGTTTTATTTTTATTCATTTCTAGTTGTTTGTTGCTGGATTTGTATTTCTCTGACTTTTTTTTAATCCCCATAACTATTAGTAACCACATCTTATTAGCAAGGTTTAGGTTAAGGAAAAGTGACTGCTCTGAAATGCACCCAGTCAGTTTCCAAGAAAAATCTCACCTAGGTCTTTCGAGCCATTATTAAATATCTTCACCGCTAAACCACAGCGCTTCTGCAGGTTTTTTTTTCTTTTTCAATTAATGTAAAGGATACTATTACTATTGGTTAAATTGCATTACTATTGGTTAAATTGGGCTGCTCTAGGCAGAACAGAATAGATATTAAATTTAAAGCATCTATGAAAAAATAATTAAGTGTGTGTGTATGTGTGTGAGAGAGAGAGAGAGAAAAGGAGGAGGAGGAAGAGGAGGAGGATGGGGAGGAGGAGGAGGAGGAGGAGGAGGAGGAGGAGGAGAAGAAGAAGAAGAAGAAGAAGAAGAAGAAGAAGAAGAAGAAGAAGAAGAAGAAGAAGAAGAAGAAGAAGAAGAAGAAATAAGTATCAACTTCTTTCAATTAACTAACAAATAATTTTTAAAACTTAATTGATAAATAAATGAGGAGGGAGGAGGAGGAGGAGGAAAACAGGAAGAGGAGGAGGAGGAGGAGGAGAAGGAGGAGAAGAAGAAGAAGAAGAAGAAGAAGAAGAAGAAGAAGAAGAAGAAGAAGAAGAAGAAGAAGAAGAAGAAGAAGAAGAAATAAGTATCAACTTCTTTAAATTAACTAACAAATAATTTTTAAAACTTGATAAATAAATGAGGAGGAGGGAGGAGGAGGAGGAGGGGGGGAGGGGGAGGAGGAGGAGGAGGAGGAGAAGAAGAAGAAGAAGAAGAAGAAGAAGAAGAAGAAGAAGAAGAAGAAGAAGAAGAAGAAGAAGAAGAAGAAGAAGAAATAAGTATCAACTTCTTTCAATTAACTAACAAATAATTTTTAAAACTTAATTGATAAAAAAATGAGGAGGAGGGAGGAGGAGGAGGAGGAGGAGGAGGAGGAGGAGGAGGAGGAGGAGAATAATTCACATATGCTCAATATCAAAGACTATTGATTACAAATGGCACCAGCAACTGTCTCTGGATGCCAATTCTTTACCGGCCTTCACATCATCTCGGCCATTAGCAAAACATCTGTGTCCTGGATCAACCTTGTCTTTGGATGACCTTGCTCTTCCATGTGTGCGGGATGCGGCCAAGTGATTATCATCCCGCTTGCAACGTGACTAAATACTTTGCCTAAGCTATTAAGGCAACCCAAGCAGAAATTTCTACTCTGGGCTTTCCAAAATCCTTCTCAGTCAAGTAATTAATTGCTCCCTAGAGGTGACAATCTGAACTGTTATATTTTTGGTGTGGAATGGGAGGGGGAGGAGCTTCTAGGGAAAAAAAGCTAATCTATCTGGCTAAAATGGGTTGGGGGAGGAGAAGATGGGGAAGCAGCCAGGGGGAGGGAGGAATGGCAATGTGACATTCATTGGAATGTCCTTGGTAGAACTGCAAGCTATGACCAACTCGGCTGAGATGGCTAGTATTTGTAATCAAGATCTGGACTTTTCTCAATGAGACTCTAAGGTTCGAGAATACGTTGAGACCCACAGAAGTTTGAGAACACATCCAAGTCACAGTGAGCCAAACATGGGACTTAAACGGAGGCTTGAATAACAACCAGCGTTTAACCTTTATATCAAAGTTTAAAGACATGATGGTCAGTTGTTCCCAACATACCCCAAGGATATGCAGGGAAGAACTACCCTTCAGAGAAGGTGTAGCTCCTTTTTAGAATAGAATAAATAGAATGGAATGGAATGGAATGGAATAGAATAGAATAGAATAGAATAGAATAGAATAGAATAGAATAGAATAGAATAGAATAGAATAGAATAGAATAGAAAATATGGGATGGGATGGGAAGGGATGGGATGGAATGGACGGGACGGGATGGGATGGGATGGGATGGAATGGAATGGAATGGATGGGATGGGAAGGGATGGGATGGGATGGGATGGGATGGAATGGAATAGAATAGAATAGAATAGAATAGAATAGAATAGAATAGAATAGAATAGAATAGAAAATATGGGATGGGATGGGATGGGATGGGATGGGATGGATGGGATGGGATGGGATGGAATGGAATGGAATGGAATGGAATGGATGGGATGGGATGGGATGGGATGGGATGGGATGGGATGGAATAGAATAGAATAGAATAGAATAGAATAGAATAGAATAGAATAGAATAGAATAGAATAGAATAGAATAGAAAATATGGGATGGGATGGGATGGGATGGGATAGGATAGAATAGAATAGAATAGAATAGAATAGAATAGAATAGAATAGAATAGAATAGAGAAAGGTGGGGTATAAATGTAATAAAATAAATAAAATAAAATAAAATAGAATAGAGTAAGGTTTGAAAATACGCTGAGATCCATAGAAGGCATTCAAGTCACATAGAGCCAAACATGAGACTTAAATCAATCAGCATTTAATCTTTGATCAAAGCTTAAAAGACATGATAGCCAGTTGTTCCCAACATACCCCAAGGATATGCAAGGAGGAACTCCCCTTCAAAGAAGGTGTACCTCCTTTTTAGACAGTTAGAGACATCATAGAATAACATCCTGGCTTTGCAATACTCCTCACTAGCCTTATCAGCATTATCTCTTTCCTCTGTTCCCAGGATTGGCCATTTGGCCCCCTGTTGTGAAGGGCACAGATCAAAGGTGAGATACATTCTCAGGCAGAAGGAAGACATATCAAAGGTGTCAGTTTTACAGCTCTTTACAGCTCTATGCCCATAGATTGCAGATTGATAAGAGTTCAAATGGCAGATATGTTACAAATTCAAGGCATAATATATGTGTCAGTGGTGGGTTCTGGATCCCGTTCCAACCACTACAGTTGGAACGGGCACAGCAGCATCCACATGGATACGCACAGCGTGCGCGCATGCGTTTAGAGCCTCCACGAGCCTCCACAACGCTCCAGCTGCTCAGCAGAGCGTTGCGCAGGCACTGTATGCATCATGCGCGTTTGTGGAAGCACCAAAGACTTAAAAGACCGGTAAGGAGCTCAGGCAGGCGGGTGGGCCCTCTGGCGCACCATACCGAATGGTATCCGGTGCTCCGGGCAGGCTCCAGGATGCCCATACTGGGGCAACCCACCTGCAACCCATCAATGATACATGTGCTACAGAAAAGAAATGTTTCTACTGAAACCAACGAGTTTGTATCCTTGTTACTACTCCCCTTCAATACCTAACTGTATAATTACAGTAATCCTTACTATTACATACCTAAACAATAGTAAGTAAAAGGCTAACAACTACCATGCCGCTGAGGGAAGAAATCAAGAGTAGAAGAGAAAGAAATCACTTGAGGAAAACTGAGGTGAGTAGCTGCCACGGAAAAGTAGGACAGTAGAAGGATGGATGAAGTTATCAGCAACACATCATTTTCTGGACATTCAAAATTCAGCGTAATTCACAGATGCTCATTTTGTGATTATCTCTTTTCACAGGAGCTGTCAGTGGCACCTTTCTTAACAATAGCCGGCAATTTTGACATAGCACAGCATAAATCATGCGCCTCTTATTTCAGAAGTTTGTGGGTCACCAACCAAGATAGCAACAGCTTCATTCGCTCAATAATGAATGGGTTGGAAATCAGGTGGCCTTTTGCCCAGTGACATTTATCTTAAGGTAATTCAAAGTTAGTGTTTGTAACCAGAGGCAAAGTTTTGGCCGTTCAGCCAAGCCACGGTGCCAATACCTTTAATAGGACAAATGATGATTAGATGACTGCATTAGCTTAGATCGGGAAAGTGTGCCGCTTGGAAGCGGAAAAGGAGCTAAGAAAAAAGATAAAGCAAACCTTATTGGGTTTGGCTACCAATGTTAGAAAATTTTGCGTTCGATTTGAAAGTTGGCCCGTGTCAAGCAAATATGACACTAACTACTTTGTTGGCAGCTTTGTCAAAGAGAGAGAGAGACAGAGAGAGAGAGACAGAGAGAGACAGAGACAGAGAGAGAGACAGAGACAGAGACAGAGAGAGGAGGGAGAGGGAGACAGAGAGACAGAGAGAGAGCAGAGAGAGACAGAGAGAGAGACAGAGAGAGAGAGAGACCGAGAGAGACAGAGAGAGAGAGAGAGACAGAGAGAGACAGAGACAGAGGGAGAGGGAGACAGAGAAAGAGAGAGAGAGAGAGAGAGAGAGAGGGAGAGAGAGGGAGAGATTTTTAACTCTAGCTTGGACTGTGAAAACCCTGGGAGAAAGCACTTCCTCTGCACGCAAAGAGAATTGCACAGATTACATGGGGAACTTGCCACAGTGGACTTGCCCAAGCCGACTCAATGGGACCACTGGTAGGATTCATAATTTTTTTACTATCAGTTCTGTGGGCATGGCTTGATGGGTGTGGTCTGGCTGGGTGGGCATGGCAGGGGAAGGATACTGCAAAATCCCCATTGCCTCCCCACCCCACTAACCTGCTTTCCAGCTCCGTTCTCCTGTGCAGGGCAATAAAAGAAGACCCATCCAATGTTCCTCCCCATCCAATATTCACTGAGATGTGTACAAGTGGAGGTTAAAATATTGATAATTTGAAAAAATTCAAGCCATTCCTATAATTACAAAATCCTTCTATTCACCGAAAGTTCCATATTTTTTTTTAGTTTCGATCAAAAAGTCCCAAAGAAGTTTTGAGTTAGAAATAAAACTGGAAAAGTTATTTTCTTTCATTAAAACAATCCATTTTGCCATCTCCGTAAACTCCACCTCCTTCATCATCCACTCTTCCATTGTGGGAATTGGAAAGTCTTTCCAATCTTTGTCCCAAAAGTGCTTTTTCCAAGAGGCAAGTGGAGTTTCTGATTTTTCTTTGAAGATGTTTCGTTTCTCATCCAAGAAACTTCTTCAGCTCTTCTTCAAGCTTCTGAGTTGCCTATTTATGTATAGTGGGGAAATATCCAGACCAAACGTCATGTCTAATGTTGGATTTTCCTCCTTACCAGAGGGAGCCCCCTTGTGGAATACTGTGAAGCCGTTACCATGGCAACTCCACTGTGCTGTACAGTAGGATCCATTTGAAGACACAATAGGCTGTATCTTAACAGAACACACACACACCTGGAGGTGTTAGGGGTATCTTACCCCCACAGTATGTTTTCTTTTCCAGAGAGTAAGTCAACTGTGTTATTCTGGAACATACACACGCACAGACATTTAGATAGATAGATAGATAGATAGATAGATAGATAGATAGATAGATAGATAGATAGATAGATAGATAGATAGATAGATAGATAGATAGATAGATAGATAGATAGATACAAAGAGGGGGAGAGAGGGAGGGACAGAGGGAGGGAGGGAGAAGGAGAGATAGATAGATAACAAAGTTCTAAATTTCCTCCTTGTCCATCAAAGCTTCATTTTGATCATTGAAGAATAATACCACATTGGTCCTTCAGCCTGTATCCTTCAGTTTATTGTAAGCTTGGTTGTGTTTCAATATATATATTTAGAATTCTTTCAGATGAGCATTCAACTGTGATCATGAACACTTCAGTGAACCGCATAGAAGTGGAGAAGGAGGACACCAAGGACCACTGAAAAGGTTGATCCTTGACCATCTGTTGGTCAACCAACCCCTAGGCACTCCTTGGTAAGAGAGGAAAAATGTACAATATTTCCTGTAACAAATGTGGTGGGTTTTGTTTTGGCCTTTCCTAGTATTGTAATTTTTTGGTTCCCCGTTCACTTCTAGCACCCTCTCTATTCCTTCTCGGTGGCAGGGCCATCCCTCTGGAACGACCTACCCCCCCGAACTTCGGACTATCACGGACCTTCCCCTCTTTCGCCGCTCACTTAAGACGTATCTTTTCCATCAAGCTGGTCTAGCTTAGAGCTTAGAGCTCTGACACAAGTCAATCTTAGCCAAGGAGTAAATGTATTTTAGAATTTTAATGGGAATGTTTTAGCACAGGTTTAGAGTTTAATTCATTTTAGAAATTATTACTGTATTTATTGTTTATGTATAGATTTTAATTTCCTGTGCACCGCCCTGGGTCCATCTCGATGGAGAAGGAGCGGTTATACAAATCGAATAAATCTTAATCTTATTCCAACTCACAGATTTGATTTGATTTTTTTTAATTTGGAATGCAACGGGAAAAAGAAACACATTCTAAATATTTACATCATCTCTGCCAAACGCCAATATTTTGACACTTTCAACAGAAACAGCAGAATTGTTAAAATGTGATTAGTGTCCCCAAATATCACCAGCCTAAAATAACTCCACCTTCCCTCCTTCTGGCTTATAAACATTATAAAGCGAGATGGGACAATGTGAGGATTTCATCGCAGCAGTGAAAAGCTGACGCGGCTTTGCTTTCATGCAAATCCCTCCGATAATTTCCTCATGCGCTGGGATAGAGTGAAAGTCTTGTTTCTTGTTGTTGTTATTTACTTTCTCTCTGCCAGCTCCTGCCCAGGATCTGGAATGAAATGCCGAGCTCCCAAACCTTGCGATGCTTATTTCATGCTTTTGTGTCTGCCTAAAAGCTTTAGACAGAGGATTTGTGGCTTTGGAAGGAGTCATCAATCTACTTTGTAATATTATTTTGAAACAGCTGTTGGCTAAAAAAAAAATATTTAGGCTTTTTCTTGTGATTAGGCTCCTTTGTATACTAGGAAATTGGGAAGGGGGCAGTAGTGGGGTTCGATTTTTTTTACTACCAGTTTTGTGGGGGTGGGTTGGTGGGGATGGCATGGCTTGGTGGGCATGGCAGGGGAAGGATACTGCAAAATCCCCATTCCCTTCCAACTCCAGGGGAAGGATACTGCAAAATCCCCATTCCCTCCCCACTCTAGGGGAAGGATACTGTAAAATCTCCATTCCCTTCCCACTCCAGGGGAAGGATAGTGCAAAATCTCCATTCCCTCCCCACTCTAGGGGAAGGATACTGTAAAATCTCCATTCCCTTCCCACTCCAGGAGAAGGATAGTGCAAAATCTACATTTCCTCCCCACTCCAGGGGAAGGATACTGTAAAATCTCCATTCCCTCCCCACTCTAGGGGAAGGATACTGTAAAATCTCCATTCCCTCCCCACTCTAGGGGAAGGATACTGTAAAATCTCCATTCCCTTCCCACTCCAGGAGAAGGATAGTGCAAAATCTACATTTCCTCCCCACTCCAGGGGAAGGATACTGTAAAATCTCCATTCCCTCCCCACTACAGGGGAAGGATATTGCAAAATCGCCATTTTCTCCTGATCAGCTGGGACTCAGGAGGCAGAGAATAGATGGGGGCAGAGCCAATCAGAGGTCCTAATTACCAGTTCGCTGAACTATTCAAAATTTCTGCTAACGGTTCTCTAGAACTGGTCAGAACCTGATGAATACCACCTCTGGCGGGGGAGTGGAAGTTTCCTACTTCAGGTCAACATACAGTAGAAGACTGAGAAATTCCACACCACTGTTATTTTTTCCCACTTTCCTAAGGCTGAAAGACTGCCAGGTTGACCAACCGTAGACTACCAACACTGCAGAAATTATTATTCTAAGGTAAGCAGAATACCAAAGTGGATAGTTTCAATAATAGTGGAGCTTTGCCCACTATTATTGAACCTATAGATAGTGGTGCAATGCACAAACAACTATTCTAAACAGAATAACAGAGTTGAAGGGACCTGGTAGGAACTTGGTAGGCCAACTAGTCCAATCCTCCACCAAGCAGGAGACCACATACCATTTCTGATAGATGCCAGTCCAATCTCCCCTTGAAAGCCTCCAGTGATGAAGCTCCCACAGCTTCTGAAGGCAAGCTGTTCCATGGGCTGATTGTTCTCACTGTCACAGAATTTCTCCTTATTTCTAGGTTGAATCTCTCCTTGACTGAGTTCCATCCATTGTTCCTTGTCTGGCCTTCAGGTACCTTGGAGTACAGCTTGATCCCCTACTCTCTGTGGCAGCCCCTCAAAGATTGGAAGACTGCTATCATGTCTTCCCTGGTCCTTCTCTTCACTAAACTAACCACGCCCAGTTCCTGCAACCATTCATTGTATGTTTTAGCCTCCAGTCCACTAATTATCTTGGTTGCTCTTCTCGGCACTCTTTCTAGAGTCTCAACATCTGTTTTTATAGTGTGGTGACCAAAACTGGATGCAGTACTCTAGTTGTGGTCTTACGAAGGCTTTATAGAGTAGTATTACTATCTCATATTATCTTGATTATATCCCTCTTTTAATGCAGTTTAGGATTGCATAGGCTTTTTTGGCTGCTGCCACACACTGCTGGCACATATTTAATTGGTTGTCCACTAAGACTCCGAGATCCCTCTCACAGTTACCATTATTAAACCTGGTTTCACATACACCCTATATGTGCACTTTTGTTTTTTCTTGCCTAAGTGTAAGACTTGCCTTTCTTCTATATTGAACTGTAGGAATTGCATTTGCAGGGTGCCGTTTATATTCATTTTGTACAGTGGTGGGTTTCAAATTTTTTAGAACCTACTCTGTAGGTGTGGCCTATTTTGTGGGCGTGGCTTGGCAGTCATGTGACAGGGTGGAAGTGGCCACCTTTTAAAATGTGGTGAAACTCATTTAACAACGCTCTTGCTTAGCAACCAAAATTTTGGACTCAATTGTGATGATAAATTCTTTCTTTCTTTCTTTCTTTCTTTCTTTCTTTCTTTCTTTCTTTCTTTCTTTCCTTTCTTCCTTCCTTTCCATTCCTTCCCGTTGGGTCATGGGCAGCGGCGGGCCAGATTTACTTCCAGGTACGCCAGTGGAACCCCCTCTCACCGGTTCTCTAAATTTCACCAACCGGCTCTCGCGAGTAGGTGCGAGCCTGCAGAAACCCACCACTGATTTTGTATGAATCAACACAATGAAAATAATAAAAATCAGTCGAAAGTACAGCTGCCAACAACCCCTTGTTGGCCCAAGAAAGAGAAAACCAGTAAAGCCCACAGTGATGATCTATCTAGCAACGCACAAACAGCAGGAACCATTTGTCTTTCCCAGTTCAAATTGATCTTCTGCGCAGCACGGGAATAGACTGTTTTCTCAAGGTGGCTTGCAAAAGGCTAGACAAACATGAGGAAGTTTTCCAGATGGGCATGACAGGGGCCGATAACTGCAGAACCTCTATTTTCTCCTACACTTTGAGATCATGTCGCTGTGGTTATCAGTGTCCAATGACCGCAAGGATTAGAAAATGCCCTCAACAGCCTGAAGTTACAGCAGTGTGTCCAAGAGGGGCAGATCTCAACCTCTGACCAAGCAAATAATCAACACAGCATGTGTGATTGTATTCCATGGCAAAAAAAAATGGGTCAGGAGAAGAAAAGTATGATATCGAAGCTTGAACAGCTAATATTCTCTTCAGATATTGTTCCTAGATATTGCCTAGGGATCACCACATCATGGGGCCTGGCAGGAAAAAAAGAGAGAGTAGAGTGGAGTGGAGTGGAGTGGAGTGGAGTGGAGTGGAGTGGAGTAGAGTAGAGTTGGAAGGGACCTTGGATGTCTTCTAGTCCAACCCCCTGCTTAGGCAGGAAACCCTACACCACTTCAGATGAATGATTATCCAGCATCTTCTTAAAAAATTCCATCTTCTGGAGGCAAGCTTTTCCACTGACTAATTGTTGTAACTGTCAGGAAATTTCTCCTTAGTTATAGGATCTGGTTGTACCATGGTTAGGCAAACCATCTCTCTCTCTCTCTCTCTCTCTTTCTCTCTGTTTTTTTTACACCACCTTTTTTTAATTCTTCCCAGGGAAGAATCTGTTTCCTCATTTACCAAACTTACTATTCATTGCATGAGTCTGTACATAGTAGCCACATGAGAAAGGACTCTATTTCCTTTTCCTCTTGACATCTTCAGAACTGCATCTCTATCCCTGGCTAATTTTATCAGACAAGATTTTGTTATATTGGACTATATTAATTTATCTGATTCTTTTGGTTAGTTTTTATTGTTTTAAATGTGGTTTTAAATTCTGTAAGCCACTTTGAGTCTCCATGGATGAATAGGCAGCAATATTAAACAAACAAACAAACAAATAAATAAATATGCCAGCTATTCTCAGGGAAATTTCAGAGTAAACCAGCTACTAGATGGTTCGATTAATCTTTCACCATTATACCCAGGTTAGATAACCAATTTGCACTCTCTGCTATGTTTTATTTATTTATTTATTCGCATTTATATACCGCCCTATCTTCCTTGTGGGACTCAGGGCGGTGCACAGGCAATAATAAAATACTGTAGACAATAAATACAATAAAAATATCTTAAAAATAAATTAAACTAAGAAACCTGTGCTAAAATTACAATAGAAACCCCTACTAAAACCAAGATTAAAACTATTTAAAAACTATGCCAGGCCGGCCACATAGAATAAGTGTGTTTTCAATGCCTGGTGGAAGAGGCGCAGGTCCGTGATTGTACGCAGGTCAGGGGGTGGGTCATTCCAGAGGGCGGGGGCTGCCACGTTATGGGGCAGCCCCTCAAGAAGGCCAAGGCTGCCTCCTTGCAAGTAGTCTGGCTGACCTTCTCTGCTCCTGCCTTTTCTCTGCCTTACATGGATCAAGAGCAGAAGGCAGTTCCTCTTCCTCATCACTAACTGGCTCCGGCTGCATGCTTTCTTCGCCTGGAGCCTCATAGCTGTGTTTGACATTAACCAGCTCCCCTCCAGATGTGCCTGGAACTATTTCATCTTCCTCCAAGCCGACATCTGGATAGATAACTGGGGGAGCATCTGTTGTGGCCTGCCAGCGGCCAGTGGAGCTGGTGGCAGACTCAGACAGTGAAGAGGTTGGGGAGGAGCATGGGCCAGTCCTCAAGTCTGGAGAAGGCTCTGCATCGGAGGCAGTGATGTGGCCAGGGCCGTCCAACAGTTATCAACTGCCTTCAGAATCAGATATCAGTGGTGCAGAAGAAAGTTGGAGCCTGTTCCCGATGTGCACATGCACAGAACTGCCAGGAGATGGGAACAGCTAAGGAACAAGGGCCAACTTAGAAGTAAAGGCACAGGTGGATGGTGAATGGCCCCTCCCATAGGGAATAAAGAGGAACAAAAGGGGAGGGGACTTTGCAGGAGACAATTAGTTCAATTCATTTGGGTGAAGATCTGCTCCTGACTTCTTGCCAAGGAATTGCTGCTACAGCTTGGAGTTTAGAAGATATCAGCCTGGCAACTCTCCAAGCCTGATCAAGGTCTGTAGTTGTGAAATATCATGAAAGACTGCTGGCTGGGACTTTGCTGGAGAGGAATTCCCTTTAACCTAAATAAAAGAGGTTTTATCCAGACAAGGAGTCGACTTCATGATCTTGGGAAGCCTAGGTCAGAACAGCACCCCGGGAGTCATCACACACATATGCAGGCTCACAATTGTTCAGATACATGACTCAATGGGACATCATTTATCTGCAGTATGACAGGTACACAAGAAATATCCAAACTGCTTATTCACTTGTTTGAGGAATAGCCACTCCTAATGTATTCAACAGTAGGCAACAACTTGGATCAATAAATACTCAGATGCAGACAGTGAAGAATGATTAACTCAGACAAAGATTCATGTTCAGTATTTACCCAGAAAGAGAAAGAGCAGGCAATAATCCCGATGCACTGAAAAATGTATTTATTAATTAATAGCCTCACTCCTTTGACATAAGGTAAGCAATGTTTTTTCACACTGAGAACATCTGCAGGGAGCACTTCCAATATCGTTACCGCATCAAAGAATTGACATGGTAAAAATCTCAATCCTTTTTCTTTTTTAACTATTAGTTTGGATTTTCAGTTTCTCAGAATGAAACGGAGCCTTGAATGAATGAATGAATGAAATTTTTATTTCATTATAGGGATAAGGGACTCGGGGCGGTGCACAGGGGATAATAAAACATACAAATATACAACAATATAAATATCTAAAATCAGATTAAACTACTATAACCCTGCGCTAAAACCTAAAATCCTAAAACTCTAAAAACCCCTAAAAACCCAATTAAGAATTTAAATATACAGACTGGAGGCAGGAAAGATAGATTAGGCCAGGCCGGCCTGCTGGAAGAAATAAGTTTTGAGCTTTTGGCGGAAGGAGCGGAGGTCCGGAGTCGTTCTGAGGTCGGGAGGTAGGTCGTTCCAGAGGTAGGGCCCGCCACAGAGAAGGCCCTTCCCCTGGGCGTCGCCAACCGGCATTGCCCAGCCGACGGCACCTGGAGAAGACCCTCTCTATGGTAGCGGATCGGTCGAATGCTAATCGCTAAGATTATGGACTGTGTGGAAGCAGACAAACTTACTAGTCTGTTGCGGGGCGAACAAGAATTGGTATTTTATACGTGCTGGGATCGTTGGTACGCTTGGCAACAAAGAAGGAGCTCAAAGAAGCAGAATTAGCAATTCAGAACTCTCTCTAGGTTTCGATAGCACCTCTTTGCTTTGTATTCTTTTCTTTCACTCTTTTGCTTTCTGTATTGGAGATAAGCACTATATATAAATAAGTGGTAAACTTTAGCTATATTGTATTACTCTCTGCAATCACTCTGTATCATTTTGTACACTTTTGTTTTTAATGATTTAATACAATTAAAAGAAATGGACGCGATGACATCCAGGCAGGTGGGCGCAGCCTGCTACCGAGTGCACCTGCAAAGGTAAGTAGAACAGCGAGGGAGGGAATCCACTGTGCCACGCGATTTAGTTTAGCTAGAAAGGAGGAAATCCTGCTTTCTAGCTAATATAAATCATGCGTTACAAGTGATCATCAGAAATACTGGTTCGCCTGAACAGGTAGCATTTTTTTTACTACTGGTTCGGGCAATCTGGGAGCATTTTTTTACTACTGGTTCGGGCAATCTGGTCCAAACTGGTAGCATTTCACACCTGATGAGGGGGCTATTCCTAAATTCAACAATGCGATAGTAAAATAATTTTAAAATAACTTTAAAGATATAAAAGTAGAGAAAAACTTGGGAAATGGTCTATTAAGTAATACATATAAAGCATCAAAGAAGCAACGAAGGAAAGGGGTTGTTACTGAGTTAAGGACATTAAGTAGAACATGGAAATAAAGTAGAAAATAAACTTTCATTCATTGGCATCCTTCAGTCTCCAAAGATGATGGTATCGTGCTCTGGAAAGAGGTCGAAGCTGGAGTGTCCTCTCCAGAGCACGAGGCCTGGGTAGATTAATATGGAGGATAGACTGTTACTCAAGCAGCAGATCCCTCTCTCCACATCACTGAAATAGTCCAATGGAAGGGCAGAACCAATACGATGGTTTCCAGCTGCATCTCAGGAGTTACCAGAACATGGTTGTACATAGTCATGAACTGCTTCCGGGACTCCGGCTCCAGATTTTGCCTCGAGGTTGACTCCTGAAGCCTTTTCCAGTAGTGGATAGAGCCACAAGGCGGTGGAGGTTTGTAATCAGAGTTTCCCTTCTCCTAAAAGATGGTTCTGCTGCTTTTTCTGCCATTGGGGCGTAGATCCCTCTTCCACCTTCAAAACCGTTGACCATCTTCTCCTGGAATGGGGCCCTTACAAGGTGCTACCAGCCAAGCCAGCTGGACCAAGGTTTTTTTAAGGAGATGTTACTCCTCCATCACTCACCCTTTGTCCTGGCTTGTGACAGGCAGAGCCTGGCTTCCCAAATGTTGGGCCCAAGAGGGCGAGTTTCAGAAAACAAGACCAAGTATATGATATAATCATGTAATGAACCATTCTGGGGGGGGGGGAAATGGAGTTTTAATTAGGTCAATTAAAGTTAAAACTCCCTTTCAGCCTAGGGGAATTTTAACTTAAATAAGGGGCCAGCCTTTTTAATCCTTTTAGACAGAGTCCAGAGCTACGCTGTCCAGAAGGAGACAGGAAAATGGATTTCCTAAGGAATCCATTACCCCAACAATGGTGGAGGAATTGAATGATGGGATTATTAACTTGATTAAAAATAAAATGAGAGACGGTTCAGTGGTTGCAGTTGGCTTGAGACCATAAATAGTAATTCCATGGGTTTTAGGTGTTCCAGTGGATGGTCACAATCATTTGTCTCTGAGCATCGATTCATACAAATGAATTACCAGACATTTAAGAGAAGTGGCCACTGAAACCATCTAATAGAGGAAACAAAGTTTTATGCCTTGGATGTTTTTATTAGGAAATAAATTGTTCTTCCCGAGTACATGAGCAAACTTTTCTAGGTAAACACTTATTATTATTTTTAAAGGAACTATGGAAAGAAACAGAGAATTCCATCCTGCATGCATTAGGCACAGAGTACAACAGACATACCAGTAGTAGGCAGAATTGCATTGGGACACAATGGCTCAGTGGCTAAGACACTGAACTTGTCAATCAGAAAGGTTGGCAGTTCGGCGGTTCGAATCCCAATATGTGCCAATATGACATCTCTAATAATAAAGTCTTCTTTTGTTAAGGGTGTTACTTGGAATCCTGACAACCTGGGTGACTGGGTATCTCTCCAGACTAGGTAATAATGAAGATGAAACTGTCTTTTTGTCCCTGATCTATAGTTGCCTATACTAATGGCTACCAAACTGGGTTTTCCAGTGTTCTTTTACAAAATAAGATTCCTCTTATGTCTGCACTGTTCTTTGATGAAAAATCTTAAAGAGGCAAAGTTGCTTGGTCCAACCTTAATCTCACTCCCATATATACATGAATGTGCTTATGATGTCCATTATCATTGATATCAGCATCATCTCCAGTATCGTAGCAGCCTAGGCTACTGTCAGTAAGAAACACAGAAATGGATCTCTGGTTACTGATCAAGCATGGTCTGACAGTCTTTCCTGCAACTTTAATTAAAGTGAGGTTGAACTTCGTGGTTACGTGACCATAGAGTCATCATGGCTAGAACAGCCATTGGTGAACTTCCATGGATGGCAGGCCAATTAATGTATGAGGGGGTCGATTGTGTTGCAAAGAGATATAGCAGTGTAGGAAGCCCTCTCCCCCAGAAAATAAAATATTTTGGGGATTCATAAACAAAAGGCCTTCAGCTTCCCCAGGCTGATGGGATTATTCTAAGGAGAAGCCCTGCCTTTAGAACATAATTGTATTAACCCACCACCGTTAGAATAGCAAAAGACACAAGGCTCACTCAACCCCCCTGGAGCATCTCAAACACAAAATCCCAGAACTCTATAAAGATTCATCCACTCATTCAGCCATTTTGTCAGCTGTCCCAGAACTGCATGCTGTTGTTGGTTTTGCTCATCAATAAACCTTCTTTCTTAAGCAGTTTCCATTTTATTCCCAGCTTGGGACTGGACCTGATTTTTCTTCCTACAGAAACTTATACATTTTGGAACTGCTTTGCAAGAGGGGAAGTGATTGTTGTTGCAATAGATTTGTCAGTATTCATCTGGGGGGGGGGGGTGGAATAATAGAGTGGTGCAGTGGCCTAGAGGTGGAGCTCTCACCTCACAATCAGAAGGCTGTGAATTCGATCCTAGGTAGAGGCGGATGTTTTTCTCCCTGGCATAATGATAATATATCTGTTGAATGTAACTCCACATTGGTGACAGGAAGGGCATGCGGCCAGTAAGCACTTAGCTCCATTCAGTTGCCAGACTCCACCCCTCAAGGAATTATGGGGGTCATTAAAAAAAGGTGATGATGATCTAGGAAGGATTTGTGTTTTTGTTCTTTGTTCTTTTTAATTCACATTTTTAAACATTCTTGTCTAATTTTGTTTTGTCTTTGTTAATTTTTGTTTTTTTATTTTAATCTTTTGAACGTTTTTTTAAAAAAGAATTAAAAAGCAGTTGGTGAACTTCGAAGTGATCAACCCAAACTAGTTCAGCAACCACTTGAATGAATCACAAACAAATCATCTTATGCACAAGTGCAGAGAACAAGAGAATAATCCCATAAAGATAATTCTAATTGCCAGCTTGGGGGTGGGGAAATACCTACCAAAGATTAAAGAAAAGCAACGAAAGAGATGAAGAATTACATTTTCTGCAAATATTTAGCTGTATCTAGGATGAAAAACTGATGAGCATTAAATATAATCTCTAGGACCATGTACTTCATTGGAAAAGTGCTTTTCATAAACTCTGTGTCAGGTTTCCGAAAGATGCCCTACTTCAGGGGTCTCCAACCTTTGCAACTTTACGTCTGAAGGACTTCAGCTCCCAGAATTCTCCAGCCAGTTTTGCTGGCTAGAGAATCCTGGGAGCTGAAGTCCTTCAGACTTAAAGTTGCAAAGGTTGGAGACCCCTGCCCTACTTAATTTATGAGTCTCAAGCCAAGTTTCAAAAGAAATCCAGTCATTTATTAGGAGAAACATTTTGGCAATTACCCAAGTGGAATCAGATCTGACCTCATGTAAGTTACGGCCCCTAAGACCCTATTTCCCATCTCCTCCCTAAGTGTGTCATTAAATCATATTCTCCAATGGAGTACATTCGTGGGCTGTAGAAACCACACCCCCTCCTGCTTGCTCTGGTAACCAGGGATACAATCTGGAGAAAAGCATGAGTGGAATGTGCTTTAGGTCAATCCTTTAGCAGCTCCATCCGTCCCCCCTCCTCCTGCTTATGGCAACTTGAAATCAAAAACCAAAATCCACAGAACCATCACTTTTGTGTTGACTTAGAGTTCGTTGATAAGGCGATGGAAAGAAACGGAAGAATTATGTAAAGGTGGGTGCAGTTGACGTGACTGAGTTTAGCGCAGGGAATTCAAGGATGATAGATTATCCAACTCTCCAGAACGCCCTTAAAAACCTATGCTTCTAGCAGACCTATTTTCCTCTGCTCTTCTGCAGGCTTCTGCTGCCACCACTGTGTTATATCTCCCTGGAGACTCCACTGAAACAAAGTCTAAAGTGATCTCTAAAATGCCTGTGACTTTAACCTTTCATCAGCCATCCCAGCTAAGTCACCACTCTGAAGAGAAATGAAAGAGAGCCTACTCTTTAAAGAGCCGTCCTAACCCCGACTCGTAATATCGAATCAGTTAATTTGCAAAGTTGAACATCAGTTTCAATCAATGCTTCTTTCTCATTCATTATCTTGGGGCACAAAGAGGTTTTCCACCTCTAGGGGAATAAGGGTCAAAGGGAAAAATAAACCTCTCTTGGCTTCTATAGCTATAAGGATCTAGCAGAGCATGGACTCTTCTTCAAATTTATTTATCTCTCTATATAAAAATGTGTGTGTGTGTGTGTGTGTGTGTGTGTGTGTGTGTGTGTGTGTGTTACAGTATAACTCTGGAACGCCTCAAGCAATTTCAACCAAACTTGGTACACAGTTGACTTATTCTCTGGAAACAAATATTGTGGGGATAACACACCCCTAATACCCCTCGATGTGTGAGTTCTGTTAAGATATAGCCTGTTGTGCCGTAAAATGGCTTCTACTGTACAGCACAATGGGGTTGCCATGGTAACGGCTTCACAGTATTCCACAAGGGGGCTTCCTCTGGCAAGGGGGAAAATCCAACATTAGAAATTATGTTTAGTCCAGATATTTTGCCCCTATAAATAAATACCCGGGCAATGCGGAGTTATCGGCTAGTTCGAACTAAAAATAACACACCAAGGGGAGAATAAAGATCTTGAAAGCTAGCATACATTGAAAAACAGTTTGTACTTTTTTTTTTTCACAATCTTTGCAATAAAAAAATTAAGGTTTGCACATTTGCACATTTAACAATGTCAGAAACAGCCCAGGATAGGCTAAATGTTCCAAAATAATTAAATAAATGGAAAGGCTGTCTGGGAATATTTAAGATATATATAATACAATAATACGATAATACAATAGCAGAGTTGGAAGGGACCTTGGAGGTCTTCTAGTCCATCCCCCTGCGTGGGCAGGAACCTTATACCATTTCAGACAAATGGCTATCTAACATCTTTTTAAAGACTTCCAGGGTTGGGGCATTCACAACTTCTGGAGGCAAGCTGTTCCAGAGGTTAATTGTTCTAACTGTCAGGAAATTTCTCCTTAGTTCTAAGTTGCTTCTCTCCTTGATTAGTTTCCACCCATTGCTTCTTGTCCTGCCCCCAGGTGCCTTGGAGAATAGTTTGACTCCCTCTTCTTTGTGGCACCCTCTGAGATATCGGAACACTGCTATCATGTCTCCCCTGGTCCTTCTCTTCATCAAACTAGACATACCCAGCTCCTGCAACCGTTCTTCATATGTTTTAGTCTCCAGTCCCGTAATCATCTTGGTTGCTCTTCTCTGCACTCTTTCCAGAGTCTCCACGTCTTTTCTACATCGTGGCGACCAAATGTAGGATCAGATGTAGGATATGCGGGAGAAAAAAGAGAGTAGACCACCAAAAAAGACTGAATAAAACCCTTATGATCAAGATGATGCTGGCAGATTCAGCTGAATGACACCCATGATTTATGGAGGAAACCAATACTTTCTGGGTGTCGCCATTCAAGAAGCAGAGGGACAACTTGCGAACATTTAAGGTAGGGTTGTCCATGTAGGAGAGAAAGTTTAAACCAAACTCTAGAGATATTTTATTTCCAAAGGGTAAATTGAGATCTAAGAATCATAAATTGTGATCTGGAAGCTTTCAGCCCTAATTCCAATTATCTCTGGCTCCTTGAATTAATGATACAGACCGTACTTCCCTTATCTTTCCAATCAAAGTGCTTTAAAGAAGCTAAAGAGCATATACTCAGCAAAAGCTAAACTGTCAAAAATGTATAATACAGAGTGGTCGATACTTAAAACCAAATTTCAACTCAACTTTGAGCTGTGCGAAGGTCTTTTTGTACTGAATCATCCTCAAGTCATCAAATTAGCTTCATTCAGGGGCTCGTGCACATGTAAAGAACACTAATTTTCAGAAACAAACCAATACATTGGAATAATCTAATGCAGGGGTCTCCAACCTTTGCAACTTTAAGTCTGAAGGACTTCACCTCCCAGACTTCTCCAGCCAGCTTTGCTGGCTGGAGAATTCTGGGAGCTGAAGTCCTTCAGACTTAAAGTTGCAAAGGTTGGAGACCCCTGATCTAATGCTCTATTTTGGTGCCACATTGAAATTAAATTCGGAATTTCCCAAATCAGGTTGATTAAATGAAACATACCAGACCAATCTATATGCCCTTATTAGATGCACAGATGAATATCTCTGTTTTCACCTAATCAGCACAGTTGAAAGAAACTAAAGGAAAACTAAAATAAAAGTACACCACATAATGGATGTTGAGGGAGAGAGAGATTATATTATAAATAGGATTAGTAAGGGACGGGGTGGCTCAATGGCTAAGACGCTAAGCTTGTCAATCAGAAATGTTGGCAATTCAGCGGTTTGAATCCCTAGCGCCATGTAACAGAGTGAGCTCCCGCTACTTGTCCCAGCTTCTGCCAACCCAGCAGTTCCAAATCATGTAAAAATGTAGGTAGAAAAATAGGGACCACTTTTGGTGGGAAAGGTGACAGTGTTCCATGTGCCTTTGGCATTTAGTCATGCCGGCCACATGACCACAGTGACGTCTTCAGACAGTGCTGGCTCTTTGACTTTGAAACAGAGATATGCACCACCCCCTAGAGTCAGGAGTGACTTGCACATATGAACCTTGACCTTTACCAAGCAAGATAAGTATGATTACAGATCCAAGGTTGGTAATATAGAATCTCAATACTTTGATGTAGGAGAAGTGGCAGAACCTGGGGCAGAGTTAAAAGAGGACGTAGCATAGAATCCCTGCAAAGCCATAAATGGACCAAGTCAATCCCTTCTTGAATTCTGTTGACCCTTATCCAATTCCAAGCAGGTGCTAAACCATTAGTTGAGAAGATCCCTGCACGTGGACCATTTTGTATCAATAAATTGGTTTAATTGGACCTTCACATGTTGAGCGTTGTTTCACACCTCAGATTTATGTGGTGTTTGAAACAACAATGAAACTCCAGAAAAGGATGCCTAAGTGTCTTTAGTACTATGGATATATCTAAAGACATACTTGTTCCAACAAGCCGGCCTAGCCTAACCTCCCATGGGGACGTTTTAGGAAGTTTTAAATTGGGTATTTTAAAATTTGGTTTTAGCATGGGATAGGATTGTTTAATAGTTATTTTAAATTATATATTTATCATTTGTATTTTGTATGTTTTTAAATTTCCTGTGCGCCGCCCTGGGTCCTCTGTGGAGAAGGGCGGGATATAAATTTAAATAAAATAAAAAAATAAAATAAAAATCTCAGGAATGGTTAGGCTTGGGGTTGAGATTCATAACTACTTAGTCCAGTGACCACCAAGAAAGAGGAAATAATTGAGCAAAGGTGTCCTTCAAAATAAAAAAGGTCTTCTGCAGTCATGACATAAGCCTAAGACTGAAAATCAGGCTTGCCAGATGCTACATCTTTTCTATCCTGCTCTACAGAGTAGAGAGTTGGTCTCTGACAGAAAACACCTGAAGAAATTTGAAGCATTTGAAATGTGGATTTACAGGAGGCTGTTATGTATAAGTTGGGTTGATAAAATCAGAAATGGGAGGTGATAAGCTGCCTGGGAGAGCCAAGGGAAACCATCAAAGCCATTAAAAACCAAAAGTTAGAGTATTTTGGATATGTGGTGGGACACCCAGAAAAAGATGGCAGACTTCATTTATTTATTTATTTATTTTTATTTTTTCGAATTTATACCCCGCCCTTCTCCTTGTTAGGACTCAGGGAGGCGCACAGGCATTATTAAAAACCATTACAAAACAATATATACTATTAAAAACATATTAAATTAACTTAAAACTCGTGCTAAAAACCACTTAATCCTCCAGGGAAAGACTGAAGGCAAACAAGGTCGAAGCAGAAGAAGAACATCATGGCTTTAAAATTTAAGGGACTGGTTTGGACAAGACTCATAATAATAATAATAATAATTTTATTTTTTTCTATACCGCGTCCTCTCCCCAGGGGGACTCGGAGCGATGCACAGGGAAAAATTAAAACAACATAAAATATGTACATAAATAAATACAGTAAAAACAGATTAAATCTAATTGTCCCTGCACTAAAATCCCCATTTTTAAAATTAACATTCCCTAACCCCTAAGGTAGAGACTAACCTAGGCCGGCCAAGCAGAAAAAGTGTGTTTTTAATTTCTGACGGAAGGAGCGGAGGTCCGCAGTTGTTCTAATGTCGGGGGGAAGGTCGTTCCAGAGGGCTGGGCCCGCCACAGAGAAGGCCCTTCCCCTGGGTGTCGCCCGCTGCCAAAGTCTAGTGGACGGCACCCGGAGAAGTCCCTCTCTGTGGGAGCGAATTGGCCGGGAGGATGTATGTGGACGCATCCATGGAACTGTTGAGAAGGAAGGAAGAGAAAGAAGGAAGAAGGGGAAGAGGGAGAGGAGGAGGAGGAGGAGGAAGAGGAAGAGGAGGAGGAGGAGGAAGAAGAAGAAGAAGAAGAAATAACAACAACAATAACAACAACAACAACAACAACAACAACAACAACAATAATAATAATAATAATAATAATAATAATAATAATAATAATAATAATAATAATAATAATGATGCATACTGGTCCTTGTTTGAGCCAGTCTGAAAACAACACTTCCTACTTTTTCTTTGATACTTTCTATTATGATGGCATCTATCTGGTTTTAGGTGCGAATATTATGTTTACAAGTGCTTTCTCACAAGTTGCATTAAGCAAAGGGCAACAGAGCAAAGCCCATCTTATTCACAGAGCGATGGCTTAAGGGGTCTTTACAAAAAGACATCATTCAATCTTGGCAGACTAATCATTCTTCCATTATGATTAGTCTCTTGTGACTGCTTGTTCATTTGCTCCAATAAGCCAGGTATTCAGAAATAGCTGTAAATCATGTAACAATTAGCTGGAGGAGAAAAATGTGAGATGGACACTTAGCAGGAGCTCCATGAAGAAAATGAAATCCAGCCTCTGAACGGCGGCAGCGTTAGAATCAGTGGTGGGTTGCAGGCAGTACTTCCCAGTACAGCCATACTGGATCCTGCCCGGAGCACTGGGTACCATTCCGGTATGGTGCTCCAGAGGGCCCACCCACCTGCCTGAGCTCCTTACCCATCCTTTAAAGCCTTTGGCACTTCCATGCATGCGCATGGCGTGTACAGCAGGGGTCTCCAACCTTTGCAACTTTAAGTCTGAAGGACTTCAGCTCCCAGAATTCTCCAGAAGTCTGGAAGCTGAAGTCCTTCAGACTTAAAGTTGCAAAGGTTGGAGACCCCTGCTGTACAGCTTCTGCACTACACTCCGCCAAGCAGCTTGAGCATCGCGGAAGCTTCTGGAGGCGTCACTGGCCGGTACGATGCATGCGCGTGCCGCATGCGTCCATGTGGACGACGGCGGGCCCATTCCAACCATACTGATTGGAACAGGATCCAGAACCACCACTGGTTAGAATGCATATTTAATTATTATAATGCAGCTTTCAAGTCGAACTGATCATTTTCAATTTTATAAACTACCCAGAGTCATTTAAACTGGGAGGTGGGGGGGGGGTATGTAAATTTCGGCGAACCAAAAATATATCTTTATAGGATTATATGCTTGACTATTATCAACAACATTTGTCTCATCCTTTCATAAAAGGGAGGATTGTCTTTCGACTCGATTGTTTTCATTTTTAAGATAGTGAATGCCTGTTCTGAACTAGATGAATAATGCAAGACGAGAACGCTTTTTTTTTTTTAGATTAAAAGAGGTTGACTAAAGAGGAAAGCGAAACGGAGCCGTGCAAACATTATATACAGTTTCATAAAAGCCGCCAGCAAGATAAGACATCTCTTTCTAAGCATGACAACTCTACACATATGAAATAATTTACACCTGAGTTTACTTCATAATGCTTCCTCCCTTAATAACCTATCATTTCAGACAATTGTCATTACAATGATTTATTTCAATTGCTCCACCAGTGGCAGATACCTTAATGCAGCCCTGACTTTAATCTGGCAGAAGATGACAATATGAAAAGGTAGGAAGAGCTCTTACAGACCTATTTAGTGAAGTAATTGTAAGGTTGCATTTATCTACCTAATATTGAATCCATTTGCCCAGCGGTATCCTTTCAACCAGGGAGAGAGGGAGGGAGGGAGAGACAGAGAGACAGAGATAGAGACAGAGAGGGACAGAGAGACAGAGGCTAACAAAACTGATTTATATTTCTGTTCCAAAGCAGGTCCACTATCATCAGAGGTCTGCTTCCCATGAATTTGAATCTAAACCCCTTATAATTAGTTTTCTGTACCAATTTTTCCCATGAAGGAGTACAATAGGGTAGCTATTAAAATTAGCATGGTTTGCTTGAGCTGCTTTTGAGACCCGTTGCTGGCGCTGAGAACTGTGTTTCTTACAACATCTAAGAAGATGTACAGTTAGTTTGCTGATTTGCTGATATTCTCTTTTTTTTATTATTACAGTCAGGGACAGCAGCACAGCCATACAACACCCACCAAACTCACTTCTTGAGCGCCCAACCTCGTCTGGCTCTGAAGTCAAGTGGTGCGAAAAGCTTGGAGAAAAGAAGTTACTGAAGAATTCCAGAGCTGAAGCGGGAAAAGATCTTGGAAAAATGCAATGACAAACCATTTGTTTGTGTCCATACAGTGGTGGGATTCAGCTGGTTCACACCGGTTCAGGCGAACCGATTGTTAAATTAAAATCCGCACAAACCAGGGGTAG
Source organism: Rhabdophis nuchalis (assembly GCA_039707465.1). Lineage (NCBI taxonomy): Eukaryota > Metazoa > Chordata > Lepidosauria > Squamata > Natricidae > Rhabdophis > Rhabdophis nuchalis. The sequence goes on along the minus strand of CM077651.1, from coordinate 7,356,592 downwards.
GCTTCAAAAATTTTTAGCAAGGAGTTCTCTGCCTGGCTGCCGGATGGGTGTGGCCATGGTGGGTGTGGCCTAGTCAGCCTCCCGCATCACAGGGGGCATTTGTGCCCTCCCCGGGCTCTGGAGGCTTTCCTCGAGCCTCTGGGAGGGTGAAAATGGCCTCCCCAGGTTCTGGAGGCCCCCGTACACCTAAAACGAGCTCGTTTCTGGCCTTCCCAAGCCTCCATGCATGCACTTACCTGCATCCAAAATGGACTGTGTGAGTTGAGTTTGAGTTGAGTTTGAGTTTATTGGTTGTTTATACCGCCCTACTCCCGAAGGACTCAGGGCGGTGTACAGCCAGAATGAAAACAAATATATAAAAGCTTAAAAAGTTTTTAAAAGACATATTAAACTTTGGCCTAAAAGTGAAAAAACCCCAACCAACCCTGATTAAAATTAATGAAAATTTGAATTTAAAAATCATGTTTTATGCCAGCCCGGCTTGTTGGAAGAAAAAGGTTTTGAGAGCACGGCGGAAGGTGCATAAGTCAGGGATAGTTCTTAATTCCGGGGGCCATTCGTTCCAGAGGACAGGTGCTCCCATGGAGAAGGCTCTCCCCCTGGGTGTTGCCAGTCGACATTGTCTAGCCGACGGCACCATGAGGAGACCCTCTCTATGGGAGCACACTGGCCGTTGGGAGGCTCTCGGTGGCAGAAGGCGATCTCGTAAGTACCCAGGTCCTAAGCCATGGAGCACTTTAACTATGGTAACCAACACCTTGAATCACACCCAGAAAACCATTGGAAGCCAGTGCAGCTCATGCAGGAGGGGTGTTACATGGGAGCGTCGTGTCGCCCCCATAATTACCCATGGGGCCGCATTCTGGACCAGTTGAAGCCTCCGGGTGCTCTTCAAGGGGAGCCCCATGTAGAGAGCATTGCAATAGTCTTCTGGGAGGGGAGGGGAGGGGAGGGGTGGGTGGGGCCAGCCAGGAGTGGGATTTGGGGTTTCTCTGAACTGCACAGAATCTTAGCTAGAGGGTCTCCCAAACCCCTGTGAACCCTCAGCAACCCATCCCCCACACATTATCAGAGTGGATCCTGGTCACTGTGTTGTGCTGAAATGAAGAAACAGGCAAAGGAGCAGCTGGTGTGAGTGAAGGAGAAGGCTGTTTTCCCTGTTTCTTCTGTCTTTCCTGTCCCTGCTCCTCCTTCTTCCCTCATGCTGGCCACTCAATTGCCCATTTCTCCATTGCAGCGCACAGCCCAGGATCCAAATTGATAGTGATAGGCAGTGGTGGGTTTCAAATTTTTTTAGAACATACTCTCTAGGTGCGGCCTATTTTGTGGGCGTGGCTTGGCAGTCATGTGACAGGGTGGGCGTGGCCAACTTGTAAAATGTGGTGAAACTCATTTAACAACGCTCTTGCTTAACAACCAAAATTTTGGGCTCAATTGTGATGATAAATTCCTTCCTTCCTTCCTTCCTTTCCTTTCTTACTTTCTGCCTTCCTTTCCTTTCCTTCCCATTGGGTTACCGGCAGCGGCAGGCCAGACTTACTTCTGGGTTCGCCGGTGGAACCCCTCTCACCGGCTCTCTAAATTTCACCAACCGGCTCTTGCGAGTAGGTGCGAGCCTGCAGAAACCCACCACTGGTGATGGGGGAGTAATTTAAGACCCAGTTCACCCAGGTTCAGGTTGGCCATCATGGGAGGCATGGCCCTGGGTGAACTGGTTGTTAAATTATTTGAATCCCACCACTGTGTCCCTATAGGTAGCATCAATTAAGTATGTTCATCTTTCTGGTCAGGATAAATGCAATAAAAAAACATTATGCAGGGTGTGCTGAACCCTCAAAATCCCTCTCCAAGAATGGCATTTGTTGCCAATTCTATTGGCATTTTGACATTGGGCTGGGATCAATTACTAGTGGGGTGGGATCTGTGGTTTGTTTCCTTCTTATAGCAACAGCCCTTAGACTTATATACCACTGCACAGTACTTTACAGCTTTCGCTAAGCGGTTTATAGAGTCAGCCTATTATGCCCCAACAATCTGGGTCTTCATTTTACTGACCTTGGAAGGAGGGAAGGCTGAGTCAACCTTGAACCGATCAGGATCAAACACCTGGCAGTGAGCAAAGTTAGCCTGCAATACTACTGTTAAAATGTAGTATCACAATATTGTATTGTAACCATTGCACCTCCACAATTCTTCTATAGTTCAAAGTTATTCATTGCTAATGTCTTTATTTGTAGATGCTTGATAGAAGATTCAAAACTACTACAATGAACATCTCTAATAGCTAATTATCAGTCCATTAAAGTAATTAATTCTTTTGTGTGCATGTAGACAAACACAGTCTAAGAATATTAGGCAGATAATGATGATAAATGCACAGCATAGTTAACAAGTAATGATAGGAACAACATTTATTTGTTGTACATGTTAATACATTAATGTGAATAATCCACATTTGAATTTCCTGGACTAACCTTTCCATATTGTATGGTGCAATCCCAAGATTTATTTATTTTTTTAAATGTATGATTTGGGTAAAATAACTGCAAGAAAAATTATGTTGGCAAAAATTATGAATGGGGGGAAAATGCACAAGAGAAAACAGCAGAGAAACGTGGAGATTTAAGTCATCCAACAGAGATGGGTACAACAGGGGAAAACATATGATCATATGGACTGCATATGATTGATCATTCATCCATCCATCCATCCATCCATCCATCCATCCATTCATTCAAATTGCTCCATGGCTCAGGGCCTAGCTATATACGAGACCACCTTCTGCCCCATACATCCCTTCGTCCGATCCGCTCCCACAGAGAGGGCCTTCTCCGGGTACCGTCGGCCGGGCAATGCCGGTTGGCGACGCCCAGGAGAAGGGCCTTCTCTGTGGCGGGCCTGGCCCTCTGGAACGACCTACACCCCGACCTACGTACTATCTCGGACCTCCGCCTCTTCCACCAACGTCTTAAGACGTATCTATTCCAACAAGCTGGCCTAGCATAGCCCCCCGTTTCTGACTTTTATCTATAAATTTTAATTTTCAGGGTTTTAAATGGGTTTTTTAGCACGGGATTTAATTTAATATGTTTTTAATAATATATATTGTCTTTTGTTATGGTTTTTAATAATGCCTGTGTGCCGCCCTGGGTCCTAACAAGGAGAAGGGCGGGGTATAAATTGCAAAAAAAAAAAAAAAAATGAAATGTACTTAAATGTTGCCCATTTAAGAGCTGAAAATGTATATCTGCTTCCAAATTGGGCAGTCAGACTTTTTGGAATCATCCAATTTGCGCCCAAAAAAAAAAGCATGAATATCACAAAACGGAAAACATAACAGAGACACATCGATCTGTTCATCTCGATATAATAATAATAAATAAATAATAAATCTTGAATTTATTGACCGCTCCATCTCCTCGGGGGGACTCGGAGCGGTGTACAGGGCAAATAAAACCATAAAAAACAACATACATACAATAAAAACGAATTAAATACATCCCTGCACTAAAATCCCAGTTAAAACTACTAAAATTCCTAACTAAAATTAACAGTCCTATAGACGGGAGACTACCCTAGGCCGGCCAAGCAGAACAGATGTGTTTTTAGTTTAAGACGGAAGGAGCAGAGGTCCGTGGTTGTTCTAATGTTGGGGGGAAGGTCGTTCCAGAGGGCTGGGCCTGCCACAGAGAGAGCCCTTCCCCTGGGCGTCGCCCGCTGACAAAGTCTAGTGGACGGCACCCAGAGAAGCCCCTCTCTGTGGGAGCGAATCGGCCGTGAGGATGTATGAGGCAGGATCCGGTCCTGCAAATAGCTAGGTCCCGAGCCATGGAGCGCTTTAAAGATGGTAATTAAAACCTTGAAGCGCACTCGGAAGACGACAGGCAGCCAGTGCAGCTCGCGCAAGAGCGGTGTTGTGGCCCACCAGTTGCCAGTGGAGCTGGCAGCAGATTCGAACAGTGGGGAGGTAGGGGAGGAACCTGGGCCAGTCCTGGAGTCTGGGGAAGGCTCTGATGAGGGCTCTGTGTCAGAGGCAGAGAGGGGGCCAGAGCCATATGCTGCCTTCAGAGTCAGACAAAAGTGAGGCAGATGAACAGCTGGAGCCTGTTCCCAGTGTGTGCATGCACAGAGCTGCCAGACAAAGGGATCAGCTAAATAACTTGGGCGTAGGGCCACAGGTGGACAGTGAACGGCCCCTTCCAGAGGAAATAAACGGGGAGCGAAAGGGGAGTGGAGTTTGCAGGAGACAATTAGTTCACTTAATTAGTTCGTGACTCTCCGAGACTCCTTGCCAAGTTTTGCAGACATTGGCCTGTCCGCTCTCCAAGCCAGATAAGGTCTGTGACTGTAAATCTTCCCGTGAAAGACTTTGATGGATGTGGAGGAGCAGAATTCACAGTAAATTAATAAAAGAGGTTTTTGTCAGGACAAGGAGTTTGCTTCAGGCTCTTGGGAAGCCTTGGTCAGAACCAGTGGTGGGTTTCTGCAGGCTCGCACCTACTCGCGAGAGCCGGTTGGTGAAATTTAGAGAACCAGTGAGAGGGGGTTCCACCGGCGTACCTGGAAGTAAATCTGGCCCACCGCTGCCAGTGACCCAATGGGAAGGAAAGGAAAGGAAGGAAGGAAGAAAAGAAAGGAAAGAAAGAAAGAAAGAAAGAAAGAAAGAAAGAAAGAAAGAAAGAAAGAAAGAAAGAAAGAAAGAAAGAAAGAAAGAAAGAAAGAAAGAATTTATCATCACAATTGAGTCCAAAATTTTGGTTGCTAAGCAAGAGCATTGTTAAATGAGTTTCACCACATTTTAAAAGGTGGCCACTCCCACCCTGTCACATGACTGCCAAGCCATGCCCACAAAATAGGCCACACCTACAGAGTAGGTTCTAAAAAAATTGAAACCCACCACTGGTCAGAACACACCTATTCTGTCGAACTTAGAAGGAATAGTTGCTTACCAATAAACAGGAGTGGCATAATAGACTTCTACCAAATATCTTAAGATTCACAGAAGATTTGGTGTTAATGGCCACTGTGTCATCATTAGCTAACTAATTAACTCCTCTTCGCTCCATCCTCCACACCAATCTTATCCTTCATATGAATATTTATATATGCATCAGTCTTGCTGCCAATTTCAACCATTTAGAGGCTGTATTTCCACTTAACTAGCATTGCAACATCATTTTCTATTTTGTACGATTCTCTGAATTATGACAACTATGTGGAGGACTCCGTGGAGATGTTTCACAGGCCTATCTAGAACTGTCACCCAATTTAAATTTTAATGTCAGCTGATTTTAATGCAAATGCCCTCTGGGTGGGACACAAACCATGCCAACACATGCATAATTTAAAAGGGAGGAAATTCTTAAATCCAAAACCAGTGGTCATATTTGCTGCTTCTGATTTATTTTCAATGAAGTCCTAAATTATTAAATTAAGTTAAATGACATTAAAATAAATTAAGGCTAATTGGGATGAAATCTATCTATCAGAAGCTGGCCACATAGAGGACAATTATTGGAAGAAAAAGGACTTTTGCCAAATGGACACATCGACCCAAGAGAGGCGAGAGGCCCAGAACTGTACTAATTAAACTCAGCGTAAGTTGCACGAGAGAATTACTTTGGGAGCTTTTCAAGGTTCTGTTACATTACCTGACTAGCTATAGAGATGCTTTAAGGAATCCAGGGTTTCTCATTTCCTAAACTTGCCACACCCGTAGGCTTGGCACAGATTTAGCTTTTCCCTTAGTCAGGATTCATTCATGTTATTAGCCCCACCAGTTTTTAAAAAGCAGCAATGGCATGTGAATGTCCACAAGGAAGAGGAAGAGGAGCAGGAGGAGAGAAGGAGCCGGAGGAGGGGGAGCGGGAGCAGGAGAAGGAGCAGGAGGAGAAGAATGAGGAGAAGGAGAGAAGGAGCAGGAGGAGGAGCAGGAGAGAAGGAGAAGGAGCAGGAGGAGAAGAATGAGGAGAAGGAGAGAAGGAGCAGGAGGAGCGGGAGCAGGAGCAGGAGCAGGAGGAGAAGAATGAGGAGAAAGAGAAGGAGCAGGAGGAGGAGCAGGAGAGAAGGAGAAGGAGGAGAAGAATGAGGAGAAGGAGAGAAGGAGCAGGAGGAGGAGCGGGAGCAGGAGCAGGAGGAGAAGAATGAGGAGAAAGAGAAGGAGCAGGAGGAGGAGCAGGAGAGAAGGAGAAGGAGCAGGAGGAGAAGAATGAGGAGGAGAGAAGGAGCAGGAGGAGGAGGAGCAGGAGAAGGAGCAGGAGGAGAAGAATGAGGAGAAGGAGAGAAGGAGCAGGAGAAGGAGGAGCGGGAGCAGGAGCAGGAGGAGAAGAATGAGGAGAAAGAGAAGGAGCAGGAGGAGGAGCAGGAGAGAAGGAGCAGGAGCAGGAGGAGAAGAATGAGGAGAAGGAGAGAAGGAGCAGGAGGAGGAGGAGCAGGAGAAGGAGCAGGAGGAGAAGAATGAGGAGAAGGAGAGAAGGAGCAGGAGGAGCGGGAGCAGGAGCAGGAGCAGGAGGAGAAGAATGAGGAGAAAGAGAAGGAGCAGGAGGAGGAGCAGGAGAGAAGGAGAAGGAGCAGCAGGAGGAGAATGAGGAGAAGGAGAGAAGGAGCAGGAGGAGGAGGGGGAGCGGGAGCAGGATAAGGAGCAGGTGCAGGAGGAGAAGAATGAGGAGAAAGAGAAGGAGCAGGAGGAGGAGCAGGAGAGAAGGAGCAGGAGCAGGAGGAGAAGAATGAGGAGAAGGAGAGAAGGAGCAGGAGGAGGAGCAGGAGAGAAGGAGAAGGAGCAGCAGGAGGAGAATGAGGAGAAGGAGAGAAGGAGCAGGAGGGGGAGGGGGAGCGGGAGCAGGATAAGGAGCAGGAGCAGGAGGAGGAGAATGAGGAGAAAGAGAAGGAGCAGGAGGAGGAGCAGGAGAGAAGGAGCAGGAGCAGGAGGAGAAGAATGAGGAGAAGGAGAGAAGGAGCAGGAGGAGGAGGAGCGGGAGCAGGAGCAGGAGGAGAAGAATGAGGAGAAAGAGAAGGAGCAGGAGGAGGAGCAGGAGAGAAGGAGAAGGAGCAGGAGGAGAAGAATGAGGAGAAAGAGAAGGAGCAGGAGGAGGAGCAGGAGAAGGAGCAGGAGGAGAAGAATGAGGAGAAGGAGAGAAGGAGCAGGAGGAGGAGGAGCGGGAGCAGGAGCAGGAGGAGAAGAATGAGGAGAAAGAGAAGGAGCAGGAGGAGGAGCAGGAGAGAAGGAGCAGTAGGAGAAGAATGAGGAGAAGGAGAGAAGGAGCAGGAGGAGGAGCAGGAGAGAAGGAGAAGGAGCAGGAGGAGAAGAATGAGGAGAAGGAGAGAAGGAGCAGGAGGAGGAGGAGAAGGAGAAGGAGCAGGAGGAGAAGAATGAGGAGAAGGAGAGAAGGAGCAGGAGGAGCGGGAGCAGGAGCAGAAGGAGAAGAATGAGAAGAAAGAGAAGGAGCAGGAGGAGGAGCAGGAGAGAAGGAGAAGGAGCAGCAGGAGGAGAATGAGGAGAAGGAGAGAAGGAGCAGGAGGAGGAGGAGGGGGAGCGGGAGCAGGATAAGGAGCAGGAGCAGGAGGAGGAGAATGAGGAGAAAGAGAAGGAGCAGGAGGAGGAGCAGGAGAGAAGGAGCAGGAGCAGGAGGAGAAGAATGAGGAGAAGGAGAGAAGGAGCAGGAGGAGGAGCAGGAGAGAAGGAGAAGGAGCAGGAGGAGAAGAATGAGAAGGAGAGGAGGAGGAGGAGGAGCAGGAGAGAAGGAGGAGGAGCAGGAGGAGAAGAATGAGGAGAAGGAGAGAAGGAGCAGGAGGAGGAGCAGGAATGAAGGAGCAGAGGAAGAGGAGGAAAAGGAGCAGGAGCAGAAGAAGAAGGAGAATAAGAATAAGGAGGAGGGGGGCTTGGCCCATTAAGAAAATAGGTCCATCAGTATCCATCAATATTATATAAAAATGCAGGTTTAACCTGGAGGCATAAGAGGGTGAAACTGGAGAAAATAAGAATACATAATTAATTAAATATAAAATTGATCTCATTATACTAATGGAATATGGTGCAGCAAATTCATTTTCATTAAATATACATTGATTTATGACAATGAAAATTTGTGTGTCTGTGTGTGTGTACACACACACTTACACACACACACACACACATACATACACACACACATTTTTCTTAGATGTTTCTTCTTTTGAATCCTACCAATATCTCTAGGATAGCTCCAATACTTCTTTTTAAAAAAAACATCACTACAGTGGCTCTAAGAATTTTGTTTGCTAAGATACTTCCAGATCACATGATTCTGGAAGTCAAGACATAAAGTTTTTACGAATATGTGAAGTGAAATCAGAAAACGAATAAAAAAAAGTAAAAGATGATCTATCATTCGGTATACAATTTGCCAATGCACCTATCAGATACTCCAGAAGCATTCCTAAACTCTTATAAAACAACAAATGAAATAATACTAGATTAAATTACAACAAGACCTAATGGTGAAGTATCTTTCAAGTCAACCTTGACACCCTTTGGATTATTGGGGAGTGGGGGGTGGGGGAGGAAGTGGGATGCCATGTCTTTTCCTTCATTTGTCATTGCAGGGGAGTTTTCCATCAAATTATCATACAAAATTGCAATTTTGGAAGTCTATATTGGAAAAGTAAATCCTAGAATGAAGCAGAGGCAGCTTACTTCCATATTGTTGCCAGGAAAGCCTTATGAGTCTGTGGATCCTAAGCTGTCAAACTCACATCAAAACAAGTTTATGAAGCTAGCCAAAGTTTAATGAATCATGGCAATGAAGCCATATTCTATCTGGTTTGCCCAAACTAAGACCATGAAAATTGTATTTATTTTCTTTCTTTCTTTCTTTCTTTCTTTCTTTCTTTCTTTCTTTCTTTCTTTCTTTCTTTCTTTCCTTCCTTCCTTCCTTCCTTCCTTCCTTTCCTCCTCCTCCTCCTCCTCCTCCTCCTCCTCCTCCTCCTCCTCCTCCTCCTCCTCCTCCTCCTCCTCCTCCTCCTCCTCTTCTTCTTCTTCTTCTTCTTCTTCTTCTTCTTCTTCTTCTTCTTCTTCTTCTTCTTCTTCTTCTTCTTCTTCTAAGAAATCCAAGTTGTGGGTTGACTGGCTCGTACACTATTCAGTATAAGAACACCAAGGTTTGTTTGAAGGATGTTGTTTTAAACAGAGCTGCTCTGATCTACAATTTGTCATTCTATAACTCATCTCTGAGAAAACAACCCAGACACAGAAAATATAATTTTTCATCTCCTTCTCATTTCTTCTCTATCGGACACCAGCTTCCAAAAAATTCTAGTTTTGTTCTGGTTTGAGGTTGTTTTTTCCCCCTCCCCTCCTGGGATTAATATTAGCTTTCCCCAGAAAAATGATTCCAGGGAGGAGGAGAAGAAGAAGAAAAGAGAGTATCATATCTGCAATTACACTGAATTATTTAATTGTGTGGACAGCGAGTTGTTAGTATTACCCTTCAAAAGATCACATTTCTACCTAGGCTCTATTGTTCTTTCCTTAGCTCGAACAGAATCAATTATCAAGCTAATAAAACAGGAGGTCGAGTTGCATGGAATTGAAATCATGATGAAGGCAATGGCCTGATTATGTGATAAAATAATTCTCTCTTTCAACTATCTCGCTTTTTTTAACGGCTCAAACCCGGCTGGCATTGCCAGCCTGAGACAAAGCGCTGCTTTAAGAATATATTTGTTCACATTTGATCTTCTGAAAGTATCAAAACAATCTGGTTTGGTAATTGTCCTAGCTAATGAGCTATCAATACTAGACAGGAAGAACTTTTCTTTCGGTGGAAAGTGGAAGATAAGGAACTGTTATGAACCATCTTCAGTTGTGCTATGAGCCAGAACAAAAGAGCCAGCAGTGTTGGTTTAATCCAAGTATTTGGTTATGAGCTAGCCTCTACCACTCACATGGGTTTTATGCGTGATATCCAAAATGCAGAAAAGGAAATTGGAAACGAGGAGGTAAGGCGGAAAACAAGATGCAAGACCCAAGGGACCTTTTGGGACAATTATGACCTGAATGGCTGAGAATCTCCACACACAGTCTCCAAGATTAGCCTCATCTGATAAAATTGCACCCCTTACTGTGTTTTGCACCACCTGGAGCTTCCAGGTTGTGTCCAAAGTCACAATAAGGAATATTACTAAGGAAAAGGTAAAGGTTCCACTCGCACATATGTGCTAGTTGTTCCTGACTCTAGGGGGTGGTGCTCAGCTCCGTTTCAAAACTGAAGAGCCAGCACTGTCCAAAGACATCTCTGTGGTCATGACTAAATGGCAAAGATGCACAAAATGCTGTTACCTTCCCACAAAAGTGGTTCCTATTTTTCTACTTGCATTTCTATCTGCTTTCGAACTACTAGGTTGGCAGAAGCTGGGACAAGTAATGGGAGCTCACTCTGTTACGCGGTGCTAGGGATTCGAACCGTCAAACTGCCAACCTTTCTGATTGACAAGCTCAGCATCTTAGCCACTGACCCACCACATCTCATTACTAGGAATGTATTACATGCTCATTTTCTTTTGGGAACGAAAATTATTTGAATTCCTGGCTCATGTCCCATTTTAGAGGGATGTATTGATAGCATCCTTATTAAACATTCTCCTGGCCAGCTAAAGTCTTGTTCATTACTGCAAATGAAGGCCAATATATGTGTCCCAGGACAATTTGTTGCAGGATCCAGTCTGAGTCGGTCACCAAGACCAAAGGTTTAGTCTTTCAAGCTTTCTTGTTCATTAACTTTGTTTTGAGAGCGCTCAAAAACAAGATTTAATACACCCAAATTACTGTGACTATTCATCAGTGTTGCTTGCAATTAATGGCTGATTAATTCTTTCTGGATTGTTTTACCTGGAAGCAACACTGACTATAATAAAGCACTAATGGCATTAATGCCAGTTGGCTTAATCATCGTTTTCTGGAATGCTGGTTTCGCCAGTTCTCTGTGACTATACAAACTACCGTCCTGTGTTATTTGTTTTGTTTTATTGGTCATAATGGTCCATGACCACCAAGAAGAACTGATTTGCTCTATTTTGCAAGGGGAAATGAGTTGCCTTGCTTTGCTCATAGGACACCATCAGCCATCTGCAAAAGAAAGTGAGGATTGAAAGTGAGAGTTGGCTCTCATACAATAATGGGACGTACATATGAAGTTCCTCCTCCTCCTCCTCTCTTTCTCCTTTTCCTTTTCCTTCTCCTTCTCCTCCTCTTTCTTCTTGTTCTTCTCCTCTGTCTCCTCCTCCTCCTCCTTCTTGTTCTTCTTGTTATCCTCCTCCTCTTCCTCCTTCTCCTCCTCTCCTCCTCCTCCTCCTCCTCCTCCTCCTCCTCCTAGTGTATACCATCAGGTGCAAGGGCCACTTTTCTGAGCATTGAACTCCACTTTGCATGGTCAGCTGCATCTCCAGGATAAAGGCCTGCAGCTTGCATGTTTCTATTGATAGTGGAGAAAGAATTGAGGAAGAGGCACTGCTCCTGTTTTTGGAAAGCAAAAAATATCTTCAGATGCCCCGGGACAACGCATGAAGGTCACACGGCCAGCTCAGAGTTCAAACTCCCTTTTAATGCTCCATATGTTCCCCCAAACGCTCCTACATTTTTGGGATGTCCCAGCGCATACACACACACGTGGCAGCCTCTGACTGTGCCTAGTCCAGCAAAACAAGGGAACAAGGGAATGAGTCCATGAAACAAGGAAAAAACAATGAGTCCTCAAAATAGGGAACAAGGTACTGAGTCCAGGTAATCAGGAACAAGTCACTTGAGTCCTTCAAACTCCAAATATCTATACTGGCACATCAAACTTTACCAATTCAACATTTGTTCCTGATAAATGCCCCTCCCCACAGCATCTCCTTAAATCTTGGTCCCTAGCTGTGTCATATGAAGAGGGGTGAGGTGCTCCCCTCCCGAGTCATCAGGTCAGCCTGCGCTGTTCTTGCCTTTCCTGCCTTTTCTCCACTCTCTTTGCTCGGCGATCAGAAGGGGGCAGTTTTTGCTCATTGCCTGAGCTCTGTCGCTCCTCATGTCCACTGCTCGCCTCTCTTGGTCATCCTTCCTCCATTCCTCCCTGCTATCAAACCATCCCAATCCTGTGGGGCCCTGGGCGATGGGAGCCTGACACATCTTGTATCAGTGGGAAGGGTAAGTGTTTGTTTTGTTACCTGCTGAGAAGCCGCGGTAAAGAATAAATAATAATCCCAGGCCAGTATTTCCTGCATCGTAATTATCTGGGCTATGCTTCAGTCTTGACATTTGAATTACTTTCTATCCTTGTTCAAAAACTGTAAGATCTAAACCAGTGACAATGCATACACATAAGCTCAAAAAAAAATACCAGTCAAGTTACAACAACATGCAGAAAATATTTACAAGATGACAAGGAGAATAAAGTATGCTTTACCGCAAATAAATAGTTTATGGAAAGCTCTGGCATTTAACATTACTTATGATTCAATGCATCCATGAAACCCCACGCATTCTTCTTTCCGATCTCTTTCCTTTATTTAGTGCTTGTAGACAATATTGATTCAAAGAAATAAGTCAACTATGCTTTGTTGTAATTGATTTAAAATGAAAGAAACTCCAATGCTTTGGCCTGTTTTCAGATCTGAAGGCACAGCAATGTTCAACTTAGGAAACAGATGGAATCATTCTACTGTATAGCTGCTGTATATTTACTTGGGTTTAGTGGTGCGTTCAGGCTGCCATTTAGAGAACCAATAATGTTTAAATGCTCTGAAATTGGGACAATGGGTTTATCATCTAATATATCCACCTATGGGTAATTCTGTGAAATATTTCAGCTGGAAGAATTCTTTGTGGCAAGATCCTGACAGCAGAACAGGTCATAATTCACCAAGGTACCGCATTTTTCGGAATATAAGACACACCGGAGTATAAGACACACCAAGGTTTTGAAGAGGCAAATTTTAGAAAAAGGTTTTGCACTCTGCAAACCTCCCCCAAATGGCCTGTTTTTCATGAAAATGCCCCCCCTTTTTTTTTAAAGGCATGAATAGCCTTCAGGAGGCTTGTAGAGTGCTCCTCGTGGGTGGGGGGCCAAAAACGAGCATAAAACGGCCCATTTTTTGCTCATTTCTGCCCTCCACAGCCCCAGGAGCACACTGAAAGCCCCCTAAAGGCTATGCATGGCCATTTTGGTGGAGGGGGTGGGGTTTCAGAAGGCAAAAAATGCTGTATTCAAGTGTATAAAATGCACCCAGATTTTCAACCTCTTTCTTGAAGGAAAAAGGTGCATCTTATACTCCGAAAAATATGGTATTCTGCTGACATAACAAAGTGACTGCTCTTCTGACTATTTCATGAATTGTGTCCAATGTGGTGAAATACATACAAGCTTTTAAAATAGCAGCACTTTTGTGTTGGATAAATATTTTATGCCAAATGCTTACAGGAGGTCCCTGTAATAACTGTCTGAATTGCTGGATCTTTTTCAGCTCCAGATGTCATAAGGGACTCTCTCTACAGAACATGCTCCATCAAGATTTTGTCCCAAGAATCAGCAGCCAGTCAATGAGCTCACAAGTCAGACATCCACAAGTGCCTTCATCCAAGATCTATAATGTTCAGGCAGAACAAAACAGCACAAAGATAATCGGTTGTGTCTCTTTTCTAGCCAATCAGTGGACCAGTTATCTAAAATTCATAGGTTGTACTAGTTGTCAGGGTAAGGTCTCTCCCACCCTCTCTCCAGTAACATAGTTATGTAGTAGGCCCATGACACTTTCTACTTTTGGAGGAGGAGGAGGAGGAGGAGGAGGAGGAGGAGGAGGAGGAGGAGGAGGAGGAGGAGGAGGAGGAGGAGAAGGAGAAGGAGAAGGAGAAGAAGAAGAAGAAGAAGAAGAAGAAGAAGAAGAAGAAGAAGAAGAAGAAGAAGAAGAAGAAGAAGAAGAAGAAGAAGAAGAAGAAGAAGAAGAAGAAATACACCAAATAAGTATCAAGTCGTTCCATAGCAAAAAGAAATTAATAAATGATAAATGGTTCAAAACCATAGGCACTGTGCTACATTTCCCAATCTGAATTAAGAAGATCTCTAAATTTGTTTTGATTTCTCCTTGGTGATGCAAAGGAGCATTTCAATTCATTTCAATGTGTGAAAAGAAAACTTCTGGAATATCTCCTTGACTCTGCCAAGAGCAAGCCAAGTTTACTCTTGATTTGAGGTGCCTAATTTTTATCAAGACGGAATTACAACCTTGAAACGTAATTCATCTCGCCCAAATGCATACAATTTTCACTGTGTCAAGATAAGAACTACATTTCTTGAGCTAATGTACAGATGCACAAAACGGACTGCCGTGAAACCAAGCAATAAAGATGAATGCATGTACTCTGTTAATGTTCCAATTTTAACTAACAACCAAGAGTTACTAAATTGGCAGATAATTTTTCTTTCCAACGCATAGCCAGAGAAATATGTTTTACTCTGCTACAGAATGCGTTGGTCAGCAAGGCCATAGTATTACGCTCTGCAGTACTGCAGTTTTAAAGCGTTAAAAATAAGGACCGTCAAATAGCTAGAAGGATTATATTTCCTTCCGTTAAAAAAAAAAGCTACTTACCTAAAATATCATAAGCATGCATTATAAACTGGCTCTTTGCCAATTGACCTAGTAAGAATGTTGACCCTTAAAATAGTGGGCTAATGCATTCATATCTGTTATGATTTTTATAATACACAGATTTACCTAAGCAAACCCTGAACACTGAAGTAGAACGTTGAACTCCAAAATGCAAAATTACATTTGAACAAACTATGTAAAATAAAAATAAAAAACCAACCCAAAGATGAAAGGTCTCTTGAGTAGGTAATGCATAACGCTTTAAAAAAAAATCTTTATGCATTTATTTTTCACCTTACTGATTAGATTTCAATCCACATCTAAAGATCGGTGGAATGGACCATGCTGCCATTTAAAAGTACATCTCCATCAGCAGTGTGTTTCACATTTTGTTACCACCGGATCACTGCAGGCATACACACCCCTTCCACACATGTGCCCGACCTTCCATGTATGTGCTTTGCGCACACACGTGCCTTTCACACATGCACTCGGCCTCAAAAATGTGCATAAATAGGACAGCATAGAGCTGGGGCAGGTGGGTGATTCACCCATCGCGATTTCCACTACTGATTTGGGTGAACCAGTCGGAACTGGCTGAATCCTAACTTTGATCTCCATCATCTCGAATGAGGCTAGGTTTGACTTGTCATATATCCAGACATAAAACAAATATTTCTTAGGTTTAGGTTTAGGTTTTATTGGACTTATATGCCGCCCTTCTCCCAAAGGACTCAGGGTGGCGTACAACATAAAAATACATATTACAAAAGTTTTAAAAAAAGATTAAATAGGAAATCCAATAACCTAAATAAAAAGGTTTCCTGGGAGAGTTAAGAATTTATGTTAATTTTGATTGTAATATATTGTTTTATTTTCTATTGAAATTATCTCAATATTTGTGCTTGAGAACTGGCCACAGATCAGTGGTGGGTTCCAGATCCTGCTACGGTGCAATGGGACTGGGCGCCCACCAGATGAATGTGCACAGCGAATGCACACGTGTGTTCTGCCCCCACAGACGAACACACACAAACTTGGCTGCTTGCCACTATCTCCTTGGCTGCGAGCCCTAACTCACATAACAAATACAGACAGAGAATTGCAGACTCAAACAACCAGAAGGTCCAATGATGAGTTGTAACTGTTCTTTCCTGCAAATCGCCCCTCCCCAAAGCCTTCCCTATAAGCTTTCATGGGAGGGGCCACTCATCAACCAGCTGGTGCTCATCAGAGCTTACGAGCTTGCCTCTTCCTTTTCTCAGCCCTGAATAATCTAGCATCAGGGACAAACTGCCCCTGATCCTCCCCACTGCTCCATGACCCAGGCGCCTCCTGGTGGCCAACCAGACTCTCTGCTTCCTCAAGGTCTCCCACTAGAAGAGTCCATCACCAGCTCATCCGGAGCTGGCTGGACCACAACACATGTGCGTAGTGCGCGCATGCATACATACCGCTCACGATGCTCCAACTGCTCAGCGGAGCGTTGTGCAGGCACCATAGGCTCCGTGCACCTGCATGGAAGCCCCGAAAACCTCAAATACCAGTAAGGAGCATGGGTGGGTGGGTGGGCTCTCCGGAGCACCATACCGGAACGGTACCTGGTGCTCCAGGCAGGCACTGCTACGCCTCTACCATTGTGTACCGGCTGTAACCCACCACTACTACAGATCCTTTCATTACGAGGCAAATTTCAAATTCATTCCCAGCTTTTAAAAATGTCTATGGAGATTCTCAGTTATTCATGGTTGTCCCAAAGGTGACTATGCATCGTTCCTTTTGATACCAAATTATAATCATGAGATTGACAATTTCAATAATGTTACATTGAGGGTTACATTAAGGGTCTAGTTTCTGCCTCCACTCCGCACAATTCACAATTCACAATTATTTGTGAATTCCTGCAGTCAAATTAAACTGAGACCTTTTCCAGCCCTTACAGTTTTCGTATCCCTTTTTTGAGACTGGACCCCCCCCAAAAAAATGGCAAGTAAAATAAACTGCAGGTGTCTCTCCTTGAAATGTAATAGACTTGTTCGAATCATGCATTTTTAAGCTTGAGATTTAAAGGGCTTTTACTGAAATATATTTTTCTTTAGGGACCCAGCCAGCTGTCGTACAGTGATACTATTTAGACGCATGTTTCAACCTTGCCTTTAAATGCTTGCTATTGCAACGCATTTGATGTATTTGATATTTTCTAGCCTCACAAAACCCTTGTAAAATACGAGCACTTACTTCAGATTACTGTTAAAAATCTTTTAAGCTTTTATTATCTTAATTCCACTTGCATGCTGGTGTTTTAATACATGTTTAATCTTCTGATTTTTTTACAGTTTATTTTCTATGCTACATTGACATATACTTCATACTGGTTTTATTCTGGGCATTTAGACTTTTTGTTTTGTTTTTGTGATACCGTTTTATTTAAATTTTGGACTTCCAAGATAGAGAGTATGTATTTATGTATGAATGCCAATGACTACTTCAGCTTCACCCACAACCATACACGAGCAAACGCGCCTACCGTCCCTTAGTAGCAACTGTGAGAGGGATCTTGGAATCCTAGGGGACAGCCATTAAGATATGAGCCAGCAGTGTGCAGCAGCTGCCACAAAAGCCAACACAGTTCTAGGCTGCATAAACAGAGGGAGAGAATCTAGATCACGTGAAGTGTTAATACCACTGTATGGTGCCTTGGTAAGGCCACACTTGGAATACTGCATACAGTTTTGGTCGCCATGATGTAGAAAAGACGTGGAGACTCTGGAAAGAGTGCAGAGAAGAGCAACAAAGATGATTAGGGGACTGGAGGCTAAAACATATGAAGAACAGTTGCAGGAACTGGGTATGTCTAGTTTAATGAAAAGAAGAACTAGAGGAGACATGATAGCAGTGTTCCGATATCTCAGAGGGTACCACAAAGAAGAGGGAGTCAAACTATTCTCCAAGGCACCTGGGGGCAGGATAAGAAGCAATGGGTGGAAACTAATCCAGGAGAGAAGCAACTTAGAACTAAGGAGAAATTTCCTGACAGTTAGAACAATTAACCTCTGGAACAGCTTGCCTCCAGAAGTTGTGAATGCCCCAACCCTGGAAGTCTTTAGGAAGATGTTAGATAGCCATTTGTCTGAAATGGCATAAGGTTCCTGCCTACGCAGGGGGTTGGACTAGAAGACCTACAAGGTCCTTTCCAACTCTGCTATTATATTATTGTAAACAATAGATACAAACTCAAGGTAAACTGCTCCAAACCCGATGGCAGAAAATACGACTTGAGCAACAGAGTGGTCAATGCCTGGAATGCTCTACCTTATTCTGTGGTTTCTTCCCCAAACCCCCAACCTTTAACCTTAGACTGTTTACTGTCGACCTCACCCCTTTCCTCAGAGGTCTGTAAGTGGTGTGCATAAGTGCACCAACACGCCTACCATCCCTGTGTTAATGTTTCATTTTATTTGTGTCCATGTCATGTATCCAAAAGCATGTTTATACTTATTTATGTTGTCTAATACAGGGGTCTCCAACCTTTGCAACTTTAAATCTGAAGGACTTCAGCTCCCAGACTTCTCCAGCCAGCTTTGCTGGCTGGAGAAGTCTGGGAGCTGAAGTCCTTCAGACTTAAAGTTGCAAAGGTTGGAGACCCCTGGTCTAATACATGGTTGACAAAATAAATAAAATAATAAATAAATAAATGCATGTATGTGTGTATGCATGCATGTATCTGTGTATGTATGTCAAAAGATGGTAAAGAATGAAGAGTGCAGCATACATGAAAATAGGGATGCAGAGTTTAAATGTAGAAATGATTTTTTTTTTAAAAACATATAGAACAGTAATTCAGGCATGTTTAATTATTGCTTGCTAGAAAACTAAAATCCGATAGATGTATAAAAGGAAAGAAGTAATAAAATAACTTTGCAAAGGAAAAAAAGAAAGAAAATTAAAAGGACTGACCACTATATATCATAAAATGATTTATAATAATCCGGTTAAACATTAAAAATATCTACTACTCGTTTAAAAAATTAACCAGGTGTAGGAAGAGTTACTAACGCTTAAGTGTCGGAATCAACTTTCTGTCCTGCACAGCCAACACAGTGTTGTTGATTTCTTTCAGATTACTTTACTTTCTCATAAACTTTATATTCTTTTATAGGTCTAATAATTCTGTGCATCTCAATGGCCTGGAAAAGTAAATTTCCCTCTTAATGAGGTGTCATGCCTTATATGAAACCCTTGTCTGTACAGATAATGAGTAGATACAATTGGCGATGACTAGTACATTGTTCAGAATTGTATTAGCAGAATTATTAAGAGGGTTGAGCCATAGAGATGTAGAGCCATTTAAGTAGAAGCCACACAAGTTACAGCTGTGATGCTTAGGGGACGTTGAAAATTATGTTAAGGGACAAAAGATCGTAGCTTTCTTTGGAGAAAAAAAAGATAGCGTGGCGCCACAATTTAAATAATGCTTTGCTATTGTTATTCTTCCTCATTAATCATAAGTTGTCTGGTCATATATTATGACTACGCAGGTCATTAGCAGGATTTAGCGCGATGCTAAAACGGCTATAAAATCTTCGGCAAATCTGTTTGATTGGGAAGAAAGATATTTACAAAGCAAGGTATAGAAAATAATCCCCACATCGTCAACAGTTATACATTCATTTGACGGAAGTATCAATGTTTATATTGAAAAAGTTTTATTGAGTTTTACAAATTTTTTGGATAGGGTGGGGTAAGGTGATATGAGAAGATATTTTGAGAGCTTTCACGTCGAGATCATTGGCCCCCTCTGGGGCTTCTTAACAAAACATAGATAATACATATTTCAATAATACTACAAGGTGAAGAGAGGTGCATACATCATTATAAATTCTATGCTAGCAGTTGTATACAAACATCCAGACAAAAGTTATACTGTATTAAAAAAGTCATTTTTTGGATCTAAGTCTCTTAGCAATTGTGTCTTCTTGTTCTCCTCCCTGACCCCCAGTGGGCGAGGCCGTGGCCCCCTCTGCTCCTCCAGTTTCGTCCTCCAGGATTGAGGAATGTTTTTTAAGAAAGGCTTCCGCCTCGGCAACTGTTTTAATCCTTACTCTTCCTCCTTCCCAGAACACCAGCATCCCTTCTGGCATCGCCCACTTGAACCAAATCCCCTGTTTAAACAATTTTTTAGATAAGAAGGAATATTTCCTCCTCACCTCTCTAATCTTTTTCGGGATCTGCTTCAAGATGGCGACTGACGGAAGTATAAATGTTAAGTACAACTCACATTCATAAGTTCAGCACATAATTTTTCCTATTTTACAGATAGATTCTATACTATTTGGAATAAAACAACCAGGATCCAGCAAATATCAGAAAGAGCTAAGTGAGAAATCAATCTGAATTTGGAAATAATTGTTCACTTGGTTTGGGACTACTTTTTCCCCCAAAGAATTTATTTTTATGTTTTAATTCTCTTACATATCATTTTAAGCCATTTGTCTGAAATGGTATAAGGTTCCTGCCCACGCAGGGGGTTGGACTAGAAGACCTACAAGGTCCCTTCCAACTCTGCTATTGTATTGTATTAAGTATATTTTCGCATGATTGCTATCCTTCTTTACATTTATCATTCTTATATATTTATTATTTCATTTAATAGGTTATAACATACAGTTTGGGTTGCTTTATTTACTGTCTCTTCCTTCTGTTGTAACATCATCTTGTTTTCCCTTTCTTTTCTCCATCCCTTCTCTACTTCCTTCCTTCCTCCTCTCCTTCCCCTTCCTTCTTCCCTTAGCTTTCTCCTACTCTTCCTCTCCCCCTTCTTACCCTCTCTCCTTCTCTTTCTTTCCCTTCCATCCTCCTCTCATTTTCTCATTCTTCTTTCCCCGTCTTCCTTTCATTCTCTCCTCCTCTCTTCCTTTCTTTTTCTATTGTTGTTGGTGTATATTTCAAAACTCAGTTTATGTTTCCTTGCGATGGTATTTCCGCCAACCCAGATATAATTTAGTATCATTTCTTATTCCCTTACCTTCGCTAGTCTACCTTAGTTATATCCTTCCCCCTTTATATCTTAAGTTTGGGACTACTTGTAGATGAGTGAAATGTGAAAACCTACGTTAAAAGTTAAATTAACTGTAATGTGTGTGGGCTTTTCCCAAGTATTGGTAATTTATTTGGTGAGTTCTAAGTTTGCTTTTCCTCCAATTAAATTCAAATGATTATACTTACAACTGCTATATGTCTACGGAGATTCTCAATCATCCAGGTCATGGTTTTCCCAAAGGTGTTTTTTTCAAAAGGCAACTGGACTTTCTGTTTTTTCTTTGAAGATGTTTTGCTTCTCAACCAAGAAGCTTCGTCAGTTCTTCAGAGCTGAAGAAGCTTCTTGGATGAGAAGCAAAACATCTTCAAAGAAAAAACAGAAAGTCCAGATGCCTCTTGAAAAAAACACCTTTGGGGGAAAACCGCTATAGTAGTTCTGTAGATGAGATGGCCTGTTACTTTATTTGATACATAAAAAAACAAAAAGAATGAGTGGAAAAAACGAGTGGACATTATACAAGAGAAATATTTGATGTTGTTTGATGTTTATTCGACTTATATCCCGCACCTATCTCCCAAAAAGGGACCCAGGGCAGCACACAGGAAATTAAAACAAAATACAAATATACAAATACATAATAAAAATCATAAAACCAAAATTAAACTTAGAGAACCCTGTGCTAAGATATTATTAAAATCCCTCTGATAAAAAATTTGGTAATTTAAAACTCAGTCGTTAAAGGGTGGTCATGCTAGGCCGGCTTGATGGAAAAAGTGCGTCTTCAGGCACTGGCGGAAAAGGTGGAGGTCCGAGGTGATACGGAGTTCGGAGGGAAGGTCGTTCCAGAGGGTTGGGCCCGCCACAGAGAAGGCCCTTCCCCTGGGTGTCGCCAACCGGCATTGCCCGGCCGACGGCACCCAGAGAAGACCCTCTCTATGGGAGCAGATCAGTCGAAGGGATGTGTGGGGCAGTAGACGGTCTCGCACATAACTAGGCCCCGTGCCATGGAGCGCTTTGAAGATGGTAATCAACACTGAGTCCTAACAAGGAGAAGGGCGGGGTATAAATTCGATAAAATAAAAAAAAATAAAAAACACCTTGAAGCTCACCCGAAAGGTCACAGCACCCGAAAGGTCACAGGTAGCCAGTGCAGCTCGTGCAGGAGAGGTGTTATGTATTTCTTCTATATTCTCCTGTCCTTTGTTATTGGCAACATAGATATCTAAGCATATTTGTTCAATGGAACGGCTTGCCTTCAGAAGTTGTGGGTGCTACATCACTGGAGGCTTTCAAAAATAGCAATAGCACTTAGACTTATATACCGCTCCACCGTGCTTTTACAACCCTCTCTAAGTGGTCTACAGAGTCAGCCTCTGGGCCCCAACAATCTGGGTCCTCATTTTACCCATCTGTCGGAAGGATGGAAGGCTGAGTCAACCTTGAGCCAGTGAGATTTGAACTGCGGAACTGCAGCTAGAGCTCAATTGAAGTAGCCTGCAGTACTGCACTCTAACCACTGAGCCACCTCGGCTCTGAGGTGACGTGACAGCCATTTTTCTGAAATGGTATAGGCCAGGGGATTGGATTAGAAGACCTCCAAAGTCCTTTCCAACTCTATTATTCTATGTTCTCTATTCAATATATGTTTATATTTTGTTTAATATTCAGATATGTCTCCGATGTTTAAGAGAGGTGGTGAGGATTTTATTTTTTTTTTTGTTTCTGGCTTTTAAAAAAAAACTTTTAAGGAGGTAAACAATTTTTCAGCGTTGTTCTTGCTTATTATTAAATCTAAAATCCATTTGGAAAATGTGACTGGGCTACAGTGATTGTCACATTAACAGTAAATACAATTGCTGTAGTGAAGTTCATGCGCGAATTGACACTTTTACGTCATCAGCCCAAAAAAATATATTCATGTTCCAGGTTTATCTTCTTTATCCTAATGATAACTTGATGGATGATACCCATAGAAACTGCAGGGAATATTTTCCTTGGCAGGATACATTAAACACTTCCTCAGGCAGCTGGACAGGGATTTTTCCAACTTTTAAACAGTGCATATCATTTTTTAGAACTGAATGTTTTAAAAAATCTAGGAATGGTACTTTCATATGTTCAGAGGTTTGTTTGTTTTTTAAAGAGAAAAATATGTCAGGGGAAAAATGTTCCTCTAGTATCATTCTCAGAGTGGCTTTTCACCCATTCCTTTGCTTAAACCTTATTAATATTGGATGAAACTATATCAAACAGTCTTAATCTCACAGGAGATCACGGTGAATAGTGAAGAAAGAAGATCTTTTTTCTCTGGGCATGGCTAGTCTAGTGAAGAGAAGGACCAGGGGAGACATGATAGCACTGTTCCAATATTTGAGACACTGCCACAGAGAGGAATGGGTCAAGCTATTTTCCAAAGCACATGAAGGCCAGAGAAGGAACAATGGATGGAAACTGATCAAGGAGAGATTCAACCTGGAAATAATGAGAAATTTCCTGACAGTGAGAACGATCAACCCATGGAAGATCTTGCCTTCAGAAGTTGTGGGAGCTTTATCACTGGAAACTCCTCTGCTCACAAAAGAATCCCCTATGCCACCAGGCTCGAAATTTTGGCTTTTGACAACCTGGAATTATGCCACCTGTGGTCTGACTTAAGCATAGTATGCAAAATTGTCTACTACAATGTCCTACCTGTCAACAACTACTTCAGCTTCAACCACAATAATACACAGGCAAACAATAGATACAAACTCAAGGTAAACCACACCAAACTCAATTGCAGAAAATATGACTTCAGCAACAGTGTGAAAGATAAACAGTTTATCTTGTTTATTAGAAAAGGAAAGATGTATTATGGATTGTGGTATGTCTTTGTAGCTGATGGATCCTTCCCCATCACATTTCTCCTCTTGATTAAAACTCTGAGCTTTGACTCAAATTAACCAGATCACATTGGGAGAATCTCCTTGATTAGCCTATGTTGATTCACCTTTACTAATATCCATACTATAGATAGTAGTGTCTCTGTAGCTGATAGACTCTTCGCCACCACATTTATCCTCTTGGTCAAAACTCTGAGCTTTGAATTAAATTAACCAAATCACGATGGAATAATTTCCTTGATCAACCATTTGCAGAGGAAAACAGACATCACCATTGGATTCGGAGCCCACCAGTATGGTTAGGAAGGAGCATGCCTTTTGAGCTGGCCTTATGGACATTTCCTGGCAAAATATGTGGGAAAATCCCATTCAGGAAAATTCTACTTAGGGTTAGGGTTACCTCTCCATGAATTTGCAGAGCAAAATGACATCACCATTGGATTTGGAGCCCATGGTTATACGATATGGTTAGGAGCTTTGATTCAAATTAACCAGATCATGATGGAAGAATCTCCTTGATCAACCACTGTTGACCCAGCTTCACCATTATCCATACTATGGGTATTAGTGTCTCTGTAGCTGATGGAGCCTTCCTCATCACAGTTCTCCTCTTGGTTAAAACTCTGAGCTTTGACTCAAATTGACCAGATCATGATGGACGAATCTCCTTGATCAACCACCCTTGCCCCAGCTTCTCCTTGACGAAACCCAATCCAAGGTGTTTGTTTTTTTTAACTTTCCCTAGATTTTCCACTAAGCAAAACCAGCACCCGGAGAAGCTTTGCGAGAATAAAATCTTGGCAGAAGACATCTGTTGCCTGAAAGATGACCTAGATTTAATCCTCAACGTCTCCTGAGTCAATTTCCCAGTCGAAATAATTTTTGACAAATGGAAAATATACCCTGGAGCAAACGTCTAGGTAAGAGAGGCTCACTTTATGCTGCACCATAAGGCATTCAGTTTGAAATTGCTGATCAAGGTAAGTTTAGTCGGGCTGGTTGGCTGATCCGGGATGCTCTGATGAACATCTTTGAAAGATTGCCATTCACAACTCCCTGTCAATATAACCACACAACCTTCCTGAGTGAATCTGAACACACGTTGTTCTCAAGCTGTCTTTTGCATATGTAGATCAAGATTAAGTTTGAAATGAACGTTCTTTAAAACACATAGGTAAAGGTTCCCCTCCCACATATGTGCTACTTGTTCCTGACTCTAGGGGGGCGATGTTCATCTCCGTTTCAAAGCCGAAGAGCCAGCTCTGTCCAAAGAGTCTCTGTGGTCATGTGGCCGGCATAACTAAATGCCGAAGGTGCACAGAACGCTGTTACCTTCCCACCAAAGGTGGTTCCTATTTTTCTACTTGCATATTTTACATGCTTTCGAACTGCTAGGTTGACAGAAGCTGGGACAAGTAACGGGAGTTCACTCCATTACACGGTGCTAGGGATTCGAACCGCCGAACTGCCGACCTTCTGATCAACAAGCTCAGCATCTTAACCACTGAGCCACCGCATCCCTTTCAAACACAAAAACATTGGCAGATAAACCACCACAGTAGTTTCACAGGGTGATTGCAGAACTGCTAATGTTTACTGTCTCGTGCCAATATTTTGCTTTTAAAGGACAATATATAGCAGAGAAAAAATGTGTTATTCAGTGAAAGGTTCAGGTTTAGCTTGCAAACAAAGCTTTCAGCAGCCGAAACATCCCAGCCACTGCAGTTTATTGCAAGGAGAAGGGGGGGGGGGGGGGGAAACCTACGCAAATTCAACCAAAGTCCTATATAAAAGTTATCCTCATTTGGTTATATTTTCCAGCGACAAAGATTAATTAAATCCTAATCACAAAAGATGGCCTTAAGGGAGAGGCTAATTGTTTCTTCTGCCAATAGCCTGACACTGAATGAAGCATAATCAATTAGCAGATGGCCTGATTTATTTGGCTGAGTGATGCAACAAATTGAAAGCTTGCGGGAACCAATAGTTATCCTGCCATGCCATCAAACTGCTAAGGGGTTCTTCCTTTAGGAACATATTGTTTGCACAGAATGCATTTCCATAACACTTAGTAAAATTATATTACTACAGAAATAAAACACAGCTAACGTGGGACGATAGGATTAAATGGGATTACCCATTAGGACACAAGTTTATAGTTGGGAAAGAATGCTTTGATCATCAGGAGTCCAGACTAAAGTACCCCTGACAGATGGCAGTTTAGGCTCTGGTTGAATACCTCCAAGAGAAGCGAAATCCACCAGTTCTCTGGAGAATTGGTTCCTCCATTGAATGATCTTATTGTTACGAAGACTGTTTCTCCCCCTTCTCTAGCTTTCAAACAGAATCTGTCTTCCCATAATTTGAATCCATTATTCTGCACCCTGCATTTTGGGACAATGTGACAGCTACTGAAGGAACTTCATTCATCAGCAAATAATGGAGACAAAATTACAATAGTTGGCTACTACTAAATTAAAGATTCTCATGGCATCCTTTTTGTTCAGGTTCGGGCCATATTTGCAGCCATAAGAGCTAGGAATTTCCTTTGTAAATGGACTATGGCATGGAGGGGACATTGGTGACAAATGTCACAGCTGGAATTTCTACATTCCCGGTATATGGTTTGTTTCTATATACTTATAGAAGTATACCTAGATACCCATGCTTTGTTACAAAATTATGTGATTGGGCTTGATACTTAAAGCTTGAAAATTAATGTAGAATGTGTAACTCCTTAGCATCAGAGGGTGTTAATATAAGGCAACTGGCATTTGGAACAGAGTTCTTTTCAGGTGGGGAGGGGAAGTAGAATATCTAATTCCTTAGTATCAACGTGTGTTAATATAAAGCAACTAGCAGTTGAAACAGAGTTTTACATTTTTACTTTAGAGTTCTGGAGATTTTGTGATGAGTGAGTGGTATGTGGCTATATATAGAGATATACCAGCTCAATCTTGTGGACCAATAATCTTTTTTGAATGGAACTTTGTGAGTGTCAAAGGCCTAAGTTATTGTGTGAAAAAGTCCATGAGCAAAACAGCAGGGAAGTAGGGTTGAAAAACTAAATGCCTTCCAGTAATAGAAAAAAAAACCAAAACCTATCTGTCAACTGAAATCAGAAAGAGCTATGGGGACCATAGACTGAGGTTAGTGGATACGATTAATGAACCCAAATATCTAATAAACTAATCTCTAATTTCATAGAAGTAATCAGATGAACACCAAATCAATGCATGATCTAAGAATCCTCTAGTTATCCTAGAACAGCAAGTTAATTTTTGAGACAAATCAACATGGACAATATGTCCAATGTGTGAACACAGCCAAAACTATTTTTAAAAAAGTCAACCAGTTTATTCAAAAGGAGAAACAGTGTAGATAGCAATGGAAGTACTTATGGGTGACCACTTTTTCAACAAAAAAAGGGACAGATTGTGAAATCACTCACCACCAGAAAAATGATTTGCTTACAGCACAGCAATCATGATACAGACCACAGAGCATTCAAAAGCGTCAAAATCCAGCTTTATCAGGCAACTAATAAAACTTCTCATTATAGTGGAGGACTTCTCAACAGATGGATCTACAGTATTGTACATCAAGAGAATCTCCTCCCTTCAAAACACAGGACTTCCGCTTATGATTGGCAAGATTTTTTTTTTCAACATTCAATTGTACTCTACTTTTATGCTTCATGAAACCATGATTGCAGCCTATACTCTAGAAGAGGGGTCTCCAAACATGGCCATTTTAAGAATTGTGGACTTTGAGCATGATTGGTTGAGAAAATTGTGGGAGTTGAAGTCCAAAGGTCATAAAAAATTTTGGCGACCCCTCTCTAGATTGAAAGAGAACACATAGGTTTGATCTTCAACACAGTTGCATAATCAAAGGGATAGAATCGAGATTATATGAAATGTTAACACCACTTTATAATGGCTTAGTAAGGCCACGCTTGGAATACTGCATTCAGTTTTGGTCACCACGATGTAAAAAAGAGGTGGAGACTCTAGAAAGAGTGCAGAGAAGAGCAACAAAGATGATTAGGGGACTGGAGACTAAAACATATGAAGAAAGGTTGCAGGAACTGGGCATGGCTAGTTTAATGAAAAGAAGAACTAGGGGAGACATGATAGCATTGTTCCAATATCTCAGGGGTTGCCACAAAGAAGAGGGAGGCAAGCTACTCTCCAAAGCACCTGAGGGCAGAACAAGCAATGGGTGGAAACTAATCAAGGAGAGAAGCAATTAGAACTGAGGAGAAATTTCCTGATATTTAGAACAATTAATTAGTGGAACAACTTGCCTCCAGAAGTTGTGAATGCCCCAACACTGGAAGTTTTTAAGAAGATGTCTGAAGTGGTGTAGGGTTTCCTGCCTAAGTAAGGGGTTGGACTAGAAGACCTCTGATGTCCCTTCCAACACTGTTATTCTATTTTCTGTATCACTTTTCTCTACTGTCTCCTTCTTCTCATCCCCACTTGGTATTTCCTGGTTTGGCCCACCCAGTCAGCTAATCATTTGATTCTTTGCCATCCATTCCCCCCCCCCCCTCTTTCTCTAACTATCACAGGTGAATTTGTTAAAATAAATTGCTACGGAGCACTTCTGTGGAAGTAAGAGAAAGGGGTGGGTAAGCATCTCCATTAAGGTGGCAGCCTTCAAGAAAACTCAGACTGTGACTCCACAAGGCTAACAATTTGAGAGAGAAGCTAAGAGACTTCTAAAGAGTGTCAACTCCACCCCTGCATCTAAAGAGCAAAAATTGGAAAGAAGAAACAGACGACATCTAACATTATTATTTCTCTAGCAGGTTTCAACAAACAGCAAAGACATCTCTAGCTGTAGAAAGTGGAAAAAGCAGAACTGAGTTTTCACATTCTACTTCTGGGTCATTAAGAGAATCTCCAAAAAAAATGGGTCTTTCAGGAACAACTCTCCTTTGGCTTAAAAATTAGTATTCACAAAACAGACAGGTTGCATTGCAATTTCTGTTCCCTCTCATTCCTAGATAATGAAGGTTGATCTTAAATTATCATAATAAATATGGGTGTGTACCACTGGAATACTTTCAGGGTTGAAATCCTGAAGGTTCTAACAGGTTCTGGAGAACTGGTAGTGGAAATTTTGAGTAGTTCGGAGAACCGGTGGCAGAAATTTTGAGTAGTTTGGCGAACCGGCAAGTGCCACCTCTGGCTGGCCCCAGAGTGGAGTGGGAATGGACATTTTGCAGTATCCTTCCCCTGCCACACCCACCAAGCCACATCATGCCCACCAAGACACGTCCACAGAACTGGTAGTAAAAAAAAAATGAATTTCACTGCTGAGTACTTAGAAGAGCTGACAGGCTCAGAGCTGAACTTCCATTTATAAGTTGTTTTATGCAGCTTCTTCTGATCTCCTGGTCTGCTTCTTGCAACTATAGTTAGCTTCACAGTCCAATTTACAGTCTTGGCAGCCTCCTGTCAATCAAGGAACTTTCATAGGTTTTTATCAAGCAAAAACAGTGTTCAGTTTCTAATCTGTGGAACCAGACATGGAATTCTACTGGTTCGGACCAGTTCAGGAAACCGGTAGCTCTGACAATCAGCTGGGAGAGAACCAATTCTCTCCGACAATCAAGTGGGCCTGCCTACCTGCCCCTGCACTTTATCAATCTTTATCTTCTTAGCAGAGTCACATGGCGGACCAGATTGCTGCACTTCAGCTGTTTTCCTCCCCAGCAGTAATCTGGAAGGAAAATTTTCTCAAAACTGTGCACATGTGCGCGATCGCCGAACTGGTTGTTAAACCGGTAGGATCCCACCATTGTGCGGAAACTCTATTTAAGCCAGTAACAGTGTCTTTGGGCATGTGGTACAACCACTGTTCATAAGACAGGTTGGCTGAGCAAAAAAGATCAACCCATCGGCTCCTTGACATGGTGGAACAAATATCTTTGTGGCACTGAGGAATGGGAATGCAAGAAAGGAAGTCCAATAGAAAATGAATGAATGCCTCTTCCAACTCAAGAATAGTATGATACTTCCAGTGGAGAATTGAGTAGTCCTTCCAGAGGGATTTAGAATGGAAGGGACTTACAAGAAGGGAGATCCAATGGGATATGAATGAATGTCCCTTCCAACTCAAGAATAGTATGATACTTCCAGTGGAGAATTGAGTAGTTCCTCCAGAGGGATTTAGAATGGAAGGGACTTACAAGAAGGGAGATCCAATGGGATATGAATGAATATCCCTTCCAACTCAAGAATAGAATGATATTTCCAGTGGAGAATTGAGTAGTTCCTCCAGAGGGATTTAGAATGGAATGGACTTACAAGAAGGGAGATTCATTGGAATATGAATGAATGTCCCTTCCAACTCAAGAATAGTATGATACTTCCAGTGGAGAATTGAGTAGTTCCTCCAGAGGGATTTAGAATGGAAGGGACTTACAAGAAGGGAGATCCAATGGGATATGAATGAATGTCCCTTCCAACTCAAGAATAGAATGATATTTCCAGTGGAGAATTGAGTAGTTCCTCCAGAGGAATTTAGAATGGAATGGACTTACAAGAAGGGAGATTCATTGGAATATGAATGAATGTCCCTTCCAACTCACGAATAGTATTACAGCAGCTGCACTTCAGAGCCTAGTCTGAAGTAACTCTTCCATTCGGCCGTAGCTGCCTACTCTGAAGTAACTCTTCCACTTGGGTGCAGCCAATAAGGAAGGAGGCAATGATGATTCTGAGTGGGGGTGTGGCTGAAGGTGGATGAGGGTCATGGTGATCGGTGCTGGTGATTAGGGATATCATTTGGGTACTCTGGGGGGGTGGATTTATGGGTGGAACTGGGTGGGGTAATGGTATATATATGGTGATGGGGTTAACTTTGTTAGAACTGACTGGGATTTGCTTACCTTTGTATCATAGTCATTTAGTACTGGTTATCATGTAATTTCTTAGATAAAGTTTTTCACCAAACAAACTGACTCTCTATTTATTTTCAACGTGAATGCTGGAACGTGACACTTATTTTCCTTTCTTGAACTTATTTTTTTTGGGGGGGGGGGGTCTTATTATTTTTATGGTGCAGGAGGCAGTGAATGTGGTCATCTCATGGCTGCTGCTGTGTTGCAATATTTTCATAAAGGGTTTATTTGGGGGTGAGGGCTTTTTTTAGCACATGCGCTCAAAAGCCCGGTAGGGCTTGTTTTTGGGAAAACAGGGTAGATTATTCCTTTACGCAGAGGCGCGCACACACACCTCCAAGACACGTCTCCAATTTACCATGGTGCGCCTTTATACTTGGCATCTGAATGCAATATGCAGAGAAGATGGAATTACAGCATGAATTACTGGCCAGCTGGTGGACCTGGATTCTGTTTCATAATCATTGAAGGGGTTTTTTTTCCCCCTCTTCTTTTATCTCCTGTAACAAACAAGCTCCCTAGGTCCTCGGTCATGCAGGTGAACAAGCACAGTAGCTGACAAGACTGTTGATGCTGGGAAAGCCTGCAAAGAGAGACAGATTCCCAGTTCCTCCCCACCAAAAGGAGATTGTTCCACTATAATTGAATTTCTTCCCTTCAACCCTGCCAGTCATATTTGATGAGTGGCTCCTTTGTCGCTGGCTGCAAAGTCCAGAGATGAAAGGGCTGCATTCAGGAAGAGATAAGATCGCCAACCTCACAGGAAGCCCTGCGAATGCATATGCAGTTCACAAAAGGAACAACTCTTCCTTATGGAAAGTCTCACCTACAGTAGGCGGGATCCTTTTAACAGATTAACAGAGTTGGAAGGGACCTTGTAGGTCATCTAGTCTAAGCCCTCTCTCAAGCAGGAGACCCTGCACCAGTTCTGACAAATGTCAGTCCAATCTCTTCTTGAAAGTCTCAAGGGATGAAGCTCCCACAACTTCCGAAAGCAACTTCTGTTCCATGGGTTGATTGTTTTCACAAAGTTCCTCCTTGTTTCTAGGTTGAACCTCTCCTTGATCAGTTTCCATCCATTATTCTTTGTCTGGCCTTCGGGTGCTTTGGAAAATAGGTTGACTCCCCTCCTCTCTGGGACAGCCCTTCAAATATTGGAACACTGCTCCCCTAGTCCTTCTCTTCACTTGATTAGCCATGCCCAGTTCCTGCAATCATTCGTCATATGTTTTAGCTTCCAGTCCCCTAATCATTCTGGTTGCTCTTCTCTGCACTCTTTCTACAGTCTCAACATCTTTTTTATAGTGCGGTGACCAAAACTTGATGCAGTACTCTAGGTGTGGTCTTACTAAGGCTTTATACAAAGGTATTAATATCTCACTTGGTCTTGATTGTATCCCTCTGTCAATGCAACGTAGGATTGCATGGACTTTTTTGGCTGCCACTGCACACAGTGGCAGCTAAATATGGTTCATATTTAGCTGGTTGTCCACTAAGACTCCAAGATCCCTCTCACAGTCATTGCTATTAAGCCTGGTTTCTCCCAGTTTATATCTGTCCTTTTGGTTTTTCTTATCTAAGTGTAGGACTTTACTTTTGTCTACATTGAATTTCATTTTGTTAGAAAGGGCCCAGTGTTCAAGTCCAGATGGATCTTGAGCCTATCTTCTAGGGGGTTAGCCATTTCTAGCAGCTAATGTCATCTGCAAATTTGGTACAAAACTTCCCTTCATTGGCCATGTTCTTGTGGATCTGGTTGCTGACCATGTCTAAACCCTTCTGGAGGAATCAGATACTCAACTCTCCGTTGAGTAAGACAAAAGCAATCCATTTCTGTTCTGTTAGAAATAAAACTGGTCCTAGTCTATTTTTATATAAATTCAGATCTGCTTTGGATACTGGATACATTTTGGTTATTATGTGGTGTGCTTGACACCAGGACCTAAACAGATGGAGTGGGTTGTGACTCTCATCATTTCCTTGGACTTTCTGAAGCTTCTGGTTGGATGGCCCTTGACCATGGTAACCTCTTGTTGGATTGAATGTGGAGACTACTGTCCTTCAGGAGATGAAGTGACATTTGAGCAGCTGTTTGGCTTTTTCTGGGATTGGAAACCAGGCAAGATTAGACTTGATTAGTTTCTGGATGGGAAGTTACTAGAAAATCCCCATGGACAGGCCACACTGAGAAGCCAAAACCCCCAAAAACCCTCCATTGAGTAAGACAAAAGCAATCCATTTCTGTTCTGTTAGAAATAAAACTATATTGATATTCTCTGAAGCCACTCAACTGAACAGAGTTGTGACCTTCACCTTACTGATCCTGATGTTGAACAAATATAACATCATGTCCTTTGGAAGTGGCTGCCCCTACTCCCATCTTACAGAAAGATGAAACTGCATGGAGATATCTGGAGTCCTTGAGCTCATCTTTGTATAGTATTGGATAGAATATTTCCTTTTTCGTGAACCAGAGTTGACAGAGTAGAGGTGAAGTAATATTTAGATTCAGTAATGGATAGAATCAGTGGTGAGATTCAAAATATTTTGCTACTGGTTCTGTGGGCATGGCTTGGTGGGCGTGGCATGGCTTTCTTGCCACCGTTGTTAAGTGAATCGCCACAGTTGATAAGTTACTAATCCAGTTGTTAAGTGAATCTGGCTTCCCCATTGACTTTGCTTGCCAGACGGTCGCAAAAGGGGCTCATGTGACCACAGGACACTGCAACCATCATAAATATGAACTTATTACCAAGCATATGATTTTTGATCACGTGATCAAAGGGATGCTGCAAAGGTCATAACTGAAAAAGAGTCACGAGTCACTTTTTCAGTGCTTTGACTAAATGAACTGTTGTAAGTCAAGGACTACCTCTAATCATGTGTTGCTAATGGCTTCCTGTGGCCTTTTGGGTGCGCTTCAAGGTGTTAATGACCATCTTTAAAGCGCTCCATGGCTCGGGGCCTAGTTACATGCGAGACCGCCTCCTGCCCCATACATCCCTTCGGCCGATACGCTCCCACAGAGAGGGCCTTCTCAGGGTGCCGTCGGCCGGGCAATGCTGGTTGGTGACACCCAGGGGAAGGGCCTTCTCTGTGGTGGGCCCAACCCTCTGGAACGACTTGCCCCCTGAACGCCGTACCACCACAGACCTCCGCCTTTTCCGCCGGCATCTTAAAACGCATTTGTTCCAACAAGCCGGCCTAGGATAATCACCCGATCTGGAGTTTTTAGTTATACATTTTAATTAGAGAATTTTAAAATGTTTTAGCACGGGGTAATTTAATTTAATTGGATTTTAATAATTGATCTATTTATGTACGTTGTGTTTTAATTTGCCTGTGCGCCGCCCTGGGTCCTTTTGTAGGAGAAGGGCGGGGTATAAATTTAATACAATACAATAAAATAAATAAATAAATAATGTCACGCTGAGACATTAGTACTTTACTTCTAGGCAAGGCTAGCATAGAACATGGCCCAGAAGCTACACTGAAGATATAAAGTGATCACAGTGATAATTATTGGATTGGTCAACATAAACATACTATGGCAGCTGTTCATTTTTATTTGCTCCTAGTCAGTTTTTAAGTGTGGTTCAAAGGGCTGGTTATGTTCAGAGAAACCCTTTGAGAGGGATTGATGGCTACTCTTTCCCTTTTGTTACAAAATTGTAATTGGATTGCATCTGTACTGACTTGAACGGAGCACTGGGAAAAAGATGGGTCTCTCTTTCCTGATGTCCTTCAGCAAGAGAAAATCCCATTAGGAGAAATTTAAGGCTTCAGCAAAGAACAAAGTAAAGTAAAGTTCTGTTGAATGAAAATTCTGTTTGATGAAACACATACCAGAGGTGGGATTCAGCCGGTTTGGACTGGTTTGGGAGAACCAGTTGTTAAAATTCTGCCCAGTTTGATGAACCAGCTAATCCTACCATTGGCTGGCCCAATTTTTGGGACTGTTTTTGTCTGGTTTTTTAACCTGTTTCTTGCTCTCTTTTTTTGGTCTATTTTCAGCCTCTTTTTGGCCCATTTTTCAGCCCTGTTTTTCAGGCTGTTTTGGATGTTCAGTACTAGTAGTAAATAAATAGAGAGGGAAATTGTACCTTGTTGAGCCCTTTGAGGGTGGGGCTGGATGTGTTGAGTGACATTGAGTTGCCCACGCCCAACCAGTCACATGACTACCTGGCCATGCCTATGCAGCCAGTCATTAAGGCAGAGAACTGGTTGTTATATTATTTGAATGCCACCACTGACACATACCCTTGTGGTGAATTGGATCTTGGTCATTCCCTTAAGGAAGGGGTTCCCAACCAGTCCATGGCATGCTAGTAAGTGGATGTATTTAAGTGAGGCTAGAGAGCCAACAGTCATAGATACTGGACTGTGCACTCAGTGGTATAAATATTCTTTTCAAAGTTTGTAATTCGATTACTGCATTTTTCAGAATATAAGCCACACTTTTCCTCCCCAAAAAAGGTGGGTGGAACTGTCTGTGTGTCTTATACTCTGAATATTGTGGTAGGGGGAGGGGGGTTGGTGAATCAGCTTTTCTAGAATAGGCTGCCATGGTGAACAGGCGGTGGTGAACACAATGTGGCAGTGGAAAATGGGCCATGGCGAACGGGCAGTGGCGAATGGACCGTGGCAAACGGGCTGCACCGAATGGGTGGTGGTGAATGGGCTATGCCGATCGCATCCTACCCCATACATCCCTTCGGCCGATTTGCTCCCACAGAGAGGGACTTCTCCGGGTGCCGTCCACTAGGCAATACCAGTGGGTGACGCCCAGGGGAAGGGCCTTCTCTGTGGCGGGCCCGACCCTCTGGAACAACCTTCCCCCCCAACTTAGATCTATCACGGACCTCCGCTCCTTCCGCCAGCAACTAAAAACCTACTTTTTCCAACAGGCCGGCCTGGCCTAACCTACCGTTTTCAGCCTTAGTTTTTAGCAGATAATTTTTACATTGGGCTTCAGGGATTAGTTTTAATGGGGTAGATTTTAGCACAGGGTGTAAATCTAATATAGTTTTAAGTATTTATGTATTTATTTCGTGATATATTGTGTTTTTATATTTCCTGTGCACCGCCCCGAGTCCCTTCGGGGGGAGGAGGCGGTTAATAAGTCGAATGAATGAATGAAAATGAATGAATTACGGTGAATTGGCCATGGCGAACAGGCTGCAGCAAACAGGCAATGGTGGCGGCACATGGCCATGGCAAATAAGCCAGATGAATACCAGATGGATGCTGGGAGGCAGAGGCAGATTTTCCCCCCTTGTTTTCCACCCCAAAAGCTAGGTGCGTCTTATAGTCCGGAGCATTTTATAATCTGAAAAATATGGTTATTCTATGTAAAGACAGAAAGAGATTTTGGTTCAGAGCTCTTGTATGATGCATTTATCAACCAAGGAAGCTGCTGTGGCCGAAGGTAGAGCTCTTGACTCACAAGCAGGAGGTTGTGAGTTCGATCCTAGGTAGAGGCACACGTAGGGTCTCCTGCTTGAGCAGGGGGTT
Source organism: Rhabdophis nuchalis (assembly GCA_039707465.1). Lineage (NCBI taxonomy): Eukaryota > Metazoa > Chordata > Lepidosauria > Squamata > Natricidae > Rhabdophis > Rhabdophis nuchalis. Next base: position 7,320,642 of record CM077651.1, on the reverse strand, counting down.
GGACTAGATGATCTGCAAGGTCCCTTCCAACTCTGTTAATCTGTTAAAGCAATGAATGATTGCATGCAGGGAGTTGCAAGCTAAATTTCAAAAGTTATCTGTCTGAAATTAACCCTCACAAAAACTTTCAAAGTTATCACATCAGAGAAAGCTTGAAAGATTTTTTTTCCCTCTCTGACATTATACATTTCACTGTCACAAAACCATGTCTCCCAATGACAGCAAAGGTATTTTCCAAGCTTGCCTGAATATTAATTCAGTGGAGCGACCATTCAAACTTCAGAAGTGGAAAAGAGGCTAAGGCACAAAGAGAATTGACATCTAATTGGTCTGCATTGGGAAGCAGTTCACAGAAGTCCAAAAACAGAGACAAAGCATTTTTTTTTTCCAAAATGCTTAATGGGATTGAAAACAGTTGTTTCTACTTTTTTGCAAGTGCACTTTTATCTTCACTGATGTTCAGGAGACTCCCTTTCCAGTGGTGGGCTGCTGCCGGAACCCCCAATCAGCTCCAATAGCGGTAAGGAGACCAGGCCAAAGACAGCCCCGTTTTGTCTTCCCTGATCTCCCCCCCACCCCAGTGTGCCTTAGCTTTTTCCTGCGTTTCTGCTGCCTGTGCCTTCCCCGATATCTGCAGTTTCTCCCCCCACCACTTTCTGCTGCATTTGCCTTCCCTGATCTCTGCAGGGATGCCTTTCCGTGGCAGAACTGGAGGAGAAAGACAGGGGGAACCTGCAGAGATTGGGGAAGGCTACGGGTGGCAGAAATGGAGGAGAAAGCTAAGGCATGCTTGGGAAAAACCTGCGGAAATCAGGGAAGGCACGGGCAGCAGAAATGGAAGAGGAAGGTAGGGATCACTGGGGGGGAAAACCTGCGGAGATCAGGAAGGGCTCCACCCCGCGCACATGCATGGTAGAGACCCAAAAACCAGCTGGGCGATGGGAGGTGGGTGCACATGCGCGGTGGAGCTGGGATGGGGCAATGGCTGGCATGCCTGCAGAGCAGTGGTGGGTTTCTGCAGGCTCGCACCTACTCGCGAGAGCCGGTTGGTGAAATTTAGAGAACCAGTGAGAGGGGGTTCCACCAGCATATCTGGAAGTAAATCTGGCCCGCCGCTGCCAGTGACCCAACAGGAAGGAAAGGAAAGGAAAGGAAAGGAAAGGAAGGAAGGAGGGAGGGAGGGAGGGAGGGAGGGAGGGAGGGAGGGAGGAAGGAAGGAAGGAAGAAAGAAAGAAAGAAAGAAAGAAAGAAAGAAAGAAAGAAAGAAAGAAAGAAAGAAAGAAAGAAAGAAAGAAAGAAAGAAAGAAAGAAAGAAAGAAAGAAAGAATCATCACAATTGAGTCCAAAATTTTGGTTGCTAAGCAAGAGCATTGTTAAATGAGTTTCACCACATTTTAAAAGGTGGCCACTCCCACCCTGTCACATGACTGCCAAGCCACGCCCACAAAATAGGCCACACTTACAGAGTAGGTTCTAAAAAAATTTGAAACCCACCACTGCTGCAGAGAGCGCTCAGCATGCCACCTGTGCAGTGGTGGGTTCTGGATCCCGTTGCAACCAGTACGCTGCAATGGGACCCTGCGTACACCACATGAACATGCACAGTACGGACGTGGTGTGCGCATGCATACTTACTGCCTGGGATGCTCCTGCTGCTCGGTGGCGCATTGCGCAGCCGCCATATGCTCCATGTGCGTGTGTGAAAAACCCCAATCAGCTCAAATAACGGTAAGGAGAGCGGGTGGGCGGGGAGGCCCTCCGGAGCACTGTACCGAAACGGTACCTGGTGCTTCCAGCAGGCACCAATACGCCCGTACTGTTGTCCCCGATTCGGGTCTGAGCCTGGTGCCGAAGCCAGTGATGGACGCCAGACACGAGGTGCAGGTTTTCTGATTGCTTTTTATTGGAGTCCTCCAAGGAAAAAGGTTCCTGGTCAAAAGGCCAAGAGCCAAGAACAAAGGATTAAGTGAGCTTTACACATTTTCACTAAAGGAGATGGCGGGACAAGGTGAAACAATAAGAAATATCCTGTAATAAACATTTTAGCACTAATTCTACAATTTGTTCTATTGGTCTATAGCTGCCCCATTCCTAAGCCTTGGCTAATGAATGCCCCAGGAGTTCTCTAATAGACATTTCATTTGTTGCCGGCCATCTCTATTTCTAACTTTTAGCTGAGGTCTGCGAGTTGTCTAATTCTTGTTGCTTTTATCAACTTTCCAACTATCCATAATTGCTACAAGCTTTACACATGCATATTTCCTGTTGATACGCATTCTTTGTTCTTGTGAGACAGACAGAGAGAGAGACACACACACCCATTACAGTCTTCCTGATTTACTTTCAAGTGTGTGCCCTGGCCTTGATTTAGCAGCCAGTCCATCAGTACCAGTCATATCCCACCACTGCACCTGTGGCACACATGCCATAAATCGCCATCACAGTACAATAATACAATACAATAGCAGAGTTGGAAGGGACCTTGTAGGTCTTCTAGTCCAACCCCCTGCGTGGGCAGGAACCTTATACCATTTCAGACAAATGGCTCTCCAACATCTTCTTAAAGACTTCCAGGGTTGGGGCATTCACAACTGCTGGAGGCAAGCTGTTCCAGTCCTAAAAGCTCTATATTATTCTGTGTTGGGTGAGTTTCACTGGTTGTCAGATTAATCCAAGATCCTCCCAATGGGCAAAGTTTTAGAAACAAGCTGTTTTTAGGACTGCTTGTTCCCATACAGCATTCCCCTGACATTAGCAGGAGATCTCACAAGGGACCCACATGGCATTTATGGGTAATTATACTTCCCCACCAGGGAATCAATATCGGAGGAACAAGCTCTCCTTGGAAGTTAAGGAACTAGCTCCCAATGGCTTAACCACATCTTTTCCATGTTAATAACCGCTTTTCAATTGCATTGTTTTATTGTTTAATAATGTTCTAATCTTTGTTTTAATTGTTCGTTGGCTGCTTTTAATTTCATTTCTCGCGGCTCTTAAGGGAGTAGGCAAGCCTACAAACACCCCCAAATAAGTAAGTAAATGCGGTCTGAAGATATTTCGCTGGTTTCTTTGCTCCCCGCTGGATTCCAATAAGGCCTACTGCTTTAGAGGAGAACTGCATTTCAGTGCAGGCAGGCATCCTGTATGCAACCCCCTACATAATGGAAAACCCACGGAAACAGAGGGAAAACTGTAGTCTACCCAGTGGATCTTTGTCTACAGGGTCAAAAGTGCCATTTCCATTTTCAGCCGGATTCATTCCTAGAAATGATTTGAAGCCAGGTCAACTATCCAATATAGTTTCACATATTATAGCTTTTTCTGAGATGTTCTTGAGGAAAGCATAGTCCTGGAACACCAGCAAAATAAGTTGCTGTCAAACACCTCTCTCCCTCCCCCTCTCCCTCTCCCTCACTCTCATCTGTCTGACTGTCTGTCAGTCTGTCTGCCTGCCTGCCTGTCCATCATCTATCTATCTATCTATCTATCTATCTATCTATCTATCTATCTATCTATCTATCTATCTATCTATCTATCTATCTATCTATCTATCTATCTATCCTCTATCTATCATCTACCTATCCATCTTCCTGTCTATCTATCTATCTATCTATCTATCTATCTATCTATCTATCTATCTATCTATCTATCTATCTATCTATCTATCTATCCTCTACCTATCATCTATCTGTCTATCTATCTTCTACATATCATCTGTCTATCTATCTATCTATCTATCTATCTATCTATCTATCTATCTATCTATCTATCTATCTATCTTCTACATATCATCTGTCTATCTATCTATCTATCTATCATCTATCTATCTATCTTTTACATATCATCTGTCTATCTATCTATCTTATCTTATCTTATTCTATCTATCTATCTATCTATCTATCATCTATCTTATCTATCTATCTATCTATCTATTTTCTACATATCATCTGTCTATCTATCTATCTATCTATCTATCTATCTATCTATCTATCTATCTATCTATCTATCTATCTATCTCATATCTTTCTATCACCTCTATCTAATCTCCCACCTTTATTATTTTCAAAAATAACTCAAAGTGGCGAACATATCCAAAAAACTTTCCTTCTCCTATTTTCTCCACAAGAACAATCCTGTGAGGTCAGTTGGGTTGAAAGAGATCCGGTCATCTAGCTGGCTTCTAAGGCTAAGGCAGGACTAGAACCCACAATCTCTCATTTTCTAGCCTGGTGCCTTAACCACTAGACCAGCCAGAGCTCTCCCACTAACAAAAGCTACAAATAAAAACGGATTTGGATTTTTAAAAGCAGGTATATGCCAGTGCTAAGAGAAGATACAAGGATGTTTTGCTTGATTGGTTTACCATGGATTGCCAGGCTCTGCTGAGTAAGCATTACATATATTTCTAACATGGAATTTGGATGAAAAGGAGGGAGGAAGGAGGGAGGGAAAGGAAGGAAAGAGGGAGGGAGGGCAGAGGGATGACAGGAGGAAGAAAGGGAGGGAGGGAGGGAGGGAGGGAGGAAGGAAGGAAGGAAGGAAGGAAGGAAGGAAGGAAGGAAGGAAGGAAGGAAGGAAGGAAATAAATATCATTCCTACTCAAAGAATGCTAGACTGGATATAGTAACATATCTCTGCCTTTTCAACAGTAAGTATCTCTGCTCTCATACAGAAGAACATTATTTGCTAGTTGTACCTTCAACATCTTGGGGCATCTCTGTAACTGACTAGGATTAAGAATCTGGCAGGCAGCAAAGATTTTCTCCACAAACATGGGACAATACTAATTATTTTCTCATCCAGTTGTGATAGTGGGCTGGGAGGGATATGTGCATTTATGCAAGGACCACATATAGCCAGATGAAGCACTGCTTGGTTGGCATTTTATTTCCGTTCAACTCCAGCTACAAAACAGAAACACTCAATGACCCCCAAACTCCTCTCAGTTCTACATATGGTAGACACATCTGTGTCAATAGAATCGTGATCGCTGAATGTATTTCAAATACTAATAATGGTAATTAAAATGTAATCATAACAAAAAAAAAAGCTTGGATAATTTCAAGTACATTTCCAACCGTATGCAACTCTGCAGGAAGGGAAAGCTAGTTAATTCTGAAGCCTCTTTTATCCCACCTGACAAGAGGATAGAACATTATGTATGCTACCCTAATAAAAGGATCTACAATATTCCCAACAGTTTCCATATTGCAAACATCGTATGCATTAAAACAGGAATATATGCACAATGTCAGTGTTCTAAGAAGTGATTTACAGCACAAACCTTGCAGGGGGAAAGTGGAAAAAAATCCTCCCGAATCATAATTGCATTTTATTTCTTAAAGGTAAAAGCCAAGGTTCCCCTTGCACATATATGCTAGTTGTTTTCTATGCCAGGGTGTGTTGCTCATTTCCGTTTCAAAGCCGAAGAGCCAGCCCTGTCCGAAGACGCCCTGTGGTCAATTGTCTGGCATGACTAAATGCCGAAGATGCATGGAACGCTGGGTCCTTTTGGAGAAGGGCGGGGTATAAATTTAATAAAATAAATAAATAAAATAAAATAAATAAATAAATCTTCCCACCAAAGGTGGTCCCTATTTTTCTACTTGCATTTTTGCGTGCTTTCAAACTGCTAGGTTGGCAGAAGCTGGGACAAGTAACAAGAGCTCACTCCGTTATGCAGCGCCAGGGATTCTAACCGCTGAACTGCCGACCTTTTGATCGACAAGCTCAGTGTCTTAGCCATTGAGCCACCGCGTCCCTCTGAAGTCATAGCTAGAAGAATCTAAATTATTTTCGAATGAATGGAGCTGCAGTTCTGTGCAGGGATCTCCCCTTGTAGAGATACTTACTCCCAGAGTCCGTATTAACTTCCACTAGTTTTATGGAGTGGAGCATGGAGTCCTAGCCACTGAGCCACCTCATCCCTTGCTTTATTTCTTAAGTAAATTTCAAATTTTAAAAAAGCAAAAACAGGTATTGTATATGTTTGTATTTCTATGTATTTCGCTCTGCAAGCAATCCTCAACTTAACAGTCATTTGGTTAGGGTACATACAGTTTTAGCACATCTTTAGAAAAAGGTTAGCCATCACTGGTATAACGTAATGGGATGTGCATGGCCATTGTTCGGTGTTGATGCACTGTTTTTGCATATTCCACATCTTGGAATTACGAATGGAGCAGGGGTGGGTTTCAAATTTTTTAGAACCTACTCTGTAGGTGTGGCCTATTTTGTGGGCGTGGCTTGGCAGTCATGTGACAGGTGGGAGTGGCCACCTTTTAAAATGTGGTGAAACTCATTTAACAACGCTCTTGCTTAGCAACCAAAATTTTGGACTCAATTGTGATGATAAATTCTTTCTTTCTTTCTTTCTTTCTTTCTTCTTTCTTTTCTTCCTTCCTTTTTTCCTTCCTTTCCTTTCCTTCCCATTGGGTCACTGGCAGCGGTGGGCCAGATTTACTTCCAGGTACGCCGGTGGAACCCCCTCTCACCGGTTCTCTAAATTTCACCAACCGGTTCTCGCGATTAGGTGCGAACCTGCAGAAACCCACCCCTGGAATGGAGTAAATCAAAACTGCAACTCAGCTGCTGAATCCTGTATTTTTGCAAACCGAGGTGTTTCCAAATGCTGTTTTAGATTATAAATAAATGGTACAAAAATCCACGTTACAGAGAAATCCAAAATTCAATTGCATGAATAAAAGGTCTTTGGTTCATTTAAGCTACCTGCTTGGGTCAAAATTCTAGGTTTCTCAACTAAGAGAAAGGTTCTTCAGCTGAAAAGTTGAAAGGTCCTTTAATGTGTAGATGAATCCAACTGTAGCTCCTGTCTCCAACATCTTGAACCAAAGGTCTTTTCTTAGATCATTTTGCAGTCACACAATCCTAGGAAAAAGATGTGGCTGCTTTCAGAAACTGCAAGGAAATGCTGTTGGAGTTTCTTCACAGGCTTCAAAAGCACAAGGAAAACTTGCAGAGGCCAACTCACCACGGCCACCTTGCCAAAGCCCTGTAGCCACAGCCAACTTGCCATAGGACCAGAGTTACACTTGTTCTGACCGAAGCTTCCTAAGAGCATGAAGCAAACTCCTTGTCCCGACAAAATGCCCTCTTATTAATGTACTGTGAATTCTGCTCATTCACATCCAGCAAAGTCTTTTGAGGGAGGGTTTACAGTCACAAACCTTATCTGGCTTGGAGAGCTGATAGGCCGATATCTGCAAAACTTGGCAAGGAGTCTTGGAGAGTCACAAACCAATGAAAGCGAACTAATTGTCTCCTGCAAACTCCACTCCCCTTTCGCTCCTCTTTTATTTCCTGTGAGAGGGGCCATTCATCATCCACCTGCGGCCTTACTCTCAAGCCAACCCCTGTGCTCCAGCTGTTCCCTTCATCTGGCAACTCTGCGCATGCGCACACTGGGAAGAGACTCCAGCTGTTCTCCTGCCTCACTGATGTCTGAGTCCGAAGGCAGCTGATAACTGGCATATGCCCCTGGCCCCATCTCTGCCTCCGACACAGAGCCCTCCTCAGAGCCTTCCCCAGACTCCAGGACTGGCCCATGTTCCTCCCCAACCTCCTCACTGTCTGAATCTTCTGCCAGCTCTGCTGGCTGCTGGTGGGCCACAACTACACTAATGTTGAAGAAATGGCAGAACAGAATCCTTAAAGAAATGATGCAAAAGGAAGGAGAAAATGAAACATGACTGGCAAAAATTCAAATAGTTTTTTTCAACGTTTTCTATAATTAAATGGAATTGTCGAATTGCTTCGCGGTGAATTCACTGTGGCGAGTCGGCCAGGACAAGTTGTCCCATTCCAGGCTCTGAAGCAACCTTTGGCCTACAAATCCAAAACTTCCCATATCATGTATTAACATATGTATTAGATGTTAAAATATGGCAAACCGAGCATCTGGAGACAATGAAGCAAAGGTGCGGCGTTTGCCGAGTGAAATCGCTAACCGGTTTTTGCAGCAAGCCTTGTAGAGTAATTGCTTAACAGGGTGATCTGAACCACACAGCAATTAGAGGGAATTGAGTTTTTCATTTCAAATACCTGAAGGGATTTCACCATCGCGTCGTCTTTGATATCCTTCCTAATGTAATATTTACTGACTTGCTCATATCTCAGGTCTGACAGACATTTATGGGCAGATCACATGAGATAACATCATCTGAACTCCCTGTCAAAGCCATTAGGTAGACCAGAGCAGAAAATCAACTCCACGGGAATACCGGACTGTATTTTTTATTAATATAAGCGGCAATAAACACAATTTTGCAAGTCTACTTGCAATCCCCATCCCCCTCTCTCCTTTTTATAGCCCAGTGAACAAGGAGGCATTCGCCTGAGCTACTTCTGAATTCATCATCTTCAGGCTGGTGCTTCCGGCTTGGTGCTTCCAGGAGCAATGTGAGATCTCAGCCGGTTCCTCTTTTTAACTGCCAGTGGGGGTGTGACCTGATTGGGTGGGAGCTTGGCTGCATTCTGATTGGGTGGAGGTGTGTTCTGATTGGTAGGGGGTTTGGCTGTGCTCTGATTGGATGGGAGTTTGGCTGTGCTCTGATTGGATGGGGGCATGTTCTGTTTGGGTGGGGGCCTGGTTGTGCTTGTGTTAGTCCGAGTTGCAGAGGAATTTGACCTGGTGAGCTGCGTTACTATTGTTTGGCTTCGCGTTTGTGGTCGTACCACATCTCCGTGGTGGGCATCAGTTTGCTTCATGTATGGATTGTACGTGGGAGAAAACCCGAACAACCAAAGACCTACATACAAACACCCACGAAAACCTCAGAAATATATATATATATATATATATATATATATATATATATATATATATATATATATATATATATATATATGTAATTGTTTCACAACAACCTGTTATTATTAGGCCCCAATTCAGGGAGGAAACACACTGTTTCCTTTACTGCTCATCGGCTCATCGCTAGAGACCATCCAAACAGCAAGCCAAGATATGTGTGTTAGTTTTATGAGCTGATCAATAAATTAAATTAGAAGAGACCAGGATAGATCGAAATAATAAGCTCGAAATAGATCTATCCTGGTCTCTTCTAATTTAATTTATTGATCAGCTCATAAAACTAACACACACACACACACACACACACACACACACACACACACACACACACACATATATATATATATATATATATATATATATATATATATATATTCTAGGGAATGGTTCTTGCATTTTTCTCTCAAAGTTGTCTTCCTTACTGTGCACAGTGTCAGATCATAATATTTTCTGGTATTGACGGCTTTGTCAATGGACAGATTTATACTAGTAAATACCTGTTTTCAATACCAATAGAATGGAGTAGAGTAGAGTAGAGTAGAGTAGAGTAGAGTAGAGTAGAGTAGAGTAGAGTAGAGTAGAGTAGAGTAGAGTAGAGTAGAGAAAATGAGTGCGATGGGATGGGATGGGATGGGATGGGATGGGATGGGATGGGATGGGATGGGATGGGATGGGATGGGATAGAATAGAATAGAATAGAATAGAATAGAATAGAATAGAATAGAATAGAATAAGAGAGTTGGAACGGACCTTGGAGGTCTTCTAGTCCAACCCCCTGCTTAGGCAGGAAACCCTACACCACTTCAGACAAATGGTTATCCAACCTCTTCTTAAAAACTTCCAGTGTTGGACCATTCACAACTTTTGGAGGCAAGCTGTTCCATGGATTAATTGTTCTAACTGTCATTAAATTTCTCCTTAGTTCTAAGCTGCTTCTCTCCTTGATTAGTTTCCACCCACTGCTTCTTGTCCTGGTGATTTGGAGAATAGCTTCCAACTCTGTTATTCTATTCTACTCTAACACAGGTCTTATATTGTATGAAGTCAACTACTGGGATCCTTAGAAAATGGAGCTAAGATGGATGCTAGATTTTGGATTTCAGATCTTCCAAATGAAGTCTCAGAATTTTAAAATAAACCAAGAAATGCAGGAGAGAGAGGGAGGTGGTGGGAATCTACTAATTTTGGCTATAATTGCCAAATGTTTACAAATGTTACAGACAAATACGGTGTGAATTGCAAAATAGGGTTGCAAGACTTGGAAAGAGATAGATGCTAGAAACAAATTCTAGGAAAAGGAGCTGTTTAAATATCATTTATATCGAAAGGCTGCGCTAAATCCCTCTTTTTCTTTTCTAAATGTAACTGTCAATAACAATTGCTACTATATATGTTAAGTGAACCTGGAAAATATTTTAAGGTACGAAGATTGCATTGCATTTAATATCTATTTTCTCTAGCGGTAATGCAACTTAATGGTCACTTCTAGATCGTGTTAGTTGGAATGTGCAATATATGAGAAGAGTGATAGCAAAAGCATCCACTTGAACCAATTCTTCTAAGTATTTCCCAAAAAGTATAATTTTCTTCCTGCCTCAAATTAGCAAGGAGCTGAAAATTGAGCATGCTGGGAACCTCTTCAACATTGCAAAATTCATCCTTTTCAGATTGTTAAACATGCAAGGAACACTTCAGAAGGGGAGCGTGGAGAGCATTAGAAGGAGAAAGAAAATAAGTCCCTTTTTCAAGCAACTTTTCTTCTCCGTTGAGTCACCAAAAATGCACTTTTTGGCATGCTTTATTCCAGTAACGAGAGAGCAAAATGATGACACATCCGCCTACAGAAAATTCAACTGCACTGAATATCTGAAAATAAATAATAATGAAAGGCTATTAATTAAAAAAAAAAAAGCTTGAGTAATTTTCAGGTACATTTTAAGCTGGGTTCAGGATTGTATGAAGGAAAGGCTGGTCATTTGGAAGTGTCCTCCCTCTCTGCTTCCATCAATACATCTAAATCAGGGGTCTCCAACCTTTGCAACTTTAAGTCTGAAGGACTTCAGCTCTCAGACTTCTCCAGCCAGCTTTGCTGGCTGGAGAATACTGGGAGCTGAAGTCCTTCAGACTTAAAGTTGCAAAGGTTGGAGACCCCTGATCTAAATCTAACTGGCTACAAAGAGCTACGGTATCCTGATATTAAATATATGGTCAAAATTAAGCTGAAGGGACAGGAAAAAACATGAAAAACAGAAGACAGGACTTCCTCAGCTATTTAGGTGTGTGTGTGTGTGTGTCCCCGTCTGTCCTTGCAATTATCTTAGCAAGATTTTGAAAATGGTTTACCGTTGCTTGCCTCCTTGGGCTGAGAGAGAATGACTGGCTGAGAGTCACCCAGCTGGCTTTGGATCTAAGGCAAGACTACAGGTAGTTCTCGTTTTACAATGGTTTATTTAGTGTCCATTTTGTTGGAAGAAATATCCAGATCCAGTTCCAAGCCGGGACTAAAATGGAGGCTGATTGGAAAGAAAAATTCTGTTTATTGGTGAACACAACCAACACGCACACACACACACACACACACACACACACAGAAAGCATGCTGTTCTGGGTCAACTGACAAAATGGAGTTGAGAGTGGGTGGGTTTTTATACCTTTCAGATCCCTATGGGGTCATGTAGGGGTCATGGCTGGCTCTGTAGGCAAAAGGGGAAATGCAAATCCTAGGTCTTTCTCTGAGTTAAACTTGTCGACTTTTGGCTTGTTGCTTATCTGGAGTTTCTGTCTGACCCAGTCTTTCTGAATGGATGATCAAATCTGCATTTCTAAAAGTTGGCCTTCTCAGTTTCTGCTTGGGGGCAGGGAAACTGGGGCTGGTTTCTGCCTCCCTTAAGATTTGTTCCCCATTTCTCCTTTAGGGAAAATAGTCTATCTTACCGTATCAACTTATTGTGTTAGTAATTTAACACCTGCAGGGATTCATTTAACGACTGGGGCAAGGAAGGTTGTAAAATGGGGCAAAACTCACTTAGCATCAGCCTTGCTCAGCAACAGAGATTTGGGGCCCAATTGTGGTTATATGTTGAGGACTCCTTCAGCTTCTACACCGAGTTGGCTTTCTAGATAATAATATTTGTACTTAAAACTGAACTAATAAAAATGCAACACGACTCCAGGATGTATTCGGGCAAGAAGGCAACATTTTTCTTTGAAGTTGGATGGTTTATCTATACCAGCCACCCTCAGTTCCGCTCAAAAAAATAAAAGGAAGTTAGATAATCTCTGAAGAATTCATGGTTAGACATTTTTAAGACTCCATTATAGAGAGGAAAAAGGGCGTGGTGGCTCAGTGGCTAAGACGCTGAGCTTGTCAATCAGAAAGATCGGCAGTTCAGCGGTTTGAATCCCTAGCACCATGTAATGGAGTGACCTCCTGTTACTTGTCCCAGCTTCTGCCAACCTAGCAGTTCGAAAGCACGTACAAAAATGAAAGTAAAAAAATAAGGGCCACCTTTGGTGGGAAGGTAACAGCGTTCCGTGCACCTTTAGCATTTAGTCATGCCAACCACATGACCACGGAGACATCTTCGGACAGCACTGGCTCTTCGGCTTTGTAACAGAGATGAGCATCGTCCCCTAGAGTTGGGAACAGCTAGCCCATATATGTAAGGGGAACCTTTAACTTTTCTAGAGAGGAATGTTTAAGTTATTTGTTATGTATTGCAATTGTACCATAAACACTTTCAACAAAGATTTCTGAACAGTCAAGTAGCTAGTAATAGAACAGGTTTTTTAGATGATGCAAAAATGATTGTATTTGAAAATGGTTAACAGATCCTGAACACAAAGATATTGATGGCCCAAGTTTCCCTTTAATACAGCGTCATCCTTCCTTCTTCATCTCACCGTATATAAGTTACTTTTCATTTCTTTTATCCAAACTTGATTCATGAAAATAGATACTATAATTTTTGGGTATACCCTCCCATTTGTCAATGAAATAAAAAATGCCAAACTCGCTTTTTCTGCAGGATTTCTGTTGAATTTATTTGTTTGTTTTTTTTAAAAAAAATCTATACGAAAGCAACAGTCATTGGAGAGTAAACGGTGAAAAATAAAGAGGTTGACTGCCAAATGATCATCTAAGCTCTTCTGGTTTGAGGAGTAAGCTGGAAAATGAACCTGTGGAAGATCTGAAAGATTTCCTTTTCCAATTACTCACAGGGCAAAGAAGGGTTAATGGATTTCTATGTTTGAAAAATCCCTGCAGAGGTCTGTGCCGACTAAACAAAATCCGATTAGGAGTGTTGGCTTGATCCAGAAACCTGATGTCATTCCGTTCGATAATCTGAATCGATTCAGACAATCTACCTGACTCAGCTGGGATGTTTGTCAAATCAGATTGAATGGATTCAACTGTCGGAAGACATGTCCATCTGGGTTTTCAATGCCAGGTGGGGAGAAAGACACTGGACACATGGAGGCTGCTTGGAAAGATGGCTTAATGGTGGACAGGACCACATGGATTTAAAGCCCTGGGTAGCTGACCCCATGGAGTGGAGAATGAGTGTTATTTATATCCTCTCTTAGGCTTTGAACTTGAGCTTCCTGTTCCTGTGGCAAGAGCATGGATTCTATTAGTTGTAGCCAGGCTCCCATGTGGAGTCATGTTTGTCGGAATCAGGTTTGATGGAAACTTGCTGGTGATGTAATGAAGAAGCTTGGTTGTGCCATGTGGTGAGCTCTCCTATTATGTCCTGGAGGGTCATGTCTTAATCCCATCACCCATGGAGCTGAAGGTCTTTTGTTTTGTAGATAGGCTGGCTCACTCCTTCTCAATGGGCACCAAATATCTGCTGGGGACTGCAGGGAGCTGCTCTTTGTCTTTAAAAACTTGCTTCCCCTTTTCTCATCCAGGAAAATAATAATAATATCCCACCTTTTTAATATCTCCTAAAATATTTCATTCTTCTAAGAGGGGTGGGTGCTACCTTTCTTCACAACCAAACCAGCCCTAAACAGACACCAAAGCATCTGAATGATTGACCTGTTCCCACGAAATGATTTCCAATGGCCTTATAATTCAGAAAATCCATTTAGTTCAGAGTTTCAGCTAAGCTACCTTTGGTTCAGATCTCTGAAGGGGTATTTGCAGAACCCAATTCTGTTGCTTTCAAGGGAGACAGAAAATGTTCTTTTAAATCAAACTAGGCTGTGGACGGACTGAGATATTTGGCAGCTAGAAAACACGCAAGCAACATCATTCAAAGCTGCTCCGTCGAACGTCGAAGCCGCCTCTTTCTTTTTCAAACCTGGCTGCAGAGTTAGAGAGTAGAAGTAATTATTTCATAGAATAACAGAGTTGGAAGGGACCTTGGAGGTAATAATAATAATAATAATCTTTATTGTCATTGTAAAAATTACAATGAAATTGGTCTTCTAGTCCAACCCCTTGTTCAAGCAGGAGACCCAATACCATTTCACACTAATAATTGTCCAGTCTCTTTTTGAAAGCCTCCAATAATGGAACACATTCACAACTACCAGAGTATAAGATGCACCTTCCACCCGCCCAAAAGAGCGTGGAAATGTTGGTGCATCTTACACCCCGAATACAGTCATTTTTTGCCTCCCGAAGCCCCATCCTCGCATCCCATTTTTGTGAAAAACGGCCTGGTTTTCACCAAAACGGGCGTGTTTTTGCCCTCCCCCACCCTTCAGAAGCACTGTGCAGGCTTCAGCAGGGCTGGGGGAAGGGAAAAATGCCACCATTTGGGGGAAAAACAGGGGCATTTTTGCCTTCCCCCAGCCCTGCTGAAGCCTTCAGAGTGCTCCTGTGGGGCCAGGCAGGACAAAAACTTTTTTTTCTTATTTACCTCTTCGAAATCTTGGTGCGTCTTATAGTCCAAAAAATATGGTACTTTTCACTGTCAGGAAATTTTCCCTTAGGTCTAAGTTGCTTCTCTCCTTGATGAGTTTCCATCCCTTGCTTCTTGTCCTAACCTCAGGTGCTTTGGAGAATAGGTTTACCCACACACACACACATGTTAGATCAGACAAAGGATTCCGACTCAGGCATGGTCAAAACAACAGGAACGTTTATTCACACTCTTACAACAGCACAAGAATTCAACTGACAAGGTTTCTTCTCTGGCAACCTCTTATATAGAGTTACCAGGCAGGAAACTCCTAGCAAGCAATTGCAACATGTAACTCCTTTCCAGACAGATTCCAGACAGCTCGTCTCAGTCAATTAACACAGCTGCCTGATCTGTTCCGGAATGCGGTGACTCAAAGGTTACCAGACTTGCTGTCTGGGCTGAGGACTCAACACTCCTTCCCCCATAGTCAGTGCGCATGTGTCTGGGTTCTCTGTCCAACACAGTACATGCGCACGCGTAGTCGTTCAGATAGGCGGGGCGGTGTCGGGTCCGCCCTGACCGCCTAAGTTCTTGAGGACGCTCCTCTCTGTGGGACACGGAGCCTTCGCCTACGTCACCGCGGCCTGCCCTCGGAGGTGGAGTCGCCGTAGGCGGCAATGGCGACCCTAGCAAGTCCGGGCGAGGGGGCGTGGCGACCGGGCTTGGGGTAGTTGACATTTGCTGGCGAGTATTATTCTGGTAGGGTGGTTCTCCGATGGGCGAGGCCCCCAGCTGAGAGTCAGATTGGGTTGTGAGGTCCTGGCGGTCTCCCCGTGCTGTTCCCGCTGACACGAGGTCTGGACCGGCTAGGGACTCCGGGGTTCCAAGCAACTGCTCGGCTTGAGCAGAGAACAACGGCCCAACGGGGCCCAACGGGCAGGAACGGCCTGGCGTGGTGACTGCTGTTTCGGGCAGGCGGCGCCTCAGTTGATCCAGGTGGCGCCGCCACTCGGATCCATCCTGAAGGCCGACTCTGTAAGAACAGGGTCCGGTTACGTCCAAAATGGTTGCGGCAACCCATCGCGGCTCCCCTGAAAAGTTCCTTGCCCAAACCAGGTCCCCAATTTCAAATAAACGAGGAGTGGGAATCTGCAGGTTGCCCCTCTGCAACCCGTCGTAATTGGGGTGCAGTCTGTCCAGAGTGGTCCGCAAGCGTCGGCCCATCAAGAGCTCCGCGGGGCTTTTCCCTGTGGCCGGGCAAGGTGTGACATGCTGTCCCAAAAGGTACGCAGCCACCCTTGCCTGCCAGTCCCCTTTATCCAAACGGGCCAAGGCTTCCTTGGCTGAGCGCACGGCTCGTTCCGCGCGTCCATTAGACGCCGGGTGATAAGGGGCGACCGGCGCGTGGCGGATCCCTTGGGTGGCCAGAAAGTCCAAGAAGGTGGAGGATTGAAATTGGGGTCCGTTGTCGGACACAACGACGTCCGGCAAACCATGGGTTGCGAACAGACGGCGCAAGGCACGCACCGTGCTCTCCGCTGTGGTGGAAGCCATGAGAATCACCTCCACCCAGCGTGAGAATGCATCCACCACCACGAGGAAATTCTGGCCATGGAAGGGACCCGCGAAATCCAAGTGGAGCCTGGACCATGGGCACCTGGGGGCGTCCCACTCCCTCGGCGGGGAGACCGGTGGGGCCGGCCGGGACGATTGGCAGGAGGAGCAGGCGGCCACCCATTCCGCCACTTCAGCGTCCATGCCGGGCCACCAGACATAGCTCCGGGCCAATGCCTTCATACGGACGATGCCTGGGTGGTTGGCATGGAGCGACTGAAGAACCATGTGCCGGAGAGGGGAAGGGACGATGACCCGATCTCCCCAACACAAGCACCCGCAATGGAGCGAGAGCTCCAGCTGGCGTGACTTGTAAGGCCGAAAATTTTCAGCCACGCTGCCCGAAGGCCAGCCCCTCAGCACCCATCGGCAGACCTGGGCGAGGACGGGGTCTGCGCGGGTGTGAGCGGCAACGGCGGAAGAGGACAGGGGCGAGTCCGACTCCGCGACCATCAGGACAGAGAGAGCAGGCACAGGGGCCGGATCCGGCCCTGGGAGAGGGCAGCGGCTTAGGGCATCAGCATGCCCTATCTGCTTGCCAGGACGGTATAGCAGCGTATAGTCATACGCTGCCAGGAATTCCGTCCAGCGGGTCATCCTGGGCGACAGGATGGGGGGGGTCGGACGGTCACCGGCCAATAGCCCAAGGAGCAGCTTATGGTCCGTGACAACAGAAAAGGTCCGCCCATAGAGGTAATTGTGGAACTTCTTAATCCCGGACACTACAGCCAAAGCCTCCTTGTCGATTTGGCTGTAGTTTCTCTCCGTTTGAGACATTGTCTGGGAGTAAAAAGCAATGGGGGCTTCCGAGCCGTCTGGAAAGACGTGGCTAAGGACAGCCCCCAGGCCAAAAGGGGAGGCATCGCATGCAAGCGTCAGAGGAAGCCTGTCATGGTACTGGACTAGTACCGCATCTGACGTGAGCATGGCTTTGACAGCCGCGAACTCGTGTGCTTCGCGGCTGCCCCAGTGCCAGGCCGTGGATCGGTCGAGCAACCGATGCAGCGGCTCAGCTAGCGATGCCTTATGGGGAATAAACGGTGCGTAGAAATTCAAAAGGCCGAGGAATGCCTGCAGCTCCGTTTTGGAGGCAGGAGTGGGGGCCTTTTGGATGGCCTCGACCTTGGAGGGGGTTGGGTGAATTCCTTGGGCGTCAATCATGAAACCCAGGAATTCCACCCTAGGCGCAGCAAACGTACATTTGCTGCGTTTCAACTTTAAACCCGCGCCCCTTAAAACTCTGAGGACCTTCCGTAACGTTTTGGCGAGTTCTGATATGCTGGAAGCAGCAATCAGGACGTCATCAAAATACGGTACAACGCCAGGGAGCCCATGGAGCAGTCGCTCCATGAGGCTCTGGAAGATCCCCGGGGCTACGGACACGCCGAATTGGAGACGGCGACAGCGGAAAGCCCCACGGTGGGTCACGATGGTCTGCGCTTCCGCAGCCTCGTCATCCACCGGGAGCTGTTGGTAGGCCTGCGCCATATCCAGTTTCGCGAACACTCGACCTCGTCCCAATGAGTGGAGTAGGTCTTGCACCACCGGAACCGGGTATGGGTTCGCCTGAAGCCCGAGGTTGATCGTCGACTTATAGTCGGCAGAGATCCTCACGGACCCGTCGGGCTTAATGGGGACCACAATGGGGGTCTCCCATTTCGCCTGATCGACGGGTTCGAGCACGCCCTGCGCCACCAATCGATCCAATTCCGCTTCAACCTTGGGCTTCAGCGCGAACGGCAGCCTGCGGGCCTTCAAGCGGACTGGAGCAACCTGGGGGTCCAAATTTAGGGAAACTGGAGTGCCTTTGTACGTTCCTAAGCTGCCATCAAAGACGTCATTGAACTCTCTGATTACTTCGTCTACCGGAGAACTGGCTGGCACGCTGTGTACTCCTTGGACTGACAGTCCCAAGGCTGGAAACCAGTCCAATCCGATCAAGGCAGCTAGGGGTTTGGCCACTACCAGGATGGGAAGGGATCCGTGGAAGGGGCCGTAGTCCACTCTCACTCTGTGCAGACCTAGAATGGGAATTTTTGAGCCCTGGTAATCTTTCAGGATCGTCGCCGTGGGGCCGAGATCCCGCTTCCTGAGCTTGGGGCAAAGCTTAACTAAATGCGCCCAGGACATGAGTGATCTAGAGGACCCTGAATCTATTTCCATTTTTACCCCCACCCCCTCTAAGCAAACCACTGTTGACAGTCTCCTACTCTCTGCCTGGTCGTAGCTTAGAGCTGGGGGCATCTCCGCCAGCGCGAAGCAGTCGGTCGGCTGTGGCTGGTAGCGTCCTGAACGCTTCTGCGACCCTCGTTGTCCTGGTGGAATGGTTCTGGAGGCGGCAGCTGGCGTTGTCGCTGGAGCGGCAGCACGGCACACAGCTGCTAGGTGTCCTTTCCTGCCACATCTGCGGCACACCGATGCCTTGAATGGGCACTCTGGTCTCTGGTGGGCCCCTCCGCAGCCTAGGCAGTTCCCGGACTTCTGCTGCGGTGTGAATGCGCGATTCGGCACGCGCCCGGTCACCCTCATGCAGTCCCCACGGTCTTCCTCCTCCAGCTCATCCAGCGGCGCTATTTCGTCTACCAGACACGCTCGCGGAGTGGGGAAAAGAGGAGGGCGCGCGCGGCCCATGTCGGATGTGGAGATCTCCGACAATTCTGTCACGCGTGCTTCTTCCACCGCTTGCTCGAGAGTCAGGACAGTTTTTGAAAGCAAGCGGCGCTTTAGGCGGATGTCTCTTACGCCGCATACAAACTGCTCCAGTAGGGATTCCTCCAGGAAGCCAGCAGGGAACTCGCAGGGAATTGCGGTCGCTCTCAATTTCTGCAGGAACTCGGCTACCGACTGTTGCGGCTGTTGCACACATTGCCTGAATGCATAGCGATGCGCTATGCGGGAAGGTGCCGGCGCGTAGTGTGCTCTCAGGCGGCCCAGGAGATCGTCCCACGGCACTTCATGCACCGCTGCGGGTGCTGCTATGGTTCGGGCGGTAGCGAACAATTCAGGGCCGCCGCACTGGAGGAATAGGCTCAGCTTCCTGGCAGGCGCGAGTTCGCCGTAGTCGCTGGCTATCAAGAAGCACTCGAACCGGGCTAAGAAGGAAGCCCATTGTTCCTTCATCGGGTCGAACGGTGCAAACGGAGGCATTGTCGCCGTAGCCATGGTGAGGCTGTGCGTTGCGCTGCGCTCTGTTGTTGAAGTATTCGTTACCCGTTGCGTTCTAAGGCCACGGCCTGAATCCCACCTTCGTCGCCAGTGTTAGATCAGACAAAGGATTCCGACTCAGGCATGGTCAAAACAACAGGAACGTTTATCCACACTCTTACAACAGCACAAGAATTCAACTGACAAGGTTTCTTCTCTGGCAACCTCTTATATAGAGTTACCAGGCAGGAAACTCCTAGCAAGCAATTGCAACATGTAACTCCTTTCCAGACAGATTCCAGACAGCTCGTCTCAGTCAATTAACACAGCTGCCTGATCTGTTCCGGAATGCGGTGACTCAAAGGTTACCAGACTTGCTGTCTGGGCTGAGGACTCAACAACACACACACACACACTTCTTTGTGGTAGTCCCTCAGATATTGGAAGACTACTATCTTGTCTCCCCTCGTCCTTCTTTTCCTTAAACTAGACATACCAAATTCCTGCAACCGTTCTTCATACATTTTAGCCTTCAGTCCCCTAATCTTCTTTATTGCTCTTCTCTGCACTCTTTCTAGAGTCTCCACATCTTTTTTCTATCATGGCAACCAAAACGGAATGCAATATTTCAAATGTGGCCATGCCAAGGCTTTGTAAAGCAATACTAATGCTTCACATGATCTTGATTCTATCCCTTTATTAATGCAGCCTAGGATTGCATTGCCAAGATCAGGTCTGTGAAAAAAAAAATCAGTTCTATCCATGAGTTCTTGGTCTTCCCTCAATCATCTCTGCATCCATTATAACATTTTTTCAGTCCAGTACAGGTAGATTGGACTTACGGTCATTCGTTGGTTTCTGCTTGAAGTTAAAACAGCTCTGGAAATAATGGCTTATATCTGACTTTCACACGTATGACTGTTGTAGCATTCCTGTGGCCACATGATCAAAATTCAGGTGTTTGGCTCTGGCATGTATTTATGATGTTGGGGCCAAACCGAGAAAATTTACTGCAATTATAGACATGTTCTCTTCACTTGACAGTTGTGTTGGACATTGTCAAGGGCCACCCTCCAAAACTAGGCAGGAATTTCAGAGGTTTACATGGAGCATAGAACATAGAAGCAAAGGGCTGGAGGGAACATTGGAAATCTTCTAGTCCAACCCCCTCTCCACAAGGCAGGAGAATGTACACCATCCCAAACAAATGGATGACCAATCTTTTATTGAACACCTCCAGCAATTGTTGTTGTTAGTTGGGAAGTTGTGTCTGACCCATTGTGACTCCATGGACAACATTCCTCCAGATCTTCTTGTCCTCTACCATCCTCTGGAGTCCATTGAAGCTCATGCCAGCTGCGTCAGGGATTCCATCCCACCATCTCATTCTCTATCGTCTTTTTCTTCTTTTGCCCTCCATCCTTCCCAGCATGAGGCTCTTCTCCAGGAAGTCCTTCCTTCTCCTTAGGTGGCCAAAGTCTTTGAGTTTCCTCTTCAGGATCTGGCCTTCTAAAGAGCAGTCAGGGTTGATCTCCTCTAGGACTGGTCGCCTTGCAGCCCAAGGGACTCGCAGGAGTCTTCTCCAGCACCATAGTTCAAAGGCTTCAATTCTTTGGTGCTCTTCCAGTAATGAAACACCCACAATTTAAGGAGGGAAGATGTTCAACTGACTGTGTTGGACTAAGACCCAGGAGATTATCTTTGATCCACTATCAAACATAGGAATTCCATGGCTGACGTTGTGTCAGTCATTCTCTCTTAGACCTCCATACCTTGCGCATTGTGGGCATACAAGCCAGGGAGATCTCTACAAAGACAGTCTTGAATTCCTGAAGAAAGAGATAATCTATTCAGGCAGAAGTGGACCTCTTGAACACAGGATCCTTCAAACATGGATGAAAGCTTGAGAAAGCATGCTGACACTGCCACCTGGCGGCCAGTCAAGTGACAAGAAGTACTTTAGGAGGCAGAGACCATAAGATTTTACTGAATAAATATGAAAAGAGTTACAGAGAAAGAGATACCAATTCATGTTCTGTCAGCTCAGCAGGTGGACCAAGAAGCACACCCCTCCAGGAGGACTTTGAAAGTTCTTACTACCTGGGGGCTTTTTAATATTTTAATATTTTTTCTTAAGAGGCAGGGAGCCTAAACAATAACATCTGGAAATGGCTGGGCACCACATGTTGTTAGGGACATCAGACAAGTAAGCCCTCAGCCAGGTATATTATTAATAAGACAGGTTCCTCAGTTGGCACCATCTGGAAGTAATATTCGGTCAATAACTTCAGAAGCCAAATAAGTGACTTTTTGCTAAGAATGTTTTCATGGGCAATTGTTTCTTAGCGTGCCGCTCTCTAGCGCCCTCTCTGCACAAAGGGTTGAATTAGGGGGCTCTGGCTGCCCTCTATCTTAATTGTTGTAATAAGTAGGAATAAAAGGCTCACAGACAAAAATAACATGTCGACATAACCTACAAAAGATTACGCTCTTCATTTTTTGCCTATCCATATTTATGAACTTTCAGCTTCTAGCAAACTCCTAGATCGAGGTCCCCCCTTTCACATGTGTTCTAGTTGTTCCCAACCCTTGGGGGGGCAGTGTTCATCTTCGTTTCAAAGCTGAAGAGCCAGCGCTGTCCGAAGACGTCTCCATGGTCATGTGGCCGGCATGACTAAACCCCAAAGGCACACGGAATGCGCTGTTCCCTTCCCACCAAAGGTGGTTCCTGTTTTTCTACTTGCATTCTTATGTGCTTTCAAACTGCTAGGTTGGCAGAAGATGGGAGCTCACTCCGTTATGTGGTGCTGGGGATTCGAACCACCGAACTTCTCAGGATCTTAGCAACTGAGCCACCGCATCCCTATCAAACTCATACAACTCACTTTATACACCTCCTGCATGTTAACTTCAATTTCCTTCCCTCTCTTCTCCTTGGGGGATAATCCCCTTCTTTTCCAAAATTTCCAATTCTCCACTAGCTGCAGATTATCTCTTCCCTCCATCTCTATCTCATTTTCCTCCTATTTGCCTTAATGTTTATAAGGATCTACTTTTCTGTGCTTCAAAGTCCTTCCAATTATATTCCCACGAAGCAAAGCTCTTTAGAACCTAAATTAGCCATTTCTCCCAGGGCAAAACTCTTTTCTTTTCACCTATTCTTATAACGGAGCTCCAAAAGATCAAATGTAAAACTTCTCTTAGTAGCTTAGATGGGAACAATCTAAAACAATGATTTTTCGGAGGATGTTTGACCCCTTTCAAACCCACATTCCCAAAAATCTACCCAAGAGGAAAGCATGAAGAATTGTATTAGAATAGCACAGCACAGCACAGAACAGAACAGAATGAGATTAAGACAATAGAATGGAATGGAATGGAATGGAATGGAATGGAATGGAATGGAATGGAATAGAATAGAATAGAATAGAAGAAAAGAGAAGAGAAGAGAAGAGTTGGAAGGGACCTTGGAGGTCTTCTAGTCCAACCCCCTACTTAGGCAGGAAACCCTATAGCATTTCAGACACATGGTTATCCAACATCTTCTTAAAAACTTCAAGTGTGGGAGCATTTTCAACTTCTGGAGGCAAGTTGTTCCACTGATTAATTGTTCTAACTGTCAGGAAATTTCTCCTAAATTGCTTCTGTCCTTGATTAGTTTCCACCCATTGCTACTTGTTCCGCCCTCAGGTGCTTTGGAGAATAGTTTGACTCCCTCTTCTTTGTGGCAGCTCTTGAGATATCGGAACACTGCTATCATGTCTCCCCTGGTCCTTCTTTGCATTAAATTAGACATACCCAGTTCCTGCAATGGTTCTTCATATGTTTCAGCCTCCAGTCCCCTAATCCTCTTTGTTGCTCTTCTCTGCACTCTTTCTAGAGTCTCAAGATCTTTTTATGTAGGTAGGTTGATGTTCTGACCCAGTTCCTAAATACGACAAGCACATGGTTTTTTTTTCTAAATGTTCCCTTTAATTAGGAGCACCAGCAACCCTGACAAAGTGTATATCTCTCTCACACACAGCAGGCTAACGAAATCTCTAAGTGCCCATGGAAAGCAAAGCTCGCTCCCTTTCCCCCTTTCCAATCCACCAAGGGTCTCTCTCATGCACCACACTAGTAACGGGCTTGTGCCCACTCTTTCTCCAGTAGCAGACACACACACACACACACACACACACCCTAAAGGTGTGCTCAGTTCCAGACAGGATTCAGAAGTTCAGACTATCGGTGGCTGACCGACAGGGAGATAAACAGTTGTCTGCCACACCTATTCATCTCCAGCCCTTGCCTTTTATCTCTGCTTAGTTAATAGCGGTTAGCAGCAGTGACTCTTCCATGCCGAGGACTGGCTCGTAGAGTCCCACTTCTCTCCTCTCCTCTGCCTTCTGTGCCTCTGCACCAGACCCTCTTCTTCCTCATCCACGACTTCTGGACCTGGGGGCTGTTGACTTTCCATTTGGGGGCTGATGGGCGGCCCAGGTTATGCCTCTGTCTCTATCTCCGACAGCTCCATTCTCTCTTTCCTCTCTGGGTTCTCAGATTGCCTTGATGCTGGCTCCGACTCCCACTCCACCTCTTCATCTGATTCGGCTCCTGGAGGTGCTGGCAGCCGGCAGGCTACAACAATTGGTGCCTTTACTCTTAGACCAGGGGTCTCCAACCTTTGCAACTTTAAGTCTGAAGGACTTCAGCTCCCAGACTTCTCCAGCCAGCTTTGCTGGCTGGAGAAGTCTGGGAGCTGAAGTCCTTCAGACTTAAAGTTGCAAAGGTTGGAGACCCCTGTCTTAGACAACCCGCAGCACCATCCGATGCTAAATAGCTGCAGCAGGCCTGCCGAATGATTTCAGCTGTGCAGGTCCCCTGAACGGAAAAAAAAGGGCACCCTTACTCATCAGAGGAGCTTCAAAGGTTCTGAGTTATAAATAAAGCCTCTTATAATTACTAAAGCTACAAGTAAGAATTATGTTTTCCCCCAATTACAGTTACAGTTTGCGCTATGCAGAGTCACGAGCTCTCTTTCTGCGGGTCACTCTTTATGGATTTCTCTCTGGCAGTTTTGAAGGCTTTCCTGGGCCCATAATTATTTCTGATAATAAATGTGCTTTATTGCATCACTTCAAGGCTCTTTAGGCAGGTGCTGGGACACTCCTGAAAACAGCCAGGAAGAAAAGGTGGAGGAAGCTCAACTTTGAGTTTGATTTAAAGGAGGTTTAATGTGATGGATGGATCTATATTTTTAGTGTTATCTCTCCATCCTTTTTATTTTTATTTTTTTATTTTATTTTATTTCGGATTTATATAACCGCACCCTCTCCCCAAAGGGACCTGGGGCGGTGCACAGGAAGTTAAAAAACACAACAATATCACAATATAAATAGTTAAAATCAAATTAAATAAATTATCCCTGTGCTAAAATTTAAAACGTTAAAACATAATCCCATTCAAACCCAATTAAAACAATTTATGATACAGACTGAAGGCTAGGTAAATAACTTAGGCCAAGCCGGCCTGATGAAACAGGAGTGTCTTTAATTTTTGGCGGAAGGAGCGGAAGTCCGTGGTTGTTCTGAGGTCGGGGGGTAGGTCGTTCCAGAGGGTTGGGCCCACCACAGAGAAGGCCCTTCCCCTGGGCGTTGCCCGCTGGCATTGCCTAGTGGACGGCACTCGGAGAAGTCCCTCTCTGTGGGAGCGGATCGGCCACAGGGATGTATGAGGTAGGATGCGGTCTCTTGTCTATTTATCTGCCTTAATTTCAACCGAGTACTTTTGCTACAGCAAACTTTATTCCCTCACTAATCCGTTGCTCTTTTCTTCCGCTTGTGGGTGGATATTTACCGGTAATGTGTTCAACTTCTGCATTTCCAACATGATTATTTATAATAGTTAATCAACTGAAAAATCACCATCGTTTGTCCAATCTATACAGAGTAATGTTACGCAGTGACATTACGTGATAATATCTTTTTATTTTATTTTATTTTATTAAATTTATACCCCGCCCTTCTCCTTGTTAGGACCCAGGGCGGCGCACAGGCATTATTAAAACCACAAAAATACAATAAATATCAATTTAAAATATATTAAATTAGATTAACCCGTGCTAAAACCCATGTTAAAAAACCTTCCCAAATTATAATTTATTTATTTTTTTAAAAAAAAAGTCAGGAACAGGGGGCTATCCTAGGCCGGCTTGTTGAAATAAATACGTCTTAAGACGTTGGCGGAAGAGACGGAGGTCCGAGATAGTGCGAAGGTCGGGGGGTAGGTCGTTCCAGAGGGCCGGGCCCGCCACAGAGAAGGCCCTTCCCCTGGGTGTCGCCAACCGGCATTGCCCCGTCGACGGCACCCGGAGAAGGCCCTCTCTGTGGGAGCGGATCGGACGAAGGGATGTATGGGGCAGGAGGCGGTCTCGTATATAGCTAGGCCCCGAGCCATGGAGCGATTTAAAGATGGTTGTCAACACCTTGAAGCGCACTCGAAAGGCCACAGGCAGCCAGTGCAGCTCGCGCAGGAGAGGTGTTACGTGGGTTTGCCTTGAGGCACCCATAATCACCCGCGCGGCCGCATTCTGCACTAACTGTAGCTTTCGAGTGCACCTCAAGGGGAGCCCCATGTAGAGAGCGTTGCAGTAATCCAGCCGGGATGTCACAAGCGCTTGAGTGACTGTGCGAAGGGCTCCCCGGTCCAGTAAGGGGCGCAACTGGCGTATCAGGCGTACCTGATAGAACGCCCCCCTGGCCACGGCCGCCACATGGTCCTCCATGGACAGCCGGGAATCCAGGAGGACGCCCAAGTTGCGCGCCCTCTCCACGGGGGCCAGTTGTTCGCCCCCAATGGCCAGTGTTGGACTTAACTGGCTGAACCGGGGTGCCGGAAACCACAGCCACTCGGTCTTGGACGGGTTGAGTTTGAGTTTGTTACTACCCATCCAGATCCGTACGGCCTCTAGACACCGGGACAGCACTTCGACGGCATCGTTGGGGTGGTTTGGGGTGGATATGTACAACTGAGTGTCATCAGCGTACAGATGGTATTCCACCCCAAAACCACGGATGATCTCGCCCAGCGGCTTCATATAGGTGTTGAACAGAAGGGGAGAGAGGACCGACCCCTGAGGGACCCCACATATGAGGGGCCTCGGGGACGACCTCTGCCCTCCTGCCAACACCCATTGCGACCGACCAGAGAGGTAGGATGAGAACCACCGTAGAACGGTGCCTCCCAACCCCAACCCCCCCAATCGGTGCAATAAGATACCATGGTCGATGGTATCAAAAGCCGCTGAGAGGTCTAATAGGACAAGGATAGAGGAACAACCTCTATCCCGTGCCCTCCAGAGATCATCAACCAACGCGACCAATGCCGTCTCGGTGCTGTGACCGGGCCGGAAGCCGGACTGGCGCGGGTCTAGATAATCAACTTCCTCCAGATGTCGGATCTTCAAAAAGATCAATAAATGACATGGAATGGTTTTAGGTCTCTGCATTCTTTGAAAAGGGTTCAGAAGTAGGTTAAAGTTGGTTAATCAGCCACGACTTTTAAGCTTCTGCAAATGTCATCCCCAGCATATAACATGTATATACTGTTGTTACTGTCTAGCCCCATCTAGTGGCCGGAGGGACAAATATGCCCCAACATATGATCTTTATATACTGTTGTTGTTCTCTAGCCCCATCAACTGGCCGAAGAGACAAATACCAAGTATGTTGTTTGAAGCTGATCCAACCTCTTTACCCATCAGCCCTCACTCTCAGAACTATCCCTTGAGTGAGGGTTCCTTGCCTGCCTCCCTAAAAGAGGCCATGGTGAGGCCCCTCCTCAAGAAGCCCTCTTTGGATCCAGCTTTATTAACCAACTATCGTCCAGTCTCCAACCTTCCCTTCCTGGCGAAGGTTGTTGAGAGTGTGGTGGCACAACAGTTTCCCCGTCATCTGGAGGAAATTGATTATCTAGACCCGCGCCAGTCCGGCTTTCGACCCGGGCATAGCACCGAGACGGCATTGGTCGCGTTGGTGGATGATCTCTGGAGGGCCAGAGATTGGGGTTGCTCCTCCATCCTGGTTCTGTTAGACC
Organism: Rhabdophis nuchalis; assembly: GCA_039707465.1. Taxonomy (NCBI): domain Eukaryota; kingdom Metazoa; phylum Chordata; class Lepidosauria; order Squamata; family Natricidae; genus Rhabdophis; species Rhabdophis nuchalis. The sequence continues at coordinate 7,293,120 of CM077651.1, read as the reverse complement.
TCTCGGCGGCTTTCGATACCATCGACCATGGTATCCTATTGCATCGGCTGGGGTGGTTGGGGGTGGGAGGCACCGTTCTGCGGTGGTTCTCCTCCTACCTCTCTGGCCGATCGCAATTTGTGTTGGCAGGAGAGCAGAGGTCGACCCCGAGACCCCTCACATGTGGGGTGCCTCAGGGGTCGGTCCTCTCGCCTCTCCTGTTCAACACATACATGAAGCCGCTGGGCGAGATCATCCGTGGTTTGGGGGTAGAGTATCATCTCTACGCTGATGATACTCAGCTGTATATATCTACCCCAAACCACCCCAACGATGCCGTAGCGGTGATGTGCCAGTGCCTGGAAGCCGTGCGGATCTGGATGGGAAGTAACGGACTCAGGCTCAACCCGACCAAGACCGAGTGGCTGTGGTTTCCGGCTGCCCGATTCAACCAGCTGACTCCATCGCTGGCCATAGGGGGCGAACATCTTGCCCCTGTGGATGGGGCGCGCAACTTGGGTGTCCTCCTGGATACCCGGCTGTCCATGGAAGATCAAGTGACAGCCGTGGCTAGGAGGGCGTTTTACCAGGTTCGCCTGGTACGCCAGTTGCGCCCCCTATTGGATCGGGACGCCCTTCGCACAGTCACTCATGCTCTCGTGACATCCCGACTGGATTATTGCAACTCTCTCTAAATGGGGCTCCCCTTGAGGTGTACCCGGAGGCTTCAGTTGGTCCAGAACGCAGCCGCGCGAGCAATTATGGGCACCTCTAGGTTTGCCCACGTAACACCGCTCTTGCGCGAGCTGCACTGGCTACCTGTCGTCTTCCGGGTGCGCTTCAAGGTGTTAATTACCATCTTCAAAGCGCTCCATGGCTCGGGACCTAGCTACCTGCGGGATCGGATCCTGCCCCATACATCCTCACGGCCGATTCGCTCCCACAGAGAGGGACTTCTCCGGGTGCCGTCCACTAGACTTTGTCAGCGGGCGACGCCCAGGGGAAGGGCCTTCTCTGTGGCGGGCCCAGCCCTCTGGAACGACCTTCCCCCCGATATCAGGACAACCACGGACCTCCGCTCCTTCCGCTTAAAATTAAAGACACACTTTTTTCGCCTGGCCGGCCTTGGGTAGTCTCTTTTAGGTTAGGGGTTTTAGGGGTATTTTTAGTTTAGTTTATGGGTTTTAGCGCAGGATCAATTTAATCCATTTTTAATTTTGTATTTTGTATTTTGTCTGTGGTCTTATTTGTATTTTTAATTGCCTGTGCCCCGCCTCGAGTCCCCTTGGGGAGAGAGAGCGGGATATAAAATTAAATTATTATTATTATTATAAGTGCATGCTGGGAAGCCAGACTCCATTTCCTTTAGCATTTGGAGAAGGCAGAAGCACAAAGAAGAATCCATCTTCATCTGTGACACATGGTCATCCAAGGACCAACCCACATCCCACACCTAGAGCATCGCTGGTAAAAATTAAATTCCTTGTATTTATTCATGGTTATGTTCAGCAGTAACTTAAAACTGCCTGTCTTGTATTTGGTTCTCATTGTATGTATCCCTGTTTTCCCCAGATTTACCCTATCCTGTTCTTCCAATAAAGCCTCCAGATCTACAAACACGGTCTGTTTTATTGGAGGATAGGTGGGTTTAGCTGCATGTCGAGCTGCACTCAGACTAACATATAGTGAGGACACAACAGCAAATGCCTGACTATTTTTTTAATTTATATTTATATTTATATCGAATTTATACCCCGTACCTTCTCCTAAAAAAGGACCCAGGGCGGCGCACAGGCAATATTAAAACAATACATATATACAAAAATAAATTATTTTAAAAACTATTATGACCCTGTGCTAAAACCCTCTAATTAAAATTTATAGCAGTAAAAGTCAGAATCGGAAGGTTATGCTAGGCCGGCTTGTTGAAATAGGAGCGTTTTGAGACATTGGTGGAAAAGGCAGAGGTCCGAGATGGTGCGTAGTTCAGGGGGGCAGGTCATTCCAGAGGGCAGGGCCCGCCACAGAGAAGGCCCTTCCCCTGGGTGTCGCCAACCGGCTTTGCCCAGCCGACAGAATGCCCTCTCTATGGGAGCGGATCGGTCGAAGGGATGTATAGGGCAGGAGGCGGTCTCGTATGTAGCTAGGCCCCGAGCCGACTAAAGAGACCATTGCTTTAAGCAAACTTTTAATAAAGCAGGGGACTCTCTTTTCACTCTTACTTGGAAGTTTGCAAAAGTCTGATGCTGACATACATTTCAAAGCACTCAATTATAAAGCATGCACAACACTGAGAGATAGATAGAGGTAGTCCACAGCCTATGGCCACAATTCAGCCCAACATTTCTGTTGTCAAGTTAAACCTTTAAGTACGTTTTGCCGCATTTTACCACCTTTCTTGCCTCGGTTATTAAGCAAGCCACTGCAGTTGAAAAGTTAGTCACTTGATTGTTAAGCTAATCTAGCTTCCCCGTTGACTTGGCTTGTCAGAAGGTCACAAAAGGGGATCATATGATCTGGCGACACAGCAACGGTCATAAGTATGAACCAGTTGCCAAAACCCTGAATTTTGAGCATATGATCAGGAAGATGCTGGAAATGTGGCCAGCATGATTAATCATTGAGGTTGTTCGTTTCATGCCAAAGTGGTACCTATGTATCTACTCACATGTGCATGCTTTCGAACTGCTAGGTGGGAACGAGCTGGGACAAGTAATGAGAGTTCATAATTGTGAAAAATAGTCATAAGTCATTTTTTTCAATGCTGTTGTAACTTTGAATGGTCCATAAGCAAATTGTTGTAACTCAAGGATTACCTGTACTTTCATTTTGATGTGGTTGTGTGCAAGTATGCATGTTTATATGTGCATACTTGCATATAAGAAGAAATGCATTTTCTGTCAGGCCTGCAGCCCTCTTTTCTTTTAGCTCTTTGGCCTGCCACACTTTCTATTATTCTACTATGCAATTTTCTATTGTGGGAAAATGAGAGGGAGGATTGTACAGAGTTAGATGATATGTAGCCATAACAAAATTCTTTCTAGAAAGCCAAGGCCATCATTTGTCTTTGCACTTCTGCACCTGACCGGAACTGGATGGGTGGAACTGCCAGCATGGCAGTGAGAGATTGGACCATGGGATGGACCTGTGGGTGTGGGGGAAAGATCTTGAACGTTCAACTTGGTGTGGAAAACTGGGAAACTGTCAGATTTGGGTTTTCCCAGATGTGCCAACATGGCTCTCTTCATCAATTGGAACTTTGAGGAATCCTTTGCCTCAGACTCCGATTTACTTTTGGATACTATTTGGAATTCTGACATTTTCTTTTTTGCATTTTAAAGTTTAAGATCTTCTACAAACATAGACTTTCTCCCTTTTTCCCCTTCAGCAAAGACGAATCTGCTACTGGCACCATTCCTACATAATTCCCATGTCACTTAATTGGTTAGAAGATCAGTCAGCTACCAAAAATTAACCTATTGGTACTGCTCAGCAAAAAAAAAAAAATTTCAGACACACGAAGAGTTGCTGTGATTATAATTTTAGAGAATTTGCATGCTGCTTATTCCCTCACTGGTTGAGGATGGCTCATAGAAATGCAATTAAAATACAGTTTAAAGCAAATCTTAACAATGACGGTTATAAAACAGCAACGATCAAAACAAATAAAAGAGCTAACATTAAAATTAAAAGTACAGTCATTAAAAATAGTATCAATGGCCACTTAAACAATAGAATTTGGGTTAAAACAAGACCTTGATGGAATACCCAACTTGTCTTTTGCAGGAACAAAGGAAATGAGTATTTTGAAGCCGGTGAGATCTCCCTTAAATTAAATCTTTAAATCAAATGTAGCTTTTTCTTGGGCAACTGTATAATCACAGAACGGGGGGAAATAGAAATTACTTTACAGGTGATGTTTGAATGTCTTGGAATCTGTAGTTTTGCAATGTGAGTGACTAGAAATGTAGGTATACCAGGAATTCTTCACAATGATGATCAAGACCTTATTCTACATTTTTCAATTGTTCTCTGCTTTTCAGATTTATGGGAACAAATTGAGCTCCATAAAATTGGAGGGCAGAACAGAATTGAAAAGGTAAATTAAGGATTGGCTGTTGTGGACTGGAAGATGATCCACCGTTAATATGAAATCTCAGCTTCTCATTTTAAAAAGATGATACTTTAATACGATTCAGTTCCTTAACTGAAAATTCAACTTAATTACCTTACTTAACAGCTTTCTTTGAACAGAAATGTAAGATTGGGTGATTGAAGATAATCATTCCCATTTATTAAGTTATTCCAATTATTTATCTTGTTAGAAACATCAAGAAAAGGTTGAGGATAGTCAACAGTTCCAGTAAAATTAACAGTTTTAAGAGAATTCTCCCTATTCCTACATTTGGGTTGACAATAGTATTGCATTCTTGAGGGACAGATAAGTTAACCTACGAATTTTGAATGTCAGAATAGTTGGAAGGGACCTTGGAGGTCTTCTAGTCCAACCCCGTTCAAGCTAGAGACTTTATACCATTTCAAACAAATGGTTGTCCAATCTCTTATAAAAAATCTCCAGTGTTGGAGCACCCATAATTGAATTGAATTTTGAATTTATTCGATTTGTTAACCGCACCAATCTCCGTCGAGATGGACTCTGGGTGGTGCACAGGACATTAAAATTTACAATAAATAACAATATACAATAATTAAAAAGAAATTAAATAGAAAACCTGTGCTAAAATTCCCATTATAAAACCTATCTAATTTGGCTGAAGCTCTATTGTTCTAAAATTCAAGTTCTACGCCAGTCCAGCTTGCTGAAAAAGAAGAAGAAGAAGAAGAAGAAGAAGAAGAAGAAGAAGAAGAAGAAGAAGAAGAAGAAGAAGAAGAAGAAGAAGAAGAAGAAGAAGAAGAAGAAGAAGAAGAAGAAGAAGAAGAAGAAGAAGAAGAATTCTGAAGGCACACTGTTCCACTGATTAATTGTTCTATCTGTCAGGAAATGTATCTTTATTTCTAGGTTGGTTCTTTCCTTGATTAGTTTCCACCCATTGCTTCTTATCCTGCCTTCAGGTGCTTTGGAGACTAGCCTGACTCCCTCTCCTTTGTGGCAGCTTCTTAGAAATTGGAAAATTGCTATCATGTCACCCGAGTCCTTCTTTTCATTAAACTAGACATAACCAATTCCTGATTGTTTTATCTATCTATCTATCTATCTATCTATCTATCTATCTATCTATCTATCTATCTATCTATCTATCATCTATCTATCTATCTATCTATCTATCTACCTATCATCTATCTATCTATCTATCTATCTATCTATCTATCTATCTATCTATCTATCTATCTATCTATCTATCTATCTTATTAAACTAAGAAAGATTTGCAATAGTGGTGAATATCTATAGCTCAGGTGTAGGATGAGGGTGAAGGTTCATTCTCCAGACTTGTGGGTTGGTTTCTGAAGTTTCATTAGCAAGCTAGGTACATTTTAAGGGGAGTTTAGGAGATGTCAATGTTGATGTTCTTCTGTTTATATGGGCTTCAGGTATGGGTATGTCAAGCGAGCTTCTTGTGATGGTCTTGTGATAGGGAGGTTACATCAGGTAAGGGTCATTGGGAGGTGAACTGCTGGTTGGGGGGGGAGTTGTGTGGTTTGGTTAAGGGTCAGTATTGTCTCTAGTTGGCTGTGTGGTTAATGTTGCAGCCTGCCAGCGGCCAGCACAGCTGGTGGCACACTTAGACAGTGAGGAGGCTGTGGAGGAACATGGGCCAGTCCCGGATTTTGGGGAAGGCCCTGATGAGTGCTATGTGTCAGAGGCAGATATGGGGCCAGAGCAGTTATCAGCTGCCTTCGGAGTTGGACATCAGTGGGGCAGAAGAACAGCTGGAGCCTGTTCCCAGGGTGCGCATGTGCAGAGCTGCCAGGAGAAGGAAACAGCTAAGGAATAAGGGCCAACTCGGGAGCAAAGGCACAGGTGGCTGGTGAATGGTCCTTCCCATAGGAATAAAGAGGAGCGAAAGGGGAGGGGACTTTGCAGAAGACAATGAGTTCAATTCATGAGGGTGAAGATCTGTTCCTGACTTCTTGCCAAGTAATTGCTGCTACAGCATGGAGTTTGGAAGATGTCAGCCTGGCAACTCTCCAAGCCTGATAAAAGTCTGTAGTTGTGAAATCTCTTGAAAGACTGTTGGCTGGGACTTTGTTGGAGAGGAATTCCCTTTAACCTAAATAAAATGGGTTTTTATCAGGATGTGGAGTCTGCTTCACGATCTTGGGAAGCCTAGGTCAGAACAGTTGATTTGAATCCTGGGGGGGTACATAGCCTAGTTGTAGGTCAATGTGTCTGTTGATGGAATTGCTTGTGGAGCGCCAGGCTTCAATGGATTCATAAACATGGTGGGTAGTAGCCTGACTGATTATTTTTGTGTTGTTCCCATCAAACTGGAGCTGTTTGGCGTTAGTGTGGGTAGAGATTAAGAAATATTTTTAAGAAATCCAACATTTTCCCTTTTATTTATGGCTCGACTAAAACCATAGGCTAAACAGCAAATGGCTATGAACTCAAACATGTATTTACACAATAATTTATCTAGATTGCCCTATTTATTTTCTAGTTGTATACCATAAGCAGTCAGCATGTTGAACTATAGCTTAGCCACCGGTGTAAGATAAAATAAAACAACTTTCAGACTCGTAATGTGCAGCATTGATGCCTTTTAAATATGGCCTGAATTACTTCCATTGTTAGTTTATTGCATTCTAATTCTCTTTCTAAAAGAACTACACCATTTCTGGTGTTATTCATCATGCATTCTGAAATTGCATACATTCATTGTAGGAAGCATCTCAGCTTTCAACATGCTAAACTGGATTAAACACCTTTGGATGTTATTCCTGTATGGAAAACTGTGTTTTTAAGCAGCTCAATATGAAGCATATTTTTCCCCCAATAACAGCCTTCCTACAATATACCATGCTTCTATAGATACCATATTTTTTGGACTATAAGACGCACCAGAGTATAAGACCCACCAAGATTTTAAAGAGAAAAATAAGAAAAAAAGGACTCTGCAGGCCTCCCAAACTCTATGTGTGCTCCATTTTTGTAAAACATTGGCCCATTCTTTGTGAAAATAGGATACCCAGGGCAGGGTTCGGAAGGCCAAAAATGGCCATATTTGGTATATAAGACTCACCAACATTTCTACCCTCTTTTAGAAAGAAGAGAGGAGAGGAGAGGAGAAGAGAAGAGAAGAGAAGGAAGGGACCTTGGAGGTCTTCTAGTCCAACCCACTGCCTAGACAGGAAACCCTATACCGTTTCAGACAAATAGCTATCCAACATCTTCTTAAAGACTTTCAGTGTTGTGGCATTCACAACTTCTGGAGGCAACTTGTTCCACTGATTGATTGTTCTGTCAGGAAATTTTTCCTTAGTACTAAGTTGCTTCTCTCCTTGGTTAGTTTCCACCCATTGCTTCTTGTCCTGCCCGCAGGTGCTTTGGAGAATAGTTTGACTCCCTCTTCTTTGTGGCAGCCCCTGAGATATCAGAACACTGCTAGAAGATCTGCATTCCTCAATTTTGTGGTAATCTAGAATCTATCAATGAAGAAGACTGTATCCACACAATATAGTCTCGATATGGTTCATCTTTTGCCATTTGTGTACTTAGATGTATACCTGTATGGTCATAAATCATATCTTATTTTCAAAGAGATTTGCCATACAGATCATGGTTTTAAATATAGTTTATTTCACTAACATGGGGACGTTAATTCTGGTTCACCAGTAGAAATTAATTAGTATGGTTTGTTCACTCTAATTCATGATTGATGGGCAATCATTAGCAAAAAACACCTAATCACATTTACAAGGCAAAAGAAAATAGTATCGAGCATTAACCTTGAAAAGATGTGTGTGGGTGTAATTTTGAAACATATCTAAAAATGGAAGGAGGGCAAATATTTCCGCAAATGGAATAAAACTAACCATGAGTAAAATAACTAAAGGAACCAACAGTCATGGAATCCTATAGTTGTAAGATACCTTGAGCTTCATCTAGTCTGCCCCTTCTCCTCTTTTCTCAACAAGACAGGTTAAAAGGATCCCTCTGCTTGAAAAAGAAGTTACTTCCAGTTCAGGGCAATAGCTAAAAAGGCCTAATTCCTGTGTAAATGAGATTGATGCTACAGAGAACCTGCAGTATTCACACAAAGAGAGTTGGGCGTTGCGGACCAAATACAAGTTGAATTGTGTGATATCCAGCAACTATTCCAGAAGGCTAAGTTCAGATGCCAAGTCAGTTTACAAGTCTGTGAGAAATAAGGTAAAGGTTCACCTCGCACTTATGTGTTAGTCATTCCCAACTTTAGGGGGCAGTGCTCATCTCCTTCTCAAAGCCGAAGAGCCAGCGCTGTCCGAAGATGTCTCCGTGGTCATGTGGCTGGCATGACTAAATGTTGAAGGCGCATGGAACGCTGTTATCTTCCCACCAAAGGTGGTTCCTATTTTTCTACTTGCGTGCATTTTTACGTGCTTTCAAACTGCTAGATTGACAGAAGCTGGGACACGCTCCCACAGAGAGGGTCTCCTCAGGGTGCCGTCGATCGGGCAATGTCGACTGACGGCACCCAGGGGGAGAGCCTTCTCTGTGGCAGGACCAACCCTGTGGAACGACCTACCTCCTGAAATCCGCACCATTCCTGACCTCCGCCTCTTTCGCAAATGTCTTAAGACTCACCTCTTCCAACTAGCCGGCCTTGCGTAACCCCAATACTGCCAGTTGTAAATGGGGATTTAAAATGGTTATAACACAGGTACCTAATATCTCTGTATTTTGTATATATTGATTTAATTCTATGTTCGCCGCCCCGAGTCCCTTTGTGGTGAGATGGGAGCGGGTTATAAATATGAAAAATAAATAAATAAATAAATAAGTAACGGGAGCTCACTCCATTACGTAGTGCTAGGGAGTCGAACCACTGAACTGCTGACCTTTCTGATTGATAATCTCGGTGTCTTAGCTACTGAGCCACTGCATCCCACAAGAGAAATAAGCTTATCACCATTTTAAAGAAAACAATATTGAATTCAACAATATTTTAAAACAGCAGCGAGGTTAGATCTGAGCAGTAAAAACAGCCTAGTCAAGAAAAAAGGCTGCAGCCAATGAATCTGTAAAATTATATTTCCCATATATCAAAGGTCAAAAATCTTTCATAAGGCAAGCAGACCAGGTTAAGGTGGGAGATAATGCCCTTCCCAAGATTCTGCATCACAGACTGGAAATAATGGCTGCTTTTTAAACTTTTTTTTTTAAAGACAACAATATAAGTTGTTGTCTTTCCAAGGTCACTTTTGAATGACAGTGTCCTAATCTATACTACCAGTCATGTCCCATGTTTAAGAATTTGAACATTGATTAAAATGGGTCAAGTAACACAGGACCCACATATTCATATGAGAACAGGTCAAAAGGCACAGTAACCAGTACTTTGAAATTTTGGAGAAGAAATAGAACAGAGTAGAGTAGAGTAGAGTAGAGTAGAGTAGAGTAGAGTAGAGTAGAGTAGAGTAGAGTAGAGTAGAGTAGAGTAGAGTAGAAGAGAAGAGAAGAGAAGAGAAGAGAAGAGAAGAGAAGAGAAGAGAAGAGAAGAGAAGAGAAGAGAAGAGAAGAGAAGATTAGAGTTGGAAGGGACCTTGAAGGTTTTCTAGTCCAACCCCCTGATTACACCACTTCAGACAAATGTTTATCCAACATCTTCTTAAAGACTTCCAGTGTTGGACCATTCACAACTTCTGGAGGCAAGCTGTTCCACTGATTAATTTTTTTTAACTGTCAGGAAATTTCTCCTTAGTTTTAAGTTGCTTCTCTCCTTGATTAATTTCCATCCATTGCTTCTTGTCCTACCCTCAGGTGCTTTGGAGAATAGTTTGACTCCCTCTTCTTTGTGGCAGCCTCTGAGATATCGGAAGACTGCTATCATGTCTCCCCTAGTCCTTTTTATTGAACTAGACATACCCAGTTCCTGCAACCGTTCTTCATATGTTTTAGTCTCCAGTCCCCTAATCCTCTTTGTTGCTCTTCTCTGCACTCTCTCTAGAGTCTCAATACCTTTTTGACATTGTGGTGACCAAAACTGAATGCCGTATTCCAAGTGTGGCTTTACCAAGGCATTATTTTGGATAATTTATTTTCCTTCTACCTACAACCGTCTTCCTATGACTTTCTATAACTTTCAAGCAAGAATAATAGACTCCTAAATATCAGTATTTTGAATTTGGGGTTGTTGGGGTTTTTTTTTTGTAACATTTGTCTGAAGCAAACAATATAAGCTGCATTGAATTAAAATTGATATTGTCTGAGAAAGTCCCTTAGATCTATTTGTGAGCCCACAGCTGAACATTAGTGGTGGTATTCAGCTGGTTTGGATCGGTTCAGGCGAACCGGTAGCAGACATTTTGAGTAGTTCAGAGAACTGGCACATACCACCTTTGGTTGAACCCGCCCTCCCATCCCTGTCCCATATTTCCCTGTACACAACAGAGTGGATTGCCATGCCTCAGCTAAGCTAAAAAAAACAGCTCTGGTGTCAACACCAAGGGTGGTCTTTGAGTGCTTTGCACACATCAGAAGCACTCTCTCATACAACTAGTAGGAAAAGTTTTGGAATCCCACCACTGCTGAACATGTACCCTTTCTCACATCTATCCAGATTATTTTTCTTCAGGGGCTATGAAAAAGACTCTAATACTCACTCAACTTTTTCTCAGTCCACAATAAATCAAACTTCTCAAGTATGTTCTTATTTTATTAAAGGGAAAAAAATTCTGCTGCCTGGATGTACAAATCAGGCAGGGAATTTTCGTCCAGCTTTACATTTCCTAATCACATCCTCTACTGGTCCATCAAGTAAGGTCAGCCAATATCTCTTCTGGATAGACACGGCATCATACTATCCTGCAAACTATATGAACAGCAACAGTCTAAATAATCTGAGCAACGGATACTTTTGAAATGTGCTGGAATATTAGTAGTTCGGGCTGGCAGTTGGGCTGTTGGTTTGAGCTCCAAGCTTGGCAATTTGGTTGCAAATGTTTCATCACCATTCGAAGAGACATCGTTGGTGCGATTTGAGTTGTGCTCATCTGTCCAAACACAGGTCTTTAAATATTTTTATATGAGAGGCAAATTAGTCTGAATGTTGTTTGTTTGGATATTTCTGAGTCATGGACTGATTTGATTGGTTGCCTGTGCTATAGCTATAGTCTTTGGTTTTTAAATACCTTCAATGGATAATTAAAACTGTAGAAAAAACAATAGGTACCAACCTGCCTTCCTTTGAGGTCATGTATACTGCACGAGTCAAAAAGAAGACTGTGAAACCCCTCACATCCTGGATATGAATTGTTTCAATTTCTACCATAATTCCCACAACACTGTCAATAGTTTACTAAGAATGTATTACTATCTATGTCTATCTATGTCTATATTACTATCTATATCTATGTCTCCCCACTTATGACTATAACCATGTTGCTTGTATCTTCCAATTTATATTGTTTTTTACTGTTTCCTAGTATGTTTTGATAGCTTATTAGTAACCTTGACCTTCACTAAGTGCTGTATCTTTTTATTCTTGATGAATGCATTTTTATTCTCCTTATGTACACTGAGAGCATCTGCACCAAAGACAAATTCCTTGTGTGTCCAATCCCACTTGGCCAATAAAGAATTCTATTCTAGGCCACTGCACACCAGAACAACAAGACACAAGGACAGTTTTCCCCCATGGCATCACTCTGCTAAACAACTAATTCCCACAACGCTGTCAAACTATTTAGTAAGACTGTAGTACCATTATTCTTCTCATCTTTCCTATCACCTATCTCCTTTTCTACTTATGACTATAACTGTTGCTTGTATCTTTACAATTTATATTGTTTTAGTTAGTTTCCTAGTATGATTTATGTTGATTTCTTATTTCCCATCCTATGACTATCACTAAGTGTTGTATCTTATGATTTATGATGAATGTATTTTTATGATGACTATGGTCATGATTTATCACTTGTAGCTTTTATGTACAATGTGAGCTTATGCACTGAAGACAAATTCCTCGTGTGTCCAATCACACTTGGCCAATAAAGAATTCTATTCTATTCTATTCTATTCTATTCTGTTCTGTTCTGTTCTGTTCTGTTCTGTTCTATTCTATTCTATTCTATTCTACCTGTGTGGATACTTTTGTTAATGGTATAGCATTCACAATGCTTCTGATTACCTTTTTACAGTAAGTACAGATGCTCCTTGACTTACAACAGTTCGTTTAAGTGACTACTCAAAGTTACATCAATACTGAAAAAAGTGACTTAGGATCGTTTTCATACTTATGACCATTGCAGTATCCTTGTGATCATATGATCAAAATTCAGACTCTTGGCAACGGGCTCATTTTTATGATGGCTGGGAAAGGCAGATTCATTTAACAGCCATATTACTGACTGAACAACTGCCGTAATTTGCTTAACGGTGTCAAGAAAAGTCCTAAAATGGGTTTCCGGTTCCGGCTCCAGCGGTGACGGGCGAGCCTGGGGCTCGCTCGCCGCTTTGTTGCCTTTTCTGCCCCCCCACGGGGGCGAGACACTCCGGTTACTGGAGGTCTCCCGTAGGGTCGGCTCGGAGGAGACGTTCCTCCTCACGGCGGTGGGGAGAGCGATCCCCTCCGCGACCTAGGTGAGGAGGAACATGCTGCGGGGGGTTCTCCCTTCGCCAATGGCTGTCGGCGCCATTCACTTCAATGTAGAGGGCTGAGCGGAAGAGATCGGAAGGCTTGCCGAGGCTTCAGCTGCGAGGGAGAGTGAGTTTTAAAAAGACTTTTTTTTCCTTGCTGCCAGCCAGGCTGAATGGACTGGGAGGGGGTGTTTGTTTTCAAAAAAAAACCCTCGGACTTAAGCGGCACTTTAAAATGGCTTCTCTGGAAGAGAAAGCGGAAATCTTAAATCCGGAATGTCTCTAACAAGGGAAAGTGGTATGCGGCTACTTGCAACATTGTGTCTAGGTCTGGCTGGTTAAAAAAATTTATTTTTCTACTCTCTCCTCTGGGCTCTGAGATGGGCGGTGGAAAGTGGCTTTTCTTTGTCCCTGCCTGACTATTTTAACTATGGAAAATTCCCAGCATCTCTTTACAATTGGGACTCTCTCTGGATATTAATGAAGAATTTTTTTCTTGTTGGATTTGTGGTTCCTTTCTGGATTACCTTCGCTATTATAACTATTGAGTTGGAAAATTGTCTCTCTCTTGGTTCCTGAATTTTACAACGTTTCAACCTTGATCTGAACTTTTGGCTCCCGGTTAGTCTCACCAGCCCCACCCTGAAAACGCCATTTTGGTGGCACTGATTCTAACAGTTAAGATGGCTCAAGAAACAGCACTGACAAGTTTAGAACAACGGATGGCTTCTCTTGAAACTGTTATACAAACTTTGGTTCAAGAAATTCAGGCCCAGAGGGCAGAAAACATCATTTTCAAGAAGGAGCTATTGGACACACGGAAGCAAGTGCTGGAAATCACACAGAAGACTGAAGAATTGGAAGGGGGGCTGGTGGGGGTTAAGGGAGAGATTAAAAATGTTACTAAAGAGGTTGAGGAAACAAGTGGGCATGTGTCTAGGATTGATATGGAAAGAATGACATATTTTTTGAGATTTCAGAATGTTTTTGAACAACCTGGTGAATGCCTCCCTGATCTTATGAGCACAATTTTAGCAGACTATTTACAAAAACCTAAAGATGAGATCAGGGGGGACATTGACCTAGCCTATAGAATTAACTCAGCATATGCCAGGATAAATGAACTGCCTAGAGAGATACATGTGAAATTTGTTAGAAGGTCAACCAGAGAGGAAATCTTGAAGGCGCAGAGAGGGAACCCTTTAATTTACCAACAAAAAACGGTCACTATCTTGAAGCAGATTCCTAGAAAGATTCGAGAAGCAAGGAGGAAATTTTCCTTCTTGTCTAAAATTTTATTTGATCATGGGATTTGGTTCAAGTGGGTGACACCCGAAGGGATGCTGGTGTTCTGGGAAGGAGGAAGAGTGAGGATTAAAACAGTTGCTGAGGCGGAAGCCTTTCTTAAAAAACATTCCTCTGCCCTGGGGGAAGACCCAGGGGGGACGGAGGGGGCCACGGCCCCGCCCGCTGGGGGCCAGGGGGGAGAAAAAGAAGATACAATAGCCAAGAGACTTAGATCGAAAAAATAACTTTGCCTTGATTTTTCTGAACAATTTTGCATGATATTTTCTGGATTTTTTGTAAATGTCTGACAGCATGGAACTGAGAATTTAGGTATATGTACTTGCTTTTACCTTGTAGTGTTATGAAAAATGTTTTTTTTGTTATTTTTCTATTGTGTATTTTGAGGTCTCGGAAGGGCCGACGACTCTGACGTGAATGCTCTCAAAATTTCTTTGTATCCCTTACCCTATCCTATAGAAAAAATGTAAAACCAATAAAACTTTTTCAATATAAAAAAAAAAAAGTCCTAAAATGGGGCCAAACGGACTTAACAAATCTTTCAGTGAATCCGAAAAAAAATTAGAGAAATTAGAAGGAAGTATTCCTTCTTGTCTAAGAAATTATATGAGAAAGGAATTTGGTTCAAGTGGTTGTTGCCAGAAGGAATGTTGATATTTTGGGAAGGGGACAGGGTAAAAATTAAAACATTAACCGACGCGGAGAGGTTTATCAAAAAAACATTCCTCCCAGCTGGGAGGTGAAGATGGGGGAACAGAAGAAGCGATGGCCCCGCCTGGAGACAGGAGGGAAGAGTCAATTGCGAAAAGACTCAGGTCTCAAAAATGATTTTATTTGAAAGCTTATTGTAACTGTTGATACACGAGAAAATGGCAAAGGAAAAAATGATTGATTATATTTATTTAATTTTATTTTTATTTTATTAAATTTATACCCCGCCCTTCTCCAAACGGACCCAGGGTGGCGCACAGGAATTTTAAAATACATACAAAATCAATAAAAAAATTAAAAAACTTATTTAATAACCGTCCTGTGCTAAAACCAAATTAAAATCCCCCAAAATTTAAAACTGTCTAAAATAGTCAATTGCAGAGGTTACGCTAGGCCGGCTAGATGAAAGAAATGTGTCTTTAGACACTGGCGGAAGAGGCGGAGGTCGGAGATGGTGCGAAGTTCAGGGGGAAGGTTGTTCCAAAGGGCAGGGCCCGCCACAGAGAAGGCACTTCCCCTGGGTGTCGCCAGACGGCATTGTCCAGCCGACGGCACCCTGAGAAGGCCCTCTCTGTGGGAGCGTATTGGTCTAAGGGATGTATGGGGCAGGAGACGGTATGGATTATAAGATGTAATTTTTCTATGTGCTTATCCTTTATTTTTTAAACTTGTATATTAATGAAGTTTTTGGCGAGGGACATCACCAACGGCAGGGAAGATGTCAAAATGTTATTTCACCTTGCACCTTTTTCCCTGTAAAAACTTGAAAAACCAATGAAATTCTTTTAAAAAATATATATCTTTCAGTGAGCATCAGAAATTTTGGGTTTAATTGTGGTCATAAATCAAGGACTATCTGTATGAAATGGCAGCATATGATTGGCAATTTTAAAAAGTCTGCATGTTACGTATGAATACTACAAGTTTTAATTATCAGAATCTCTTGCTTTCGATCATGTAATAAATATAGCTTTGTAGCATTCTGTTTAGTTTGAAGGGGAATAGTTGAACATTAGCGAAATGATCACAGCAAAATATACGTCTATGTTTTGTGAAATATTATAGCAATGCCTTTATTTAGTTGTTAAATAATTAATCTTGTTAACACTAGTAGGTCAAACATTATAAAATAACAAACATTAAATCAGAAATAACTTTGTTAGCAATGGAAGGTGAGAAACTAGTTTTTTTAGAAGTCCAAGAACAATCGAAACCTGAATGATATCATATTAAAAATGAACGCATCCATCTTTATTCAAACTTTCTATCGCATTATATTGGTTGCAATCCAAACTTTTTCCATAAAAGAACCAAATATTTCAGACTGAGTGATTACAAATAAAAGAAGAAAAGGCTGCGTTCTATGATCAACCAGCGGCATTAATGTGTAAAAATGAACTGGTATCAATAATTTACACTTATTTTATCTAGCAAGTTTAATATAGATTGCTTCTCTCATTAATCTCGGGAAAAAGCAGCTCAAGCTACCATTGTAATCTTAAAGTAATTTAAATAAGAAAAAAAGCAAACAAATGTAAAACAACATGCAGATAAGAGAAAGGGAAGGAAACGAAAGGGGGAGAAGAGACGAGAGGGAAGAGGGAAAGGAAAGGAAAGGAAAGGAAAAGAGGAGAGAAAAGGAATGGAAAGAAGGGAAGGGAAGGAGGAGAGGAGAGAAGGAAAGGAAAGGGGGAAAGGAAAACAGAGGAGAGGAAAGAAGGAAAGGAAAGGAGGAGAGGAAAGGAAAGGAGGAAAAGAAAGGAGGAGAGGAAGAAAGGAAAAGAGGAGAGGAGAGGAGGAAAGGAGAGGAGGAGAGGAGAGAGTGGAAAGAAGGGAAGGAAAGGAAAAGAGGAGAGGAGAGGAAAGAAAGGAAAGGAAGGGAAGGAGGAGAGGAAGAAAGGAAAGGAGGAGAGGAGGAAAGGAGAGGAGGAGAGGAGAGAGTGGAAAGAAGGGAAGGAAAGGAAAAGAGAAGAGGAGAGGAAAGAAAGGAAGGGAAGGGGGGGAGGAGAGGAGAGAAGGAAAGGAAAGGGGGAGAGGAAAAGAGAGGAGAGGAAAGAAGTAAAGGAAAGAAGGAAAGGAAAGGAGGAGAGGAGAGGATGGAAAGAAGGGAAGGGAAGGAAAAGAGGAGAGAAGAGGAATGGAAAGAAAGGAAGGGAAGGAGGAGAGGAGAGAAGGACAGTAAGACGGGGCGGTAGGCACGCTGATGCACTTATGCACGCCCCCTTTACGGACCTCTTAGAAATGGGGTGAGGTCAACGGTAGACAGTTTGAGGTTGAAGCTGTGAGGGTTTGTGGCTGTAACAACAGAGTCAGGTAGAGCATTCCAGGCGTTGACCACTCTGTTGCTGAAGTTGTATTTTCTGCAATCAAGTTTGGAGTGGTTTACCTTGAGTTTGTATCGCTTGTTTGCCTGTGTATTATTGTGGTTGAAGCTGAAGAAGTCATTGAGAGCCAAACGTTGTAGCAGACAATTTTGTGTACTAGGCTTAGATCGAACCACGGGTGGTGCAGTTCCAGATTGACCAAGCCCAAAATTTTGAGCCTGGTGGCATAAGCGATTCTACTGTGAGCAGAGGAGGGGAGGACTCTTCTCGTGAAGTACCTTTGGACCCGCTCAATCGTGTTAAATGTCTGATATATACTGTGGAACTAGGTGGAGAAAAATTCCTTAAAGCCAAATAGAGATGAGGACAATGAGATTATTATTCTTATGATTAGCTATGATAGCCTTCAAGTTGCAAGTTAACTGCTTAAATTCCACTGAAATTAATTGTAAAGAGAATGTGAGAAACAAGTTGTATCCAGTGATCCAGTGAAAATGAAATTGACTTTTTTGAAATGTGTGTAATTGCCTCTGGTTGCACATATTAAAACATCCCTGAATATTGCTACTATTCTGAATTACGAATGATCTATTGGTTATAGTTTCTGGGGGCTTTTATAAACTAACAAAAATAGTATATACACTGTCTTCTATTTAGCTAACTTCTCAGCTTCAGGATAAATCTCCTGGAACAATACAGAATTTTGATGAACTGTATGAGATATAACAGTGATGGCGAACCTATGGCACGGGTGCCACAGGTGGCACGCGGAAACATTTCTTAGGGCACGCAAGGTGTTGCCCTGTCAGCTCCAGTGCGCTTGTGTGCGCTGGCCAGTTGATTAAGGCCTTCTTTTGAGGCCATTTTTCGTCTTCTGGAGGCTTCAGGGAAGCTCCTGAAGCCTCTGGAGGTGGGGAGGTGGCTGTTTTCACCCTCCCCAGGCTCCTAGAAAGCCTTTGGAGCCTGGGGAGGGCGAAAAGAGCACTTCAAAAGCAGGGGGTCACGCACATAGTATTATGGGTGTGGCATGCTCACGCACAACCCCCCTGCGCTCCCCCCGCTTTTGGCACGCGAGCCAAAAAAGGTTAGCCATCACTGAGATATAACAATAAAAAAAGCTAGAAAAAGTTAACTAATATATTGGAATAACTGACCAGATTAAACAAGAGAGGTAATCCTCACGATGGTTGAGAAACAATTATTATCTAGGTCAACACGTCAACACCCGGGTTTCCTGTTGTGGCTACCGCAAATTAGAATTATATAGGAAGCAGTTTTTAAAATAAAACGTATAAACCTTATCCCAGGGGTGAAATGCTACCAGTTCGAACTGGTTTGTCCAAACCAGTAGTTAAAAAATGCTACTGGTTTGGGTGAACTGGTATTTCCGATGATCAGGTGGGCGACGATCAGCTGTGACGCATAATTTATATTAGCTAGAATCGTTGTATTTCCTGCTTTCTAGCTAATCTAAATCGCATGGCATAGCTAATTCCCCTCCTCGTTGTTCGACTTGCCTTTGCACACTCAGAAGGCTTCAACGTGTTCCTTTTTTAGTGCTGTGCAGGTGCGCCTCATCTGCGCCCTCGGTAGCAGGCTCACCAAGCGGGTAGCAGACTTCAGAGGATTTCACCGCTGCCTTATCCTTCTGAAACATAGACCCATGCAAACAATTTCCCAATGTAACAGGTGCAGAGTAAATTTGTTGATTATAACGAATTCCCTATCTGTTGAAAAGTTATGCTTTATAGTGAAAGGCAAAAGGTATGTTTCTCATTAATTTCTTATTTACAAAAAGAACAAGAGGAACCCCTTTGAAATAAAAGCACTAAAAGGTGCCAGTTCTAAGATTTTGCAGTTTAGGGATAAAATTCCTTTGAGAAAGAGAGAGAGAGAGAGAGAGAGAGAGAGAGAGAGAGAGAGAGAGAGAGAGAGAGAGAGAGAGAGAGAGAGACAGACAGACAGACAGACAGACAGACAGACAGAGAAAGAGACAGACAGACAGACAGAGAAAGAGACAGAGAGAGACAGAGAGACAGAGAGAGACAGAGAGACAGAGAGACAGAGAGAGACAGAGAGACAGAGAGACAGAGAGAGACAGAGAGACAGAGAGACAGAGACAGAGAGAAAGACAGAGAGAGAGACAGAGAGACAGAGACAAAGACAGACAGACATTATATCTGGGAGATTTCAAAGGATCAGTGTCACATTGCAAACATATAAGACCGTGATGGAGAACCTATGACATCCATGCCAGAAGTGCCATGCCAAGCAGTGGTGGGATATGACCAGTATGCCCCAGTACGGGTGTACCGGTGCCTGCTGGGAGTACCAGGCTACCATTCCGGTACAGTGCTCCAGAGGGCCCACCTGCCCGCCCACCCTCCTTACCTGTATTTGATTGGGGCTTTCGCACACGCACATGGAGCATGCAGTGCCTGCATGACACTCCTCCGAGCAGCTGGAGCATCGTGGAGCATTGCGGGTGGTAAGTGCACATGCTGTGCGCGTGCTGCATGCGTGCATGTGGTGCACCCCTGACCCCGTTGCACCGTACCAGTTGCAACAGGATCTGGAACCCACCACTGATGCTAAGCCATCTCTCCAGGCACGCGAGCCATCGGCTGCTGCTCTCCCAGACTCCGATGAGCCAGCCAGCTGGTCTTCATGTGTGCTGGAGCACCAAAAACTGGAAGAGCAGGCGCCCGGTGCATGCATGCATGCCAGAAACCGAAAGACTAGGTGGCTGGCGCACATGCTGGAAAACGGAAGACCATCTTCTCAATGTGCACTGCAGCTGCTCGTCTGGTTTCTGGTACGCGAGTGCACTCCCGTTTTGGCACTTGGTGCCAAAAAGGTTCTCCAACACTACTATAGGAGATGATCTAAAAAAAAAAAAAGAATTTTCCAAGGTGGATAGGGTCCAGGTATAAAATCATATCAATGTACGTTCTGCAATATTTGTCTTCACCAACTTCCTGTATCTAGGCTGTTTTAATGAGAAGTACATCATTGAGTTTCAGAGGTGCTGTTAATTAGGCAGAAAAAAAAAATAGCCTGGCCGCACGCGGAGATAAACACACACACAAGTTGAAAATTGGGTAATTTGGGACCAATAATAACAATGTATGATTAACCAAAGAAGTGAATAACAGAGTAACGGAGCAAAAGAGAGCTGCACCTAGACGATACATAATTTATGATGCTGTTAAGTAGAGCGGCAGTGAAAGGAAAAATCCTTTGAAATCTTTGACATGAAAACACACACACAAAAATACCAACTGAAAAACAATGAACCAATCAATTTTCTGCTTTATATTTTCTTTAGCAGCCTGCTGTTAAGTACCCAAGCCAAAACATCACAGATTTCTGTAAGATACTCTGAAGGTTAGTAAACACAGAATCTTGGAAGCGTGTTCTTTAAGGTAGAATCACTGGAAATGCTTCCTTCCTAGATTCCTTTGATTGGGTAGCTGTCAACTGATTCATCCTCTGTCCCATGGTATTTTGTGTCTCTTGTCCCCGCTGTTCCATTTTCGGCCTCCCCCACACCCTCTCCTACTCAGTTCTCTCAAAATTGTCTGGTAGGAAGAGATGAAGAAGGAATCCAACACCATCCACACACACCCTCCCGAGACAGAAGATAAAGGAGAGATGAAGCTGAAACTATCTTTTGATCTTCTGCTCAGAAAGACTGGTCCAATCGATTGGAAAGCATAGTGTTGGAAGAAAACTCCTGTGTTCATTCCCCAGTTGGGACACAGTCACCAACTCTGAGAAGAAGTGGATTCAGAAGCCAGCTGCCAGAAAGCGGAATACTTTCAATGTAGGAAGGCAAGATGCAAAAGTGAGTCAGCTTGAGCATTCCTGGCTTGCAAGCAAAGTTGGGAGTGTGACTCTGAGCCTTTTATGCTTAATTCCCCTTTGAAGCTCCTGCACCTTGATGGGATTTGATGTGTTTCTGATAGCCCTGGGTTTTGTTTTCCTGTTTTACTGGGTTAATCTTGGTCCCAGGTCTTTTGCTTTTCCTGTCCTAAGCGTTAATTTTGTCAGGGGGCAGGAAGAGGGGGTTTCGGTTTACCTTGGAGAGTTTATTTTTAGTCTGATTCCCCTTATCTTAATGGCTCTACTTAAGTGTTTCTGTTACTCAGCTCTGTTACTTTTGTAACATACAGTGGTACCTCGGTTCACGAACTTAATTCGTGAACTGACTCTGGTCGCGAACCGAATTGTTCGTGAACCGAGGCACAGTTTTCCATATGCTAAAAGCATAGCAAAAATAAAAAAAAGTCACTGAAAGTACTCACAGTGTGCGTGCTGGGGCTTTTTTCTGTGTCTTCTTCTCTCTACGATCTTCCTACAGGAAGTCACAACCATGTGACAGCCAGGAATACATTAAAAATGGCCGTGGTTCCTGTTTGTGAACCGAAGCAGAGTTCGTGAACCGGAGCACATTTTGAGGAACTTTTCTGTTCGTGAACCGAGTTGGTCGTGAACAGAGGCGTTCGTGAACCGAGGTACCTTAGCAAGGTTGTTCTGAGTTTTGCTTTTGGCTGGTGCTTCTTGGTTTTCTTTTTTTTAATATTGCCTGTGCGCCGCCCTGGGTCCTTGCAAAGAGAAGGGCGGGGTATAAATTTAATAAAAAATAAAGGGGGAAGGACTGGCTTGAGTCTCTTGGCACTTTTTTCTTAGGTTTCTGGTGCTGTGAGGTTTCTGGCACTGTCCCTTTGGGGTGTACTTCCCACAATAGTGTGATAGAAGGCAGAGATATACTGGTGTGACTTCAAATTTTATTCAGAACGCAGACCTTCAGTATGAAAACATATATACTGTACTTATGACATCACTTTTAAAAGATAAATCTGGATAATATGTCCTTGCGTTATCAACCATCTGCTTTAGATAGAAGTTTTGTCATGGTTCCCCCTTCCTGTTTTCTCTCTTGAACACATTTCTGTCATCTTCTGGAAGGGTGTTGCATACTTGAGTAACTTCCTGACAGGTGTTCCCTCTGTGCCAGGAGTTGGCCTGTCACAAAAATAAGTGAGGGGAGGTATATTTGGAAGTATAGTTTATTTCCAAATCAAGTAAGGTTGTATCCTTCAAGAAGCTTCCAGAGGACATTTTGGAAAGATGAAGGAAACATGGAAGGCACATCAGAAAAATCTCAAAGGAGACAGAAGAAACTTACGGCTCTTGGGCTTCGAATGATCTTTTCATTGATCTTTTTAAAGATCAGGACTTGTAAACTTTAACTAAAATTTGTAAGGGTGTCGAAATCTTTGGTGCAGTTTCTTATACGTGTTAGTGTTGCAAATCAAATGGATTATCTGGGGATGTATATTCATGGGTGGAAAAAGCAAACAAGGAAGTTGAAGAGTGCGCCTCATTTTCAAGACAAATCTCTTTTAAAAATAGAAATGGAAGAGAGATGCTTTGATCTTAAAGAAGTTGAAGAAAGAAAGAAAAAAAAACTCTGCCAGATTGTGAAGGAATCTGCTTATCCTGCTTTGATCAGGAGACAGATGTGACACGGACTTTCCCTAAGAAATCTCCAGGAATGGCTCAGCATTACTGAGAGACATCTTAACCTTCATACTTCTATACTTGCTGCTACCCATTTTATATATAAAAAGACTCATTTGTTATGAGAAATGTATCCTGTCTATTGAAAGAATTTATTTATTTATTTTTATTGTCTTTTAATGATCCCATAATTCCTTGCATTGGGGTGGAGTTGGGGCAACTGAATGGATCTGAATTTACTGGCCAGATGCGCTTCCTGTCACCAATGAGGAGTTTGCAGCAGATATATTCTCATTGTGCCAGAGAGAGAAATTCCTGCCTCTATCTAGGATTGAACTCCCAGCCTCCTGATTGTGGGGCAAGAGCTCCACCTCTAGGCCACCACACCACTCCTGTTTATTGAAAGAATGTCCTCTGGATATCCATATTCCATTGTATCAAACAGTGTGTTCTTAGTCATCCATAAATCTTAAAGCAACAATAACTTTAGCTTGGTTTGATTTGCTCATGTGGGTGAAAATATAACAGAGGTGAATTCTAGCATGCTATTATCCCTCATTCCATCTGTATCTCCTCCTCCTCCTCCTTGTCTTCCTCCTTATCATCATCACCACCACCACCATCCCTGGTAGTATTGAGCCGGTTTGGACTGGTTCAGGTGAACTGGTAGAGGAGACCTCCCTCCCTCCCTTTCTTCTGTCCTGTGTGCCTCATTCAGCATCCAAGAAAGAAAAACCCCAACTCCATTTGAGTAGAGATACTCCTTCCTTTCTTCTTTCCTTCCTTCCTCTCTTTTTTTACGTGCTTTTGAACTGCTAGGTTGGCAGAAGCCGGGACAAGTAACGGGGGCTCACTCAGTTACGCGGCACTAGGGATTTGAACCGCTGAAGTGCTGACCTTTCTGTTCGACAAACTGAGCATCTTAGCCGCTGAGCCACACCCAAATCCTGTTCTTCCTATGGTTTCATCTCCAGGTCTTTAATCAACTTAGTTGCTGTTCTTTGTACTTTCCCCGAAGTCTGCTTTCCACACTGTGGAATGCAGTACATCTTCCACCACTCTGCAAACAGTTATTTAAATAAACCATAAGGGAATGCCCTCTTCATTTCTGAGCCCTCAGTAATGCTAGCACTGCACGATTAAGAAAATACATAACATTAACCTGATTATACCGAAAGAACTGAACTGTCAGGAACCTTCCAGATTATTTTGGCACTTCGCCCTTTGGTATTTATTACCTGAGTAATTCACGGGGGTGGCAGAGGGGGAACCCACAATTTTTCATTGGCCAGACACAGATAGCATTTTTTGGGGTCCAAGGTCATCCCAATCCACCCCTTACCCTTGTCGTTTCGTTCACAGCCAATACAGCATTGCTGAATATATGTGCATTTGTAGTGTGCCCGCTTTTGTCATTGGCATTCATAAGCCGTTCCAGCTCCTTATACCAATTGCACAGTGGGTGACATTGTTTCCCCCAAATTCTGGCCAACGTACATCATAAATCAATGTCTCCTGTCCTGAAATTTGTACTGTGATAAACAGGGATGTAGATCAAAGGCCATCATCTCTCGCCACTCCACACCAGCCCCTCCAATTACTAACTTTCTTCTCAATCCTTCAAAGCAAATCCTCTCTCTCCCTCTTTTTTTCCTTCCCGCCCTGCGATTCAGAGGTAATTCTTTCAAAGGGATTTGATTGTCTAACCGAAATGAATCTAAACCTGTTGTTTTGAATGCCGCTGCCATGAGTCATTTCAAGCTATGCACCAAAAAAAACCAACCACCCACCACCACCCTTTCGTTTGAACAGCGTGCCTTGTCACCACCGTGAAGTCACATCCATTACCGATATCGACACAAAAGAGAACAGTGAAAGGGTGGCCCGTGTCGACCCTTCTTTCATTCTGGTTCCACAAAGCAATGCTGCCTTTAGTCTGAGGGAGTAAATGGGATTAATTGCATTTGGTAGAGACATTTAGTGAAGTGCTAGTTGTTGTATTTGGCATTCAGTGCTTCTGCATTGACAGCTAAAATGACAAAGTCAGAACTTTGACCTAAAGAGCTGGATGGATGATTTCTATTTGGAATTGTATTCCTACCTAAGTTACCGTATTTTTCGGAGTATAAGATGCACCTTTTCCCCCCCTTAAAGGGAGTGAAAATTTGGGTGCATCTTATACACTGAATGTAGCCCCACCCACCAGCCCCAACCCTTTGGCCTCTGCTTCCCAGCAATTTACCTCCTTGCAGCAAACAGGGGCTTGTGGAGGCTTCAATAAACTATAGCAACCCCTGCAGCCTGAAACAGCTGATGATTGGGAGAAATTGAAAGTGAAACTTGCTGTTTGCTCCATGTAGCAAATTGCTGGGAGGCAGATTGTTTTTCCTTATGCTAATCAGTCTGTTTGCGGCAAGGAGGTAAGTCAACAATTATAAATGTCTATAGAATGTTCAAATTATTAGACTTATTTTTATTATTATTATTCTAGACAACTTAACAAAATGAAGGAGCTTTTTAAAATAAATGCTTGATCTGAAGAGACCCCATGCTATTGTTTTTAAAAGTGCTATTCTTTTAAACAGCAGAGAATAACTATACTTCCAGAAAGCACATCAATTTTAACAGCATCTGTACAAGTATAGTCTGAATTGTAATACTATAAACAGTGCATATTGTCTGTACTGTTTGTTGCAAGGACGCAAATGGCTGGGAGGCAGAGGCAGATATTTTTCCCTTGTTTTCCTCCCCAAAAGCTAGGTGTGTCTTATACTTTGGAGCGTCTTATACTCCGAAAAATACTGTACTCTTAATTTAGACTGTAGAAAGTTAGCACCCAACCTCTTTCCGACCATGTTTCCCTGAAAATAAGTCCTTCCTGGATAATAAGCCCTCCCTGAAAATATTGCAACAGAGTGGCAGCCATGAGGTGACCATACTCCCTACCAGTTCAGCAACCTAGTTGTCATTTCCACTATCTGTTCGCCCGAACCAGTGTGAACCAGTAGCAACTCACCTCTAAATTAATCAGGGGAATCACTTGCATTCAGAAATTAAGGGTGCTACATCACTGGAGCAGGGGTGGGTTTCTCAGGGTTCGGGTGGGCTCGCACGAGCCCTTTCGTGAAAATTCCCGATCCCAAGCGATCCGCTTGGACCGGTGGACCCGGAAGTAAGTAGTCCCCGTTCCCCTCCCCCGCTCCCAGTGCCGGAAGGCCGCGCCCGGCGGGAACCTGCAGCGGCCGAAGCAGCTCGGGCAGCTGCGCACGCCGGCCAATGGCGAGCCGCGGTCCGGGGGCGGGGTTGGCCACCCGCAGGCTGGGCAGGGGGCTGGGCCGCCGGGGAGGGGCGCCCCAGGTCGGCTCCCGGGTCAGCACCTCCACCGGCCGGCGGCGGGGTCGGACGGACAGGTACCACGAGAGCGGCCCGAGGGAAGGAGGAGCAGGTAGGCAGGCAGGCGCCGAGCCGCCTCCCGCCTGCCCCGTGGCTTCAGGACAGGTCCTGGGCAGGCTGAGTCGGGCCTCACCATCCCCGCCCCCCCCGTCTTCCCCGATGGCGTCTGGAGTGATCGGGCCGTGCAGAAACTCCTGCGCCGCTCCCCTCCGTTCCCCGCTGCCCTCCGTGTGCCGTTGGGGCGGGGATGGTGAGGCCCGACTCAGCCTGCCCAGGACCTGTCCTGAAGCCACGGGGCAGGTGGGAGGCGGCTCGGCGCCTGCCTGCCTGCCTGCTCCTCCTTCCCTCGGGCCGCCCTCGCGGTACCTGTCCATCCGACCCCGCCGCCGGCCGGTGGAGGTGCTGACCCGGGAGCCGACCTGGGGCGCCCCTCCCCGGCGGCCCAGCCCCCTGCCCCGCCTGCGGGTGGCCAACCCCGCCCCCGGACCGCGGCTCGCCATTGGCCGGCGTGCGCAGCTGCCCGAGCTGCTTCGGCCGCTGCAGGTTCCCGCCGGGCGCGGCCTTCCGGCGCTGGAAGCGGGGGAGGGGAGGGGAACGGGGACTACGGGGCTCACCCCGCCCCCGCCGGCCAAACCTACCGGCCTGCCGAAGCAGCAGAAGCCGCAGAGCGGCAGAGCGAAGCGCCGAGGGGGCGGCTGCATCCGGAAACCGGGCAACCTCGGGGGCCGAGGTGAGCCGGTGA
Organism: Rhabdophis nuchalis; assembly: GCA_039707465.1. Classification (NCBI taxonomy): domain Eukaryota; kingdom Metazoa; phylum Chordata; class Lepidosauria; order Squamata; family Natricidae; genus Rhabdophis; species Rhabdophis nuchalis. The sequence continues at coordinate 7,266,400 of CM077651.1, read as the reverse complement.
AGCGGGGCAATGCAGGCGGAGGACTGGGAGGCGCGGGAGCTGGGCTGCCTGAGACGGCGGGCGGGAGGGGAGGAGGGAGAGAAAGAGCCACAGAGAGAGAGAGTCAGACAGACACAGAGAATGACAGAAAGAGACAGAAAGGGAAGGAGGGAGGGAGAGAGAGATAAAGAGCCACAGAGAGAGAGAGTCAGACAGACACAGAGAATGACAGAAAGAGACAGAAAGGGAAGGAGGGAGGGAGAGAGAGATAAAGAGCCACAGAGAGAGAGAGTCAGACAAACACAGAGAATGACAGAAAGAGACAGAAAGGGAAGGAGGGAGGGAGAGAGAGATAAAGAGCCACAGAGAGAGAGAGTCAGACAGACACAGAGAATGATAGAAAGAGACAGGGAGGGAGGGAGGGAGGGAGAGATAAAGAGCCACAGTGAGAGACAGACAGACTCAGAGAGAGAGACAGAGAGAAAGAGAAAGAAGGGAAGAAAGAAAAGAAAGAAAAAGAAAGTGGGACAGAGATGAAAGAGAAATTATGACCACAATTAAGGCCAAAATTTTGGTTGCTAAGCAAGACCGTTGTTAAGTGAATTCCACCACATTTTCCTAGTTGGCCACGCCCACCCGGTCACATGACTGCAGAGCCACTCCCACAAAGCAGGCCACACCCACAGAACCTGTTCCAAAAATTTTGAAACCCACCCCTGCACTGGAGGCTTTTAAGAAGATCCTGGACATTTGTATGAAATGGTATGGGGTCTCCTGCTTGAGGACCTCCAAGGTCCCTTCCAACTTTATTATTCTATGGGTTTTTTTTAACTCTGTTATTCTGTGTTATCTACTGGGTTTTGTTTTTTTTCCTGTAAATGGTTCAGCTGATACTGCACTGAATTTCTATCAACCGTGGCTAACTTTAGCCACAAATAATTAGTTAAATTTATTGCAAATATTTACCAACGTTTGTTTTGCAATGCAAATCAGCAGAATTAGATAAAGTAATGATTATGGCTTCTATCCTACTGAAGCATTGGGGGTCTTCACTAATGCCTTGTTGAAGTAGAAAAGAGATGAGTAAGTTCAGTTCCAAGACCCTCAAATTACTTGTGGGTATTAATAAGCGAGAGGTCAGTCTTTTAATGGCTAAAAAAGAATACCTTGTTATCTATTAACAGGCACTTGGAGAATCCCAAAAGAAATAGCTTTATTACATTTATTAGAACATAATCACCTGGCTTTACTGAGCAAATTAAAAACAACTCCACTATTACTTTCTTAGGAAGTCAGTGGAAAAAAAGAAAAGAAAAGTGTGATGGGATAAGTTAAACACAAATCAAAACTTCCTGATGCCGAAGTTTCTGAAAATTTGTTTGTACCATTTAAAGGAAATAGAATCTTATCCTAACATAAAATTCTAAATTAAACCTAGATTCTAAAATTGCTGGATATAATCTGGCACTCAAAACTGCAAGATTTGTAACATCTCAAATCCTTGGGGCTTTTATGAAATTGTCCTTGGTTCTCTCTGAGCTTGGTTGTTTTCTTTCAAATGTTTCATTATCCAACTAACATCATTTTTTTTTTAAAAAAAAGTTTAAACTTGCATGTCTTCTTGGAATCTCCGAAAGGGCATGCCAGGAAAAATTGGTTTGTTTTCCTAAAAATTGTGAATTAATGAAGTCTAAAAATGTTAGACTTCAAAAATGCAAATGGTTTTCCCAGTTGCAATGTATGGCTGTGAAAGTTGGACAGGCTGAGCGTCAAAGAATGGAGGCCTTTGAGCTCTGGTGCTGGAGAAGACTCCTGCGAGTCCCTTGGACTGGCAAGGCCATCCAACCGGTCAGTCCTAGAGGAGATCAACCCTGACTGCTCTTTAGAAGACCAGATCCTGAAGATGAAATTCAAATACTTTGTCCACCTAATGAGAAGGAAGGACTCCTTGGAGAAGAGCCTCATGCGGGGAATGATGGAGAGCAAAAGAAGAAGGAGACAACAGAGAAGGTGGTGTCTGGATGGAGTCACCAAAGGAGTCAACATGAGCTTAAATGGACTCCAGAGGATGGTAGAGGACAGGAAGGCCTGGAGAAAAATGTCCATGGGGTCGCGATGGGTCAGACATAACTTCACAACTAATAACAACAAAAATGTTATAACTGGGGGTAAAATGTATTGATATTGTGAACAATAACATTATTACTCTCTTACTAACCTAAACCTTTTCTTCATTCACACATTCACACAATTTCCTTTAGAGGAATAGACTTTCCACATTCCCAACACACAAAGTCACACACAAATTTTGGAGCAAAAGGTTGTGCGTCATTGTTTTAACTTTTCATCCACTGTTTTGATTATCATCTCTAAAGGAGGTGAGCAATTTAGAAACATGAACCATAAATAAATAAAGTAATCCTGAAACTCACTAAATGAAGCTTACAGAAAAAGCAGTGTCGTGATAAGTATTTCTCTTTAAATAATAAAATCATTTGAAGCAGAAACTGTAATTTGGTGGTAACTGGTCTGTCTTCGTTCATCCTTGGAACAATTCTAAAGCACAAAGTAGAAAAATATTTTATACAAAGAACCAAAAAACAATCAATATTACATGTGGGATAGTTGTTTGATACTTATACGAGAACTTAAAAGAGATTTCTTCAATTATAGTATTTGGTTTGCAACTCAAGAGCTTTTTTATAATACAAGATTGTATATCTGTACATCACTCTTTCTTTCACTTGTTGTTCAATTCAGAGATTCTCAAAACATCACAGACAAAAGTCTCGTCTCATTTATTGATTTATCCAGCTGCATGGAGTTTAGGCAGAATTTCCAGGTCTAGGTGAGTGAAAGTTGACGGGAAAAGAAACAGATATGGGATACAAATAAATTCTCTAGAATTTTTTCTTCAAAGGAACAAGCCCACAAGCTGCTGATGCTCTCCATATCCAGACCTGCAGCCTTGTCTACTTCATTCCCATTTCCCTTCCAACAGGAAGAATAACAGAACTTCATCTTTAGTAGAACAAGATCCATGCGTTCAAGTCAACAGCATTCCTTAGAAAGCTAAAGCCATATTGCTACCAACCCGCCTTCCATCAAGGACCTGCATACTGCACGAGTCAAAAAGAGGGCTGTGAAAATAACTGCAGACCCCTCACATCCTGGACATAAATTGTTTCAACTTCTACCCTCAAAATGACACTATAGGGCACTGCACACCAGAACAATTAGACACAAGGACAGTTTTTCCCCAAATGCCATCACTCTGCTAAACAACTAAATCCCATAACACTGTGATATTACCTACTAAGACTGTATTACTATTCTTCTTCTCTTCGTTCCTAGTACCTAACTCATCCCACTTATGACTATAACCATGTTGCTTGTATCTTTACAATGTATATTGTTTTATTTGTTTCCTAGTATGTTTTGATTGCTTATTAGTAACCTATGACTATCACTAAGTGTTGTATCTTATGATTCTTATGAATGTACTCTATTTTATTTTTCTTTATGTACACTGAGAGCCTATGCACCAAAGACAAATTCCTTGTGTGTCCAGTCACACTTGGCCAATAAAGAATTCTATTCTATTCTATTCTATTCTATTCTACTCTAGCTCTCATTCTAATTCTTATTCTATTCTATTTGCTCACACTCTTCGTTGTAATAAAAGTTTTTTTAAGCATTTATCTACTTTTCGGTGCTTGACATAATGGCAAACTTCCATGTCCTTCCAAACTCCTAATGCTGGCATCCGTGCAATTATGAATTGGCACTCCTTTATTGATCATACCAGCATGCTGTTATAATAAGATCCCAGGAGCTGGATATTGGATCCAGCCAAGAATCTCTTCCAACGATGCAAAGACGAATACAGGGATGCACTGTCATTTCTGAAGCTGCATCCTCTTCATGTTCTGACCAGGCTCCCAAACACCACAAAACCTCTGAGGTTAAATCAATGATTCTTTTATTAGGAGCACCAGCAACTCTGGCAAAAAGTCTCTCTCACACACACAGCAGGCTAATAAGTCTGTCTGCAGCACCTATTCATCTCTGCTGCCTGCCATTTATACCCAGAGCTAGGGTGCGGCTTTGCTAGCAGTGGTGGCTCTTTCATCCCAAGAACCAGTCCATAGATTTCCACTGCTCTCATCTCCTCTGCCTTCTGTGCATCTGTGCACCAGGCACTGGAGCCAGCTGTTCTTCCTCTTCCTCTTCCTCATCAACCACCTCCAGACCTGGGGGCTATTGACTCTCCATCTGAGGGCTGATGGATGGCCCAGGTTCCACTTTGTCTTTATCTCTGACAGCTCCATACCTTCTTCCCCCTTGGAGAACTCAGGATGTCTTGAGGCTGCCCTTGACTCTTCCAGTTTCTGGTACTCCCACATGCACGAAGACCAGTGGGACGGCATGCATATACACACCGGAAGCCAGAAGAGCAATGGGGAATGGCTAGCATGCCCAGAGAGATGGCACTTCCATCATGCATGCCATAGGTTCACCAACCCAAGTTTATTGTATTGCTGTTTCCTATTTCTTTTATTGGAATATTTTTATGACACCATAATTGCTCAAAGATACATTTGACTGCCTTCATTCCTCCTTTTAAGGAAGTTGTCATTGATGGTATTTCAAGATGCATCACAAAGATTCTTATATATCATCTGCATTGATGGGATATACACATTATAGAAATAAAAATAATAATACGGTATGCCAAGAAAACCCTGGGTTTGGGACAGGAGCTCACAATGAAAGCAATTATCTTGAATTTTAAAAAATGTGATCTAGGCATTTAATGAAAACTGCTTTCGGCCACTATCTTGGTTCAAATGCAGATGTGAAGACTAGGAATTGCCACTATTCATTCTTGCATATATGCCCTCTAATGAAATGCAGTTGTTGCAGCATAATATGGGGCAGGGGATCAAATTGATTTTTTTTTGATAAAGGGAGATCAAAAACTAGAACTGGCGATGTAAGATTTCAAAATTGCCAGTTACAATTTGAATAGAAAATTGAATTACAGCTTCTTTTAATAATCATCATCATCATCATCATTATCAGGAGTACTGAAAAAAGAAACAGAAGGCTTTATTTTGGCAGCTCAAGAACAAGCCACAAACTGCATGAAGGCAAAAATTCAACATGTTACCACCAACAGCAAATGTTGCCTCTGTAATGAGAAAGATGAGACAGTCGACCACCTGATCAGTGGGTGCAGCAAAATTTCATAAACTGACTACCTACAATGCCATGACCATGTTGCTAAGATCATTCACTGGAAATTGTGCCAGAAGTTTGGATTTGAGTACAGCAAAAACCACTGGGAACATCAGGTTGAAAAGATTTTAGAGAATGAGAAAGTCAAGATCTTGTGGGACTTCAGAATTCAGACTGACAGGCACTTGGCCTACAACACACCTGATATAACAATAATTGAAAAGAAAAAAGTATGGTTCGTTGACATTGCAATACCTGGTGATGCACGAATTGAAAATAAGCAGCAAGAAAAAATCACAAAATACCAAAATTGGAAATTGCAAATTGGAGTTGAGCGATTGTGGAAGAGAAAGTTGTGTTGTCCCGATTGTGATTGGAGCCCTTGGAGCAATACCTAGGGGGCTTCCTCGCTATGTGGAGGTTCTAGGTTTGCCGGACTTGAGCATTCTGACTCTACAAAGGGCCACCCTACTTGGAACAGCTTATATCCTCCGACGTTACCTTGACAGTTCCTAGGTCCTTGGTTAGGACTCAAGCTGTTGAACTACCAACCAGCCCCAAAGGCTGTGAATCTCCCCAAAGATTAACCACAGAATAATAATAAAAAATCTCACCCAAGATTAACCACATAATAATAATAATAATAATAATAATAATAATAATAATAATAATAACAACAACAACAACAACAACAACAACAACAACTTAATGCATAATAAAGTCAAGGAATTTATTCAGGCAAATACATTCGACGAATTCGCAAGATATTGAAGTCTAAATTGAGTGGAAGAAACATCATAAAAGCCATAAATACCTGTGATTCGATACTCTGCAGGAATAATTGACTGGACCCAGATGGAGTTGGACAATTTGGACAGAAAAACGAAGAAGCTTATGACTTGAACATTCTGACTCTACAAAAAACCCACCCTACTTGGAACAGCTTATATCCTCCGACGTTACCTTGATAGTTCTTAGGTCCTTGGTTAGGACTCGAGCTGTTGAGCTACCAACCAGCCCCAAAGGCTGTGAATCTCACCAAAGATTAACCACAGAATAATATTATTCAAGGCATAATCGCACCACCCCAAAAAATAACGTGCAGCTATTTAAAAAAAAATAGTGTTTTAGAGGACAGATTTTTTTTATCTCTATTAATCACTTAAAGTCCTATATTACGTTGTGCCATGTGTTGCTGTATCAAATGGTGTGTTTTATGTTTTCCTAAATTGGTTTTAGATTAGAATCGTATTTCCAACTCGCAAAACTAGTATTTTAAAACATTCTTTTTTAAAAAAAAGAAATGCAAATTAGAATGATTCAGGTACCAAAAAAAATATATGTTTAGCTTTTAAGTGTATTACCCCTAGGTATGGAAATAGAATGAAATGATAATTCATTCATGACTAGTGAATGAATATCATTAAAGAGAAAATGAATTTGTCTTAATATTCAGGCACTCTATTCTAGGAAAATGAACCTGTCGGAGCTGCTATCCTTGAGCATAATTGAATAGAAAAATACAGGCCAAGGAACATATATACTAATAAAATGAACAAAAGGCTCTTCTCGATTCAGAGTAATAATATTCAATAATCATCATCCCATGGGTAAAAAAAAACCCCTATGTTAATAAATAAGTTAATAAGGTTCCATTATTTAAACTATTTCAACTGTGATTTTTTTTTCCTTGCAACTTTAGGTGAAAGAGGTGTTTGTAGCATTACACCAGGCCCATTGGCCTGCAAGGTAATCTCTGTCAGTCTCAGCTTGCATGAGATAGTGTGAACATGAGGTTAACATGGGTCAAAACATATGGCAGATATCTGATCATTACAAGAGTTAGCTGTGTGTGGCACAGGTCTGATTAAAGACTAGCCTACATTGTGTATGCAATACGGTAAATACCATATTTTTCGGATTATAAAATGCACCGAGATATTGAAGAGGTGAATTTTTTAAAAAAAAGGTTTTTGCACTCTGAAAGCCTCCCAAACCCTCTGCACACCTCATTTCTTTTGTGAAAAACAGGGCATACAGAGAGTTTGAAAGGCCTGCAAAGGCCTGCAAAATGGTCCTGGGGGCTGGGTGGGGCAAAAATGAGCAAGAAATGGCCCATTTTCATGAAAATGGGTGAGTTATTTGTAAAAAAACAGGGCATACATAGGCTTTGGGGGCTTGTACAGTGCTCCCAGGGGCTGGGGGGCACAAATGAGCAAAATATGACCCATTTATTGCTCATTTTTGCCCTTCCCAGCCCTCAGGAGCAGTTTGCAGGCCTCCCAAACCCTCTGCACATCCATTTTTATGAAGGGGGTGGGGTTTCGCAAGGCCAAAAATGCTGCTTTCAGTGTATAAGACACACCCAGATTTTCACCCTCTTGTTTGGGTGGAAAAGGTGCGTCTTATACTCCCAAAAATACGGTAAATAATAGTTTACATCAAGGATGTCAAACTCAAGGCCTGGGAGCCAGATCCGGCCCATGGGGTGCTTAGACTGGGTCCTCAGGGATGCCCTAGCAACAGCAAAGGACCAGCCTGCAGTGCCTCTGCCAGAGAAAATGGAACGCACTAGCAAACGGTGCCAGGAGGTCATCGCGGCTGAAAATGGAACTCGGGAACCTGTTTTCACTGGCAGAGCACTTGGGCCACCACAGACTCCCCCAGCATGAGTGACATCAAGCTGGCCATGCCCACCCTGGCCATGCCCACCCCAGCCCCTGAGGTCAAACACATCCTTGACGCAGCCCTCAATGAAATCGAGTTTGACACCCCGTCTACAACGTGTTTGTCAGGAGGAAACATTGGAGGAAATAAATAACAAAATAACAGAGTTGGAAAGGGACCTTGGAGGTCTTCTAATCAAAATCCCTGCCCAGGCAGGAAACCTGACATCACTTCAGACAATTGGTTATCCAACATCTTCTTTACAACTTCCAGTGTTGGAGCATTTACAACTTCTGGAGGCAAGTTGTTCCATTTATTAATGGTTTTAACTGTCAGGAAATCATATACCCATGATGGCGAACCTATGGCACGCGTGCCACAGGTAGCACACAAAGCCATTTGTCAGGGCACGCAAGGCATTGCCCTGTCACCTGGCTAGCGCGCATGTGCGTGCTGGCCAGCTGACTTCAGCCTGCTCATAGGGTTATGTTTTGCCCTCTGGAGCCTTCAGGGAAGCCTCTTGGAGGCCCCTGAAGTCTCTGGAGGGCTAAAACCGGCCCTACGAGCAAACCGGAAGTCTGTTCCTGAACTTCCAGTTTTCCCCATAGGGCCAGTTTTTTGCGCTCCTGAAGCCTCTGGAGCTACTGAAGCAGGGGTGGGTTCCTGGGGGCTCGCAGGCGTTCGCGCGAGCCCTTTCGTCAAATTTCCGGATCCCAAGCGAGCCCTTTGGATCGTGGACCCGGAAGTATCTAAGGAACACGTGGCTCGCTCGTGTATCCCTAGCAGGGAAAGTTTCAAGACCCAGGCGCTTTAGTTTTGAAGCTGCCGGGCCTGCTTTCCCTGTTAGCGCGGGGGGCGGGGGGGGGGGTTCGCGCAGCTTAGCGCGCTCTTCCGCCCCGCCCCTAGCCGGAAGGCTTCAAAGGCCGAGCCCTTCAGCGAGCGTTTGGCCTTTGAAGCCTGCCGGCTAGGGGCGGCGGCGGAAGAGCGCGCTAGGCTGCGCGAACCCCCCCCCCGCCCCCCCGCCAGTCGCAGCAAAACTTTCCCTGTTGGCGCGACTGGCAGGGGGCGGGGGGCGGGGGGGGTTTGCGCAGCTTAGCGCGCTCTTGTTTTGCTGCCCCTAGCCGGCAGGCTTCAAAGGCCGAGCCCTTCAGCCAGCGCTCGGCCTTTAAAGCCTGCCGGCTAGGGGCAGCAAAACAAGAGCGCACTAAGTTGCGCAAACCCCCACCCCACCCCCCGCCACTCGCGGCAAAACTTTCCCTGTTCCCACACACACACACACGCTTCTCAGCTGCAGGCGGCCGGGCGGCGGGGAGGGCAGGCTAAGGTGAGTGAGCACAGCGGCCTCGGGATGAAGAGGCTCCGCGGGGGACGGGCGGGCGGGCGGGCACGACGACAGACAGACAGAGAGAGGCACAGACACAGAGAGAGACAGGGAGGGAGGGGGGAATCAGAGAGTGACAGACACACACACAGAGACAGAGAGGGAGGGAGGGAGAGAAAGAGAGAGACGCAGAAAGTGATTAAGTGCGTGAATGCGAGACAGACACACACACACACAAACACAGAGTGATAGATGGGCGGATGAAGGGGAGAGAGACAGAGAGAGAAAGAAAGAAAGAGAAAGAAAGAAAGAAAAAAAGTGAGAGAGAAGAAAGAGAGAGAGAAAGACAGAGAAAGAGAGACAGAAAGGAAAGAGAGAGAAAAAGAGAAAGAAAAAGAGAAAGCAAGAAAGAAAGAGAAAGAAAAAGAGGGAAAGAAAGAGAGAAAGAGAAAGAAAGAGAGAAAGAAAGAAAGAGAAAGAAAGAGAGAAAGAGAAAGAGGGAAAGAGAGAGAAAAAGAAAGAGAGAGAGAAAGAGGGAAAGAGAGAGAGAAGGAAAGAAAGAGAAAGAAAGAAAGAACATATGACCACAATTGAGCCCAAAAGTTTAGTTGTTAACCAAGACCATTGTTAAGTGAGTTTCACATTTTCCAAGTTGGCCACTCCCACCCGGTCACATGGCTGGCAAGCCACTCCCACCCAGTCACATGGCCAGCAAGCCACTCCCACAAAGCAGGCCACACCCACAGAACCTGTTCCAAAAAATTTGAAACCCACCCCTGTACTGAAGCCTCCGGAGGGCCTCTGGGAGGGGTGGGGGAGGCTCTTTTTCACCCTCCCCAGGCTCCTATAAAGCCTCTGGAGCCTGGGGTGGGCAGAAAAAACCCCTGGGCGTCGCCTGCTGGCATTGCCTAGCGGACGGCACTCGGAGAAGTCCCTCTCTGTGGGAACGAATCGGCCGAAGGGATGTATGGGGCAGGATACGATCCCGCAAATAAGATATGCAGTTGCTGGTATTGGATAGCATGTGATCCAGTGGTGAAATTCAATTGTTTTTTACTATAGTTCCGTGGCCGTGGCTTGGTGGGCATGGTATGGCTTGGTGGCCGTGGCTTGGTGGGTGTGGCAGGGGAAGGATACTGCAAACTCGCCATTCCCACCCCACTCTGGGGTCAGCCAGGGGTGACATTTGCCGGTTCTCTGAACTACTCAAAATTTCCACTACCAGTTCTTCAAACTACTCAAAGTTTCTACTATTGGTTCACCAGAACCTGTCAGGACCTGCTGAATTTCACCCCTGATATGATCCCTGCTAGAAATGAAAAATGTGGCAGTAGCTGTGTTTTCTTCTCTGTTTTGTCCTTTGGCATAATGTGAATTTTTCTGTCAAAAGAAATATTATAAATGCAATAGAAAGAGGACATTTAAGACCTGTGTGGGCAAAAGTAGAAAACAGGAGGTCAAGAATGAATAGTTACCAAATTGCAAAGCAAGTATATAAAGAAAAATGAATGGGTTGATAGAAGACAGGGTTGGCACAGGTTGGTTGAGGGGTTCTAAAAGAGGGAAATGAAAAGTTTAAGGAACCGAAGGCAAGGTATAAAATATTATTTGGATGTGATGGGAGCAAATGGTTTTCCTTTATTTTAGAAAGGACTCGGGGCAGAAAGGCCCAAGGCTTGGAATACATGATTTTTACCAAAAGAAAAAAAATATTGTTTTTCCTTCATCCCACAGTAGAATCAACTGATTGTATGAATTATGTAAGTATGCAGAGTCCTACTCAATTGTGTTGCTGAGACCAAATGTCCCAGCTGATTTGGCAATCAAAATATTGAAAAGTAAATGAAGTTCAGCATGACAGCTTTTATTTGCAAGATGGGGAAGGCAAGAAAACAGGAAGTCATTTTGTCCTGCACCTTCTCCATGGCATAATGCAAGAATCTCCAGTCTTTCCAAGAGGAAAAGTATATTGAAATTTCAAGAAAGAATTCTGGTTTGTTCATAGATGAATACACTATGTTTAATTCTATTAAGGTGACATTAAGCCAATCAGCAGTGGGTTTCACTTATTTTTATCACTTGGGGCTGTGCACATGTGCACCCTCTGTGCATGCGCCCAGCCTTCCACGTATGTGCTTTGCTCACACACACACTTTACGTGCATGTGGCCACCTCAAAAACGTGGCTGAATAGTATGGCATAGCGCCAGGATGGGTGGTCGGCCCCACCCACGATCCCTGCCTGAACCTGTTTGAACCGACTGAATCCCACTTTTGAAGTCAATGTGTGACTGTTTTGAAAAAGGACAGTTCTGTCTCTATCAGCGCTTCACAGCAATGGTTGCCTGTGTGAGGACCCAGATTCAGTGAAATCCCATTTCACTGAAGTGTGTGTCACACAAAGTGTGACATTCGATCGACAGCTGGCATTTCTGAAAACAGCCCCATAATTTTGTAACCTGTCCTGTTTGAGGATCAAAATGAAGTTTCCCTTTAGAAATCACAGGTATGTCTCCTTACACCAATTTCCTCGGTAATATCTGTGATTGTGAATTCAATTTAACTGATTTTTCTAATATTGGTTTTCTTTTGTGGTTGGTTGTGGCCCGCCAGCAGAACTGGCAGCAGATTCAGACAGTGAGGAGGCTGGGGAGGGAAATGCGTGAGTCCTGGAGTCTGGGGAAGGCTCTGATGAGGGCTCTGTGTCGGAGGCAGAGAGGGAGCCAGAACCATCTGACAGTTATCAGCTGCCTTCTGAGTCAAACATCAATGGTGCAAACGAACAGCTGGAGTTTATTCCCAGTGTGTGCATGCGCAGAGTTGCCAGACAAAGGGAACAGCTAAAGAACAGGGGTTGACTTGGGAGTAAGACCACAGGTGGCGATGAGTGGCCCCTCTCAGAGGAAATAAAAGAGGAGCGAAAAGAGGGTGGAGTTTACAGGAGACAATTAATTTGCTTCATTAGTTTGTGACCCTCCGAGACTCCTTGCCAAGTTTTGCAGATATCGGCCTGGCAGCTCTCCAAGCCAGATAAGGTCCGTGACTGTAAATCCTCCTTTGAAAGACTTTGTTGGATGTGAATGAGAAGAATTCACAGTAAATTAAAAAAGGGTTTTTTTGTTGGGACAAGGAGTTTGCTTCATGCTCTTGGGAAGCCTACGTCAGAACATGGTTATCTCAGTTTTTATCACAAAGGTACAAAATAAGGGCTGGAAACTTACAGTGGAGGGATCTCCCGCTGAGATAGCAAGTTCATGTAAATGCTAACAGGTTTGGCTCGCTGAAGGGAATATAATTGGTGTGTCAGTATTAAACATTTCTTTTCACAAATGATAGGGAAGCCTGTTCAATTAGCACAGTGCAAGGAACGTAGCAGGTCCTGGGAAGGATGCAACAATACAACATGGCATTATTCTGCCTTGGGAAACCCTTCTTAGTAAGTGCCAAAATGATCTACAAATCACACAATGATTTTCTTTTACGCTTTGCTGGTGTTCAAAGGATTTGGTGGCCTGGTCATTCTTGTTTAAAATAAAGAAGTGTATTCTTTGCCTATCATTTTTCAACAGCAATTTCATTTTCATTAAACAGTGTTCTTGGTGCCCTGCACACACAGAAATTAAGTGCTCTTTCTAAGAATATGTTCTCTAAACCACAGTCGCTAAATCCTGAATATTTGCCCAAACTTCTTTTCATCCACAGCAGTTTCACTGGTAACCGTTACTTTTAGGAAAGAATGAATAGTTATAGGATGCACTTGAAACCATCATTCATAATCTAGAAGAATTATCCTCCTCCTCCTCCTCCTCCTCTTCTTCTTCTTCTACTACTACTACTACTTCTCCTCCTCCTCCTTCCTCCTCTCCTCCTCTTCCTCCTCTTCCTCCTCCTCCTCTTCTCCACCTTCTCTTCCTCCTCCTCATTCCTCCTCTTCTTCCTTCTCTTCCTCCTCCTCTTCTTTCTCCTCTTCTTCTTCCTCTTCTCCTCCTTCTCCTCCTCCTCCTCTTCTTCTACTTCTACTACTACTACTACTTCTCCTCCTCCTTCCTCCTCTCCTCCTCTTCTTCCTCTTCCTCCTCCATTTTCTCCTCCTCTTCTTCCTCTTCCTCCTCCTCCTCTTCTTCTTTTCCTTCTCCTCCTCCTACTTCTCCTCCTCCTCTTCTTCTTCCTCCTCCTTCCGCCTCTCCTCCTCCTCTCCTCCTCCTCCTTCTCCTCCCTCTCTTTCTCCTTCTCCTCCTTCTCCTTCTTACAAAGTCTCATTAGAAAATGTTAGATAAATTTGGGGGATAGAAACAGTGGCCCCAGATTTTATTAAACAGACATTCTCTTACAAGGTTAACCAGGGCAATAGTAGCCTTCAATCTATTCAGCTTTATTTGCTTCAGATAACTGATTTCATGTTTACAGTTTGTAAACCACAATGTGGAAAAAGTTTTGGACAGGATAAAGGGAGTAAAAATAGAGGCCTTTCAAAACTGGGCCGAAGGACTGTTTCTTGCTCCTCAATCTTGCTGACATCTTATAATTGTCCTGTGCTTCTCGGTGTCAGAATCCAGGAGAGAACGAACTGTCTGTCAAAGTAGTACGAAAAAATTACTAGCTATGCCTTTGTTAGGCCCACTCTAAAATTCTAGGTCTTTAGTCAATAAAAGGCAGCAAATTGCTGAGGGGAATAATATCTGCTTCATGCCTCAAAAAGAGAATGCAAGATTAAACAGGAAAACTGCTTTCACAACAGTTCAAAAAGAAGGTACATTTAAAAAGTGAGTCATCAGATTTTAGCAAGTCTTCGGAAAATACTGCTTCACATCCTGTTCATTCTTTGCTGAGACCCAAATCGAGAAAGATGCTGCTATTTTTTTTTAAAGTTCTCCAAACTCCTTCCCTATCCAATTGTGAACAAAAATTGTCACGAGGTGGTAAAATGTGAGCTATAAATACTGATTGCAAAGATACGGGAATGAGAATTATGAATGGGTAAACTTGGGTTGGTAGGGAGCCGTGGCTCAGTGGCTAAGATTCTGAGCTTGTCGATCAGAAAGGTCAGCAGTTTGGCAGTTCGAATCCCTAGCACCATATAACGGAGTGAGCTCCCGTTTCTTCTCTCAGCTTCTGCCAACCTAGCAGTTCGAAAGCATGAAAAATGCAAGTAGAAAAATAGGGACCACCTTTGGTGGGAAGGGAACAGCGTTCCATGCTCCTTCGGTGTTGAGTCATGCCGGCCACATGACCACAGAGATGTCTTCGGACAGCGCTAGCTCTTCAGCTTTGAAACAGAGATGAGCACCACCCCCTAGAGTCAGGAACGACTAGCACATATGTGCAAGGGGAACCTTAACCTTAACCTTTAAACTTGGATTGGTCTATTTAAAAAAAAACCAATGAAAACATTTATATTCCAACATCTTAAAAAGCAGAACAGACATAAACCAAGGCATTTGGACATGCCCACTAAGGTTATGTATGAGTAGAGGGAATTGCACCATGGTGTCTCGGAACGTACACCAAGCAAATAAAAGAATGCACTTGAAAATAATCGTGTGAGCTATTCTTCTAACTGAATTATTATCAGTTTACAAACTGATCCAGACACATCCCTAATAATCAGACCTTAGCACAGCTGGGCTGCTCAGATGCCAGCTGCCTGAAATATGTCCCATTGTGATGACTGTTGATACTAGCAGCAACATAACTCACATTTACATTGAATATTTCAAAGGCTAGCTTTTAATGGGATTCATGGCTCCTATCCTGGACTGCCTTAAATCAGTCAATCTGTCAATTCATCTATCCACCTTGCTCTGGCAACTCTTAAGTTGTACATAAGAAACTAGGTCAGTTCCTCATCAAAATTTCTCCTCGTTCTCTGTCTATGGAGATTCTCAGTTATCCAGTGTCACGGTTGTCCCATATGTGCTGTTAGCCCACTGCGCCATGCGGCTTGGGGCTGCCATTCTCTCGGGAGGGCAGTGCCAGTGAACTTGTTGCTGCGGGGCAATCCCTTGCCTTCATGCCAGCAGTGATGGGTTACGACCAGTATGCGATACAGGTATACCGCTGCCTGCCGGGAGCACAGGGTACCATTCTGATATGGTGCTTCGGAGGGCCCACCCACCCGCCCACCTGAGGTCCTTACCAGTATTTGAGCTCTTTGACACTCTTTGACACTTTGAGCTCTTTGACATTTCCGTTGCACGTGCACGGAGCATAGGGCATTGGCGCAACATTCCGCCGAGCAGCTGAAGTGTTGTGGAGGCATCACGGAGCATCACAGGAGGTAAGGTACATCCCTTTGTCTGATCCGCTCCCACAGAGAGGGCCTTCTCAGGGTGCCGTCGGCCGGGCAATGCCAGTTGGCGACACCCAGGGGAAGGGCCTTCTCTGTGGCGGGCCCTACCCTTTGGAACGACTTACCCCCTGAACTACGTACCATCTCTGACCTCCGCCTCTTCCGCCAGCGTCTTAAGACGCACCTTTTCCATCAAGCCGGCCTAGCGTAACCTCCCGTTGTGACTGCTCTTAGTTAGTTTTAATTTGGGTTATTTTAATCGATTTTAGCACAGGGTAGGAATTTAATATGTTTTTAAATTTTGTATTTTGTAATATTTGTTATGTTTTAAATTTCCTGTGCGCCGCCCTGGGTCCTTTTAGGAGAAGGTGTGGGGTATAAATCTAAATAAAATAAAAATAAATAAAGTAAGAACGAATGCGTGCTATGCATGTGTGTGCACACACGCTGTGCAACCTCATGTAGTGGACACTGGGCCCCATTGCACCGTACTGGTTGCAATGGGATCCGGAACCCACCAATGAATGTCAGGCTCAATCCTGCACAGGGGATGCCTGATGATGGGACTGCCGATCGATCCCTTTTACTATTGCCACAGAGAAGAGTTATCTGGCCGAGCGTGTGCTACCCAGCTGATGGCTGGAACTGTTGTTTGGGGTTGGAGCATGTGCAACGAACTTTTATGTGCCCCGAACCGGTAGTAATGCCGACAAGAACCCACCCCTTCCACCAGTCATGTTTTATATCCAACAAGTTGCATCGAAACAATATTTTTATTCCCCGTATTCACTCCAAAGTGCAACATTTTTTGGAAAAAAGAGGTTGGCGTGTATTCTTTTTATCTATTTGTTTCTTTTTGTCCTGTCAAGATCAATTCTGTTTATTTTATTCTTAGGTGTTTTGGGGATTTTTTTTTTAAAAAAACATAGTTTAGGCTCTTTCTCAAAAATCAAAATAAATTGACTTTGTAGCCAATGTTACAGTACTTAATTGGAAAGCAGCTTTGCTAATGATTATTATGAAAGACCTAAATATTTCTAGGCCTTGACAATACTATAAATAACGCTCCTTGAAACTGCTGCATGGCGTTTAAACAAATTGACGTGTTCGTAGAAATGTAGTGATAATAACTACGAAGCAGTTTTTTACACAATGGATTTGCACCAGTTCAAAAGGGTGAGATCTGGCCTCTTTACATTAGCTATGTTACGAGCTACAGTGATCTAGTGGTTAGAGTTCTGACCTAGGCTTCCCAAAAGCATGAAGCCGATTCCTCCTCCTGATAAAACCCCATTTTATTTAGTTTTAATGTGAATTCCTCTCCAGCAAAGTCCCAGCCAACAATCTTTCAAGAGATTTCACAACTACAGGCCTTTATCAGGCTTGAAGAGTTGCCAGGCCGATATCTTCTAAACTCCAAGCTGTAGCAGCAATTACTTGGCAAGAAGCCAGGAACAGACCTTCACCCTAATGAATTGAACTAATTGTCTCCTGCAAACTCCACTCCCCTTTCGCTCCTCTTTATTCTCTATGGGAAGAGCCATTCACCATCTACCTGTGCCTTTACTCCTAAGTTGGCCCTTGCTCTTTAGCTGTTCCCTTCCCTTGGCAGCTCTGTGCATGCGCACACTGGGAACAGGCTCCAGCTGTTCTTCTGCCCCACTGATGTCCAACTCCTAAGGCAGCTGATAACTGGTCCACAGAATTTAAAATTATGAACGTAGTGGTCCCTAATGTCTGAAAGGTTGGGGACCCCTGGGTTGGAAGAATAGGTACTGGTGCCTTTTCCTTCCTTTTCTAGGGTGGAGGGTGGGTTTGAGAGGAACTGTTATTCCTGTATTGCAACAGGACTTGGATTAATGCCATCCTTTATACTTTCCTATTAGTCGGATAGAGAGAGCACTGACTGGCTCATGGCATTGTCGGTGTTTCACAATCAACAGGAGTAAACACAATTACAATCTAGCTTGAAGCTTCTTCTGGCGAGGGATTGTAGAACAGGTCCAGCCTGGAAAGTCACTGCAAGGGTCATCTATTTGTCTTCAGTGCTGAATTAAAAGCATTTGTACAAGCATTGCTAAATTTCATTTTTCCAAAAAATTGCTGTTTCTATTGCTTTTTCCTGCGTGTGGTTCCCCAACCCCCTTCGCACATGTGTGCTAGTCCTTCCCGACTCTAAGGGGTGGTGCTCCTCTCCATGTAATTTCAAAGCCAAAGAGCCAGCGCTGTCCGAAGACGACTCCATGGTCATGTGACCGGTATGACTCAACGCCGAAGGTGCACAGAATGCTGTTCCCTTCCCACCAAAGGTGGTTCCTATTCTTCTACTTGTATTTTTACGTGCTTTTGAACTGCTAGGTTGGCAGAAGCTGGGACAAGGAACGGGAGCTCACTCCATTATATGGGCGCTAGGGATTCAAACCACCGAAACTTTCCTATGTGTACTTTCCCACCAGATTTCATTAAAATATCATACCCATTTTTCAGCACTTATGCCAGGGATATAGGAATTCCCATTAGCCTAGAATTTATCCTTAATATCAGTAGAGTTGTACAGAAACACACAAAAAAAGTTCAGAATCATATCACAATCTAAATATAAATGTGAGGTTTTGGGGTGGGTTTTTTTTTTTGCCGTTGCATTAAAGAGTTTTCTTTTTTCTAAAGAGATGAGCCGTCTTATCTTTTTAAGATGATCATCAGCCTGGATTTTATGAAGCCTGCTGAATAATTGAAGATACAGCATCAGAAAATTCCATGTTTGGCTTAGAAATTGTCTCAGAAGAGAATGCAAATAATGCTCCTTCTTTGTATGCATGCTCAAATAAAAAGAGCATCAATTTTCTTTTCCTATTTTTTTCCTTCCTTTCCCACCCTATTATTGGCAGCTGGGGAAAGTTCAGCTAGCCAAGATCTAATTGCAGTGTATGCTGGTTTTCTTCTCTCTCTCTTCAGTGTATGATTAAAGTTAAAAAGCAAACCTTGGCAGCAGGCATCATCATCATCATCATCATCATCATCATCATCATCATAATTTTAATTTATAACCCGCTCTCTCTCCCCGAAGGGACTCGAGGCGGGGCACAGGGAATTAAAAAACAATTAAAACAGACAGAGTACAAAATTAAAAACAAATTAAACTGGCCCTGCGCTAAAAACCCCTATAAAACTAAAACTATCCCTAAAAACCCCTAAAACAATATAAAAAATTTAAATTACCCTAGGCCAGCCAAGCAGAAGAAGTGTGTTTTTAGTTTCTGTCAGAAGGAGCGAAGGTCCGTGGTTGTTCTGATTTCGGGGGGAAGGTCGTTCCAGAGGGTCGGGCCCACCACAGAGAAGGCCCTTCCGCTGGGCGTCGCCCGCTGGCATAGCCTAGTGGACGGCACCCGGAGAAGTCCCTCTCTGTGGGAGCGAATCAGCGGCGGGGATGTATGGGGCAGGATGCGATCCCGCAGATAGCTAGGATAGCTAGGCATGCACCTCTGAGTCCCAATATCAGCTCCAAACTTCCTGAATATCGCAAGTTAAAGCTTGCAAAATCAGCTGAAGGAAAGTTCAATGCAATAGCTATCAAGAGGAGCTGAATCGTCGTATTCATATCAGCAAGTGTCATAACATACATCATTGTCTTTTAATGACCCTGGGAAACTGAATGGAGCTGAGTGTTTACTGGCCAGATGCTCTTCCTGTTGCCAATGCAGAGTAATATTCAGCAGACATAATCTCAACGTGCCCATAGAGAGAAATATCTGCCTCTACCTAGGATCGAACTCAGAGCTTCCTGATTGTGAGACGAGAGCTCCACCTGTAGACCACCTAGTGCCTAGTGTCATAACATACATGAGCTTTCAGTAATACCATTTTCGGCATCTGCACTTTCTTCTAAAGCATTGTGAACTGGGTCAGGTTTCCGAAAAATGTCCTAATTGATTCATGAGTCTCGAGCCAAGTTTCAAAAGAAAACTAGCCATTTATTAGGAGCACCATTTGGCAAGACCTTATTGCAGTCGGTTCTGAGCCTCGTTTGAATTATAGGTGAACTTTACCCCTGTTCCTTCCCTCCCCTCCGTCTGTGTCATAAATCACATTCCCCAATGAGGTGCACCCCTCCCAAACCTGCTGCAGATCTGACTCTAGCTGAAACTATGCGTGGAATGCGCTCCCCCCCCCCTTTCCTCACCATGGCAACTTAGTGAGTTGACAAACTAGAGCATTTGATTATCTATTCCAAACCCAGGTGAGAGCACATTAATCTTAATCCTGCCTTATTTTCCATCATTTTTTCTTCCAAAATGCACACCTGTGTTTCTCCCTTGTTTTGGAACACCTGACTGAAGTTCTGAAAACCAGCAATTAGGGATAAAGATGAATAATCTGAAGCTGGATCCAGATGGAACTTTTGCCTAGATGCTGTTTTACCTTGAATGATTGATTCAATACATTCCTTGATGTTGTGGCCCAGCAGGGACCGGCTGAGCTGCTGATGGACTCCGATAGTGAAGCACAGTCTGAGTCTGCCCCGGAAGCTGAGGAAGACCCTGGGGGGTGTTTGGACTCAGAGCAGGGACCAGAGTGGCTGGTTGGTCACCAGGAGGGGCTTGAGTCATGGAGCAGTGGGGAAGATCAAAGGCAGCTTGTCTCTGATGCTAGAGTGAGAAGAGCTGGGAGGCGAAGGCAGCAACTTTGTAGGCAGGCTCACAGACAGTGATTAAGCACCAGGTGGTTGTTGATTGGGCCATCCCAAGAGAGCTTATAGGTGAGGCGATAGGAGGGGACATTTGCAGGAAACAACCATTCGGTAAGGAGCCATGAATGTCTGTCTGTGAGTTCAAGCCTGTGCCTGTTCTGTGAAGGAGTTTTGAATGTCTGTGTGAAAGGTCACTGTAGAGCTAAGCTTGTGACATGAGTTGTCTAGGCTCTCGGCCAAAAGACTTGTTATCTTGTTGATTAACAGTGGCAAACAGCCAAGCCTGTGTTCTTGTCTATTCAGAGGGATGGGACAGAACACCTTGATATGTGACCATTCCAGATACCCCCATTTCTCTGTTGGGCTGTTTAATTTTGACATAGATGGACTCTTTGTCCTCTTTCAAACCAGTGGTCCTCTCTGTCCAAAATATGGACTTAATTGTCTTCAAAAAAAAATCTGTTCATTGGGAAAACAAAACAACCACTTCATAAACTCATGGCCCAACATAGGAGAACAAACACATCAGGACAATATTAAGCAGTCCATCTGCTGCTTTGCAGTATTTTAGGGGAGGGCTTACTTTGGGGGAAGGGCTTATTTTTAACTCATGCACTCAAAAAGCCTGACTGGGGTTATTTTCAGGGAAACAGGGTACGCCACGTGGCATTGCCATGACAATGTGAGTTTGACACCCCTGCTATAAGGTCACCAAGAGTCGGACAAGACTTAATGGTTAAAACATCAATTACTGCACATTGGACCATTTACCATGGGTTTATACTAATGAAATAAATTGACAGATGTCAAGATGTTCTGCAATGATGTAATTGAAGCATTTTCTTTTAATGTGTGCCATGTATGCAACAGGCAAAGAAAGTGGACCAAGTTTTGTTTGCGCTGCCACAGTTGCCAACTTGACTGGTTAATAGACCCCTGACCGCATCCCATATATCTGTCTGCATAATTTGCAAGCCACCGAACTAAAATCCATCACGGAACAGCCACCTTTCATCCACGGCAAGACCACGTCATCCTTAAAAAGCTGAAAAACCAGTTTATGACCCTCTTGGAAGGCTGCTAGCAGGAATCACTACTACTATTACTTACTTGAAAGCCCCAGGTTTTCTTTAAATTGCATTTGAGCAGATCTGACCTCAGCTCCTTTTGCCTAGCAAGGTTTCCGAAGGCAATCCTAG